>BMAW01078412.1:90387-103084 GCA_019974015.1 Nephila pilipes | reverse complement strand
TATATATATATATATATATATATATATATATGTATGTATGTATGTATGTAATATTTTTATTTCATTTATTTTTCTATAACTTTTTTTTTATTTTTATTATTTAATTCATTTAATTTTTATATATATTAATGTTCTTTAAAAACTAATTATAATAATTTAATATTAAATTTAGATTTTTATTCATTTTGTATTGTATAATGTATTATTGTTTATTTGTATTTTTATTTTCAATTTGCAAATATATATACATATATATGTGTGTATAAGTGTCTGCGTCTATGTGTGCATAAGAGTTTTGGACTACATAATTTAAGTGGGATACAACCATTTGGTTAAGGTTTCGAATGTTCTTGAGATAATAATAGTTGAAAACCCCTTGCTGTTAATCTAACAAATAAAGTGCAATCTGTACCTTTATCCATTAAACTAATCTAATATTTGCTGTTTTATTTCCATCTGAGAGTAAAACGTATTGCTGTCATATCAGATTTCTGCCCGTTTTGGCACGATCTAATCTTAAGATAAATTTGCGCTAACAATCTCCGGTTGTATAAGAGCTTTTACTCGCTTTGGTGTTTAGTCTGTTAACGTACGAACTTGGACCACGGTCAGATTATTGATCGTACTAATTTCCTATTGGAGACGGTGACTGACCGCGGAAGCTATCACATTCTTCTAGGAACAGCTCATATTTGCTAGGAGATGAAAATTAGTAAGTCATGACAGTTTTATGATATTTTACACGTTTTTGTGTTTCCTATCCCGAGTGATGGAATCCAAAACAGAGAAGTATTGCTAAAAAAATAAACTTAAAACATAGAAATTCATTCAGATTTAACTGATAAGAAAACATTTAAGTAATGTTTCATTATTCAAATTTTATTAACATAGGAATAAAACAAAAAAACTATTTTTAAAACTTCAGGAAGTTCGCGATACTACTTGTTTGAAGTAATGAGGAAATAATGGAAAATAATTTTTTCAGCGAGAGCATTTTCCACCAAATATTATAAATGTGAGAAATATTCTTTTGAGTTATTTATTTTGTAATATTTTTTTTAAATGATGGGCGTTTCTTTTTTTTTTTTTAGTAATTCTAAAAGGAAAAAAAGAAACTCTTAAATTAAAGTAGATCATTACATCTATTATATGTATGGTAGGTATAAACATAATCTGAAGTAACAGTAAAGTTAAATTTTCATCAAAAATTGTCACACTATAATTACATATTTCATGCTTCTTTACTTACAATAAATAGATACAGAGGTTGAAACAAGTAAGATACATTTGCGACGATTTGTCAGATATTTACTAATTTAGCATAGAAAATCCCTGTGAGGAATAATATGCAACAAATAACTCCTTCATACATTAGCTAATAATACCAAAATAAAACACTTTAAATATATTTATTTAAGCCAAAAATAATAATAATTTGAATTGCGTAAGGAATTTCAGCCTTAGAACACTCAACAGAATCAATCTAAATCATACATAAAATAAAAATCTATTTAATCGAATGAGGAATCGGGAATACTTTGATAATTTATAGCATGCTTTTTTTTTTATTTATGTGAAAAATGTTATAAATAATAGTTCCGAGTACTGAACATTATAGAAAAATACATTTAATGCACACGCAAAAAACTTGCGCTTTATAAAAAGGAAGCGCCGTTTTATCTTTTGTTAGTAAACAATAAGAAATGGGAATGACTCAAAAAAAATTACTGTTCCCTCGAAATCTTCTCAGTTTTATAAGATATATTTAAAAAAATATTATGATTATTGATACACAAACATAACTGAAACGTTAGAATTAAGAAATTTGGCTTATAAAGAAAACAAGCTAAGATCCATTAACGCATTTATTTTAAGTAAATAAAAAAAATTCAACAACAAAAATAGAAAAATCAATTTACATTACGGTAATGTTGAATCTGTATAATAAGCTACATTTGAAAATACAAAGCAATTTGTTCCCATAAATACCATAAAATCAAAACAAATATCGTACGATATCGCATCTAGCCGAAATCCCTCTGTTGCATTTACGGCTTTAAATAACGCAAATAAACAAAAGACACAAAATAAAAGGCATTCTATGTCTGTAAGTAACCCTAAAAAATCCTTAAATTGCTTGCAATCCATAAAGTATACATTTTGTCAACCTCCCTCTTTAAATCTTAGCCGCGCCAGCCTCTCTTTCCTTTGTGCGAAATCTTCAATGTAAATGCTTTGAAGAGCGAGGAGTTTCGACGGTTGCTCGGAGGAAACTCTAGCCGAGGAAGATGAGGAGAATCTCGCTGAGGAAAAAGGAGAGCGGACGTTGGATGTTGAAAGGAAGGATGATGTAGCCGGAGAATTTATCTACTATTGTATGTCGCTTCTGTGGCTTAAAGTCAGATGAGTTAAATGTGATAAATTGTTCTTTTTTGCAAATTTTTTGGAATTAAAGTAACTGATATTTCCTTTACAAGGGAAAAAATGAGTTTACTTTATGACAAATTTAAATAATCCTCGTTTTAAATTAAAAGCTACGGGAATCATGTTATAACATTAAGATATCTATGTACTAATACGTCTGTATATGCATAGAAAATGAGATTTATATCTATAATAAATAATGTATAAGCATTTAAAAATCACTAGCTGTATTTACATTTCTATAAGCCATTTACTTACCTTTAGGTACATTTTGTAATGAATTTACAACATTTTTAACTTTAAAAATTCACAGAGTACTAATAAGTACAGTATTTGATATACTGAACATTATTGTAATTTCATAAATAAATTTAATAAAATTTAAAAGTTTACTATTCAAATTTTCCATAATGTTTGTACTAATATAGAGCAATACCTAAAACTCGTGAGTGTTTATTAGAAGATTATATTCACCGTACATGAATATATCATGAACAAACCGCAATTCGTAATATGTGAAATATCAGTTTGTTGTTAAAGCAGATTTTGAGCATACCAAATTCTTCAAAGGCCGCATTTTTGGAGAAAAACGAAACCACATATATTTTTCTCTATAGCATAGTACCCGTGTTTATAATTTTAAAATTAAATTTTGGAACACTTGTTTTATCAAACATTCTCATAAATAATACATCTACGGATTCCTCGATGCGCCATTTGTTTCGTAGCTGGTAGTAATCTTATATCTCGAAGTAGTTCATAGATTATTTATGGTTTCTGTTTCAAAAGCGTATTTACATTAAAAGTTTGAGCAGACGTTAAATGAACTAAAATTCAGTTCTGGTATAAAAATTGCAGATATTGGGTTCGCGTTAAAAATAAATGAAAATCATATTTAATGATCGAAGAGAGAACATTATATTTCGTTGTCGTGAACATGTTTTCAAATAAATTTCAATGAACTGCTATGTTTATTTTCTTTTCCATAAAAACTAATCTATGCATGTATTATTATACATATTTTACGAATAAATTTATCTTGAGTGATATCCATTTCTTACATTAAAATACAGATTTATTTCTTATATATTTGTGTTACTATTAAAATTAAACGAGCGTTATACCTACCAAAATTTCATTAAAATTTTAATCTGAAATACGTATGCATTTTAGAATTATATTCTTCATTACACAACTAATAATCTAAATGATACGCAAACCTCATACATTTACTATTTTATGCTGAAAAATAATAATTATCTGAAAAAGAAATTTAGCTCTTTATAACGATCTAGGATTCAGATGTATGTTTACATCTCTTTTACACATATACATAATTTTTACTTTTATTTATATTGTTTATATCAATATTTCTTAAGGCATGCATGTTTATATTGCTATGGGATATTCTATTCATATTACAAACAATGTATTCCTTCTTTAGTAAAGTGATTCTCAATCTTTTAGTGTTACTTTTCTTATATTTAAAATATTTCATGTATCTTTGGTTCTCAATCTGTTTTATTTCAGAAAACAGTATACTCTTATATTTCTTGGGGTGGAACACATGCAACATAAATTAAGTTTTAAAGCAAGACTGTAACATTTTTTAAATTAAAGTCGTAAAGAAAAAAGGACAGTGCTTGCAAAAATTGCTCCATTTTTGAAGAGACAGAGAAAGAAAGAAAAACGGTATCGTGTTGTGGAAGCATTATAAGAGCGAGTTCGGTGTTTCTTTTATAAAAGAGTAAAATACCGTTATTCATTGATGTAAGAATATTTATTTAAAAATCATTTAAAATATGAATATATAAAATAGTTTCTCAGATTTGAGCTTACTAATCTTTATAGATTTTAGCAATATCGGAATGGTTACATAATAAAGCCTATATTATCTCCACTACTAAATTTCACAGGCTCTTACATTTTTTTGTTTTAATATTAAACACAGTTGAAACTCCTAATTTGCAAAGATAAGATTTGGAAAGTAATTTCAATGTGTTTAGATCTTTTTTTGCTCGACTCGGATATTCATTTTAAACAGAGATCCATAATCATTTCTTTTAGACCAATTAACCTGACAATCATTTTGCGTATCTCGGTTCATTTCTACATTTATACATGCAACTTAGAGTATTATTTGACGTCATTTTTCCAGCCATTTGGTTTTGTATCAAGTTTACGATACCATATACACACAACTATAAGTTTTGAGATTGCCATTCTTGTTTGTTGATTACAATCCTATACAAAAATTACTTTATGTTATACTGTTTTTTTACTTTCAGCAGTTTTAATTGTGTACTTGATTTTTTTTTTACTTCAGACATGAGGTGATTTTATTGGGCTCAAGTGTTCCGCAGACAGTAAATGCAGAAACATGGTATTATATACAATTTAAATAGTATATGTTGATAGTTTACTATATGTATTGTAATGACTCCTTATTATTCGTTTCCAAGGTCATAGTTTACTTCCTAAATAGTTACAAAACTAAAGATTAGCAAACAAATATAACAGTCAAATGGTAAGGAGTCAGATTCGATTACATTTCTCAGTTTATTGTTATTTCTTAAATTAAGAATACTCTATCTCTTTCTTTGTTCCAACTCAACATGTTTGAAATTTGGTCTAAAATTAGTATAGAGTAGTACACCTTTTTATTGAAGGGGCAGTTCTAATAGTATCTGTATCTTTGAAAAAAATATTTATTTGTTTTTACATTTTATTAAAGGATACCTCTATTTAAGGGACAAAATGTCTGTTCCTCCAAGTGCTTCATATTGGGAGGTACTACAGTATTAAGAATCAATTTTACCAGCGTACTTAAGTTCGAGTGAATTAACTTGCGATAACTAGGAATTCGAGCGATTTTCTTAGCTCTTATACTCACTCCGAGAGATCCTCGTTCTTTGTTCAGTAACAATTTACTTAAGTTCTCTCACGTTAACTATTTTTAAGTACTATTAATCCCTATCTTCTAACCTAACCACTAACTTCCGATTTCTTACTTTTAACTTTTTAATCTCTCTTTTATTTTCAGTTTGGCTACACTTACACACACAGATATATATATACGTTTCTTCCATTTATTTTATGTATTTATCTTTATAAAAGATTTAATGTTAGTGAAGAGAATTTCGTGGATAGTTCAATATTACATTATATACAAATGATATATTATTGATTAAAAGATGCTCGAATAACCCGAATTACATATATCTACAAATTCTATATATCTGAGTTTAAATTAGAGATTCTTTACAAAAACTGGGTGATAACATCTTTTCGAAAAACATTTAAAATAATCGAAAATCCTATAAAATATTGAATATTTTTAATATTTTGAATATGTTTTGAATTCTTATGGCTCAAAACAATATGAAACGTTTCTATACAGTTTTATCCATATCCCATGCAAGCAAATTGATGTTTATTCCTGAAAGTTTTACACACTTTCTTAAGAGATCACTGGTATGGAAATAATAATGCCGATTAATACATTCTCAATCATCTCACCATTTAAAACAATTCAAATATCTTACAATAACACTCAGAAGGTAAGTCTAATTTTACGGTTCTGTAGACTCCTGCCAAGTACCTTTACTTTTGCATAAGAATACATTTAAGAAACCGTAATTGAACAAGTAATGACTATGGAAATAAATGTGCTGAGACTCTCATAACATGTATTAGTAATTAATGCACCTGCTTCATTAAAACATATTTCGTGTATACAAGCATCTGGTGCTTATTACCGATATCTAAGGCGATGAATGAAATTTATCAGAGAAAGCTCATTAAGTTCGGAAAATATTACTCATTTTTAAAGGGCTATTCAATCTTATTAAAAATAAATTATTTCTTCGCCGATTTCTTAAATTGATGAGTGTTCTAATATCGAAGATTAAGGTAAAAATTCATTTTTAGCAAAAATGTAGCCATCACACATTATCAATCAACTAAATTTACTCAGCAATGTTCATATTCATCGATATGCTGAGTACTTTCATTCTACATCATTACTAAGCAAATATAATGAGAAATCAAAATACCGTGAATTAAAAATGGGCTCGAATTTATTAGGTAAATAAACAAATTTAAACTTGGGCTATTCTCGTCCTCCTCTCAACTACAATTTAGGTTTATCTTTTGATTTTTATATTTAAATTTACATCTCGATTCCAAAAGAATGCTTATGCTAATTAATAAATAAAAAGAAATACATATAAAGTGAGGATTTAAAAAAAATATATAAATCTTAATATTAGAGTTAGTAAGGATTTGGTAAGGAGTCTATAAATGATTAATAGTGTTTTTAGCCGTAGTGAATGTGAGTGAGCATAAATGAATTGCTATCGAAAAAAATTTCAGGATCTCTCGGAGTGAATATGAGCTAAGAAAACCGCTCGAATCTCCTATCGTGATAAGTTAACTCTCTCGAACCCGAATACGCTAATGAGATTGATTTTTAACATTGAAGTTAAACTAGATTACAAACGTGTGGAGATAGAATAGAATACGAGAGAAGGACTTATTCATGACTTAAGAAATATAGATAAACTGAACTTAGTTATCATCTGTATACTTCTTCATTAATTACTCAATTTAGGGTCCATATTAATATACTTATAATGGAAGGTGAAATAAACAATAATCATAGGTTGTTGCAAAACACATTATATACTTAATTTAGTTCATATGGAAATTAACAGTATTTTAAATAAAAAATATTTAATACATAAAATTCGAATTATTATCATTAACAAAAATAATTAAAGGAAAAATGAATCGCATTTTGTGAAAACAAAATCGAATTTATTAGTAGATTGAATAAATATGATGTAAAATTCCTTTGATTCATATGTATATTTCCTGCATTTTGTATTAAAAATATTTAATACACAAAAATAGAATAACTTAATGTTACTATTATAAGTAATTAAAGTATGCAGTCTAACTTAGCTGAATAATATTTTATATTCGTTTCTAAATGTTATTCTTTGAATTAATTGATCGTATAATAGTGATTATTAATATTTGTTGTATCTCTGATATGTTTTTATTTTAAATAAATTAAATTTAATATTTAGTTATCTAAATACACTGATAAACCACTAATTTATGATGAAAAAGACAAATTTTTCCTATTTTCTATTTGATTTGTTAGTAACAAATTCAGGTCAAGAACATGAGTAAAGTGAAAATCTATGAATACCTCTAAAATCTTATAATAGATAAAAGTAAAGAATATAGAGAAATTTTATGAGTGTAAGGTTTATTTAAAACAATCGTATCTTACTCTATATGACTTGCATAATATTTGAAGCCTTCTTTGATGAACTGATACGTTAAAAGGTATAACATAATGTTTTGATTAATTAATTTGTGATGTTTTTGTTTCTCTAATCGTACATGGGTATTATAAGTACTCACAATTATTTTGAGGTGCGAAACATAAATCTGAATAACAAATAATTTTAATTATGCCTCAACATTTTCCTTTCTATTTTAAAAATAAAACTGTAAGACATAGAATTTCAGCATCTGCAAACTCGAAATATTTCATATTTCAGAAATAATTGAAAAATTGATGATTAACCAAATTCTGTAATTAGGTAAGCGATTGTAATGTTATCTTTTTCTCTCAAGCTATAATTAAAGAGTTTATTCTTTCACAATTATCTTTCAAAAGAATCAGGTGGATTATCGAACTTTAGCAATTGAAAGCAGTGAAACTCCGTCATCTGTGACGTCAGCAGTAAACTTTGGTATTTTTTTGCTGGAATACAAATATTCGCGCAAAATACTTTAAATTAATTACCCCCATTAAACGGAGAATCAATTATACTAGGATCTAATGCCGATTTTCGAATGATATATATTTGAAGAAAGCAATTGAGAGCTATATGATTCAATACAGAAATAAATGAGCCATTTATTCCCTGACGGTTTGATAGTATCTTTAATTCAAACGTTTGAAAATTATTGAGGTGAAAGTAATTTCGACTAGCAGAAGGATGAAGTACATTTAATGATCATAAAAACGCATTACGATTGAAATGTATTGGAACAGTCTCTAAGGAATGCCAGAAGCAAACAGAGTTTCAGATAATTTGCCCATTGCATATATCCTTTTTTTATTCATTGGAAATCGTATGTAGTTACCAGGCAATAAATTTCATTCTTTAATGTACGTAATAAGATAGTTAATTAGTTTTAATCAAACAAAAAAAGGTTATATATGAACTCTCTCAAGTTAGAATTTTTATTGATTATTATTTATATATGTTCTTTGTTATGTAGAAAAGAAGCATCAGAGAGGATTATTTTCGATGTTTAAATCCTTATAATTTTTGTACTGCAGAACTGATATTTTCTATTTCAGTTCAAAGAAAAATTATAATCCAAATTAATTGTTATATTTGCATAAAATTCTCTGCTTATAAATATATTACCTATTCAACCAACAGAATAGTGAATTAAATATATAATTAATGCAATGAATATTTCGAGCATATTTCAAGCATGATCCTTTTAAAATATTGGGATAAATTATCCTTTGTAACGGAAATAACAAAATACTTCCATTTCGTTAAATTGTAGCCTTATTAATTTATACAATAATTTCAGACAATGTTGCATGTATTTAGGTATTAATAGTTACGATTTTAAACCTATAAGCACTCAGACTTTCATAATATAAAATTTATTAAAAGATGAAACATTGTTTTTTGAAAGGGTATGACTTACAAATATTTTTAAAAAGCTGTAAGTGTTCATAAATTAATATTTTCACTGTTATATTCTTATATATATTTAGAATTAATATCTTTGAAAAAGTGTTTTAAAAAGTTATTATTTTTACAAATATTTAGAGTTATCTTTATTACTTATATTTACAAATTTTCACAATAGTAAAAATACAAATAAATTTAGTGGTATAAGAACATTTAAAAACTATACTACTGTAGTTTAATTTTCCTGAAAAAAATATTAATCAATGTTTGTGTCAGAAACATATTTAAATGAATCACAAAATGTCAAAAAATGTTTAATATGTTACTACACCTTACGGAAGTAAGAACATTGCCAGTACCGGAATCTCAGATATAAGTATGAAAATTATTTTAAACATAAAATATCTCAAGTCAGATTTTGTTGCTTTCCAAACTCGAGGCTATGGAATTTTAAATTACTTTTAAACTTTTTGTAAACTAAATTTACTAAGGTTCGTTTTTTCTACCTTGGAATCAATGTCTTTTTAGTCTGTAAACTGGAGTCTATTTACATGCGAATAAAGATTCTTTTAGACATTTAAATGTGTGTGTCTTACTCTTAATATAATGGAAAACAGTATTTCTGACATGTATTAAAACTGAAAAACCTTTTTCTTAGTAAAAAATCTAATTGTAGTTGTGTCGTAAAAAGAAATATCGTTTATGATTAATAGTAAACAGTCCAGAATCTTAAACTTATTTTAAGACAGAATATATTATCATAAGCAATTAAACAAACAGTGAAATACTTCTTAAAAAGAGTAACGAATATTATAAACAGAGATCAAAATAAATAAAGGTCAATATTAAAAATCAAAAATTTTTAAATCTTAAATATGATATCAAATTATGGGTATTGATATAAACACAAGTATACAACATTTACATGAATGTTTTTTTTTTTCATTTGAAAAAGAAAGTGTTGTTTCACTTACCTCCATAATTCGGTCTAACTCGTTTGTCATAACCTTTGTCAAAGAAACTGTTTAAAATTTCGGTGATGTTTATCTTTTCTGATCTGAAATCAAAAAGAAAAATAATATTTATTTAAATAGCAGAGAAAAAATTTCAGATTAATTTTCAAAGAAAAATGTAATAATCACAATTTCACATTTTAGTGTCTAATTTGCTCAGTGAGTATTACATGTAATTCTTAAACAATTTGAAGAGGATTTCATTAATTATGACTAAAATAAATAAATTAATTAATTAAAAATAATTTTATTAACTATGATTTTTTTTCTTCTTGATGTAAGTAAAAGCAACAAAAAAGACTAGAAAAACTATTTGCTCACTTTCAATTAAAATGTAATATATTTTATATATTTTTTTCACACGCAAAATAGTTTTTTGTTAAATTTGTTTAAATTTATAAAAAAATTAAAAAGTTAGTTCCATTTCAATTAAAGACAACACATATCTTTCATACTCTTGTTGTTTGAAAGATTATAGCCTTCTTTGAAAGAAATAGATCCTGCATTATTATGACTGATTTCTTAAAGAAATATATAAGCTTATAAAATGCAAGGATATAAAAGATATGTGTAGCTTTTAATTGAAAATAAAATTAATATTTTTAACACTTTCATAAAAAAAAATGATAGTTTTTTTTAAATGTGTATTTAATTTTCTTTAAATAAGGTTAAAATCACTAAAAATAAATAAGGTGATAAAATTCACTGTTTCACGTATATAATCTACATGGTTTTGGTGTGTACTTAATTTTATCGTAAGTCATGGACAATACACAATAGTACAGATAGATAAAAAATAATAGTTTTCTAACTTTTTTTAAACCTTCTCTAACTTCGAAGCAGAAGGTCAATTTTTGTCTGTTGTATAGTTATAGTTTAAATTTATAATTGTATTTTTAATTAGATATTTACTTATTATGAATTTTCTTGTTAAACAAATTGTTCTAAAAATACAAATTATTAATTTTAAAATTTCATATAACTATGCAACATTATCTGATAATACCTATAATATCTTATAAAGCTTTATAAACTCTTTATATATTTAGTAAATGCTCTACCTACAAAATAATCAATTAAATAAAAAAATATCGCTTAAATTTAAGCCAGAGCTTAAATAACTCATCTTATCATGATTAATGTTTTAAATGAGCGAATTGTTAATTTTGTTTATACTCCTTTCCCCAAAAATGTTTGAATAGTAACACGTGGGTTCTGCATATTTGATCCAAATACCATAATATGAAAAAATTTATTTTATTTTAAATAATAAATTTTCTGATGATTAAATTTATAAAAAAAATTTCATTAATTTTATACTTGTAACATTTTGCAATTAAATCTTATTATTTCAATAAAATATAATAATAAAAACTTTCATTAAATATAAATTTATAAAAATAAATGGTTAATATCATCAACATTCCTTGCATTATTTTAATTTTAGTTTTCAAGTGATTAAGCCATAATTGAAAACGTCGGTCGTACGTATGCTATTCTTTTGATGTTAAATTACACGTATTAAAAGCTCAGTTTGAGTATCAAATCAAGAGAGTCTAAGCAATTTTAAATTAATTAATTGATATAATTTCGCAACACTTGATTATTGGAAAAGTGTTTAGCTCTTATTTCTTCAAAACATTAACTGTTTATTTCCATTAAAAATAATATTTTTAATTATTTTTATGGTGCGTGTAAATAAAAAAAACAGGAACATAAACTTAATATTTTAATGGCACAAATGTAAGCTTTTTATTTACTTTTTTTCAAAAACTCCAACTACTCGTAACTTCCTTATGAAACGATTTCAGACATTAAACGGTTCACATTATAACCAACATTAAACGCGGTAACGGGAATTTTTCGGAACAAATTGATGCCCCTAACTTCCTATAAACAGAAGCTCTAAATAATATTTTCCAGATAAAACACATTAACACAATTTTTCAACGATGGCATTGTGAAATGTTGCCTTTACTTCGAAGCATTATGAAGCAGACTATCATTTATTAGAATATCGATTTAAAAGAACAATCGATCACGTATGGTAAAACCTCTCATGCACACACATACACACACACCACTGCCTTTCATTGCAACGCAGACAGCATTTGACGACGGGTTGATTTTATGTTTTTTTTTACCACTTATTGTTTCCCCTTATCAGTAATGTCTGATATTAGATTTGAATTGTTTGTTTCTGAAGTTTTTAAACTCATTTTGTCCGTTTTCAATTCAAATGTATTTGTCATTATCTTGAAGTGTGTGCGGGTTTTCCAGATTGTCTCCTTTTCTTTTTTAATAAGAATAGTCTCGTTTTTGTTTGAGATACAAATTCAAATTGTCATAATATGAAGATACAAGAAACGCACATTTAAAAGTACGGACAGAATTGACACAAACGTTTCAGATTTCAGTAAAAATATTTATAAATACAGCATAGCTCCTAAATTTGAAAACATTTCTAATGCTTCTTTTTTTTTTATTTACGATTCTTATACTTCATTCTCAGAACAAAAA
>BMAW01078412.1:61874-85767 GCA_019974015.1 Nephila pilipes | reverse complement strand
CCAAAGTAGTTTCAATATCGCTGATGTCTATGTGAGCTAAAAGTTTTACTATATTATATATGTATAAGAGAGAGTATATATACATGAAGGGATATCGTTGGGACAGTTTCGAAATAACCCAAGATATTTGAATAAAATTAATATTTCATATTATTGATTCATACGTGTGTAGTGATGTAAAATAACAGCGCTATTAACGTCGATTTTACGATTTTCGGCTTGAGTATTGCAGGTTCAGCACCCACAGTACAGAGAAGATAAGGATCAATCTGCTGAGTTCCACGATGAAAGCTTTCGAAATAATAGGAAATGTTGAGAGAAATGTATAACCATACACAATACGCTATAAGCAATACGTAACTGGAACGAAGTATACCAGTGTGTGTGTGTGTGTGTGTGTGTGTGTGTGTAAGTTAAATACTGTGGAGATCAACTGAATAAGCTAATTACTTCCATGAAAAGTTAAATTCTTTATAAATTCAAAAAAGAAACATAAAAATAAACACCTCGTTTCTCATAAGATATTAAGGTGCTCAGAAACATTCTCAAGAAAATTGATTTGATTGCAGCATTCCAAATCGTGAGATCGCGTGATCTCGCCCAATCGAAATTAATAGCTATTTCCGAAAATTGTCAAATCACATTTTTCTATCTATAGACTGTTAGCTCAATTTGGCAATTTTCAAGACTTTCTACTCTCCGAAACTAAAATCTACCTTGTTTCTCTCTCTCTCCCTCTTTCTCTTGTAAATAAACAATACAAAAAAAGTTAAACACAGTAGAAAAAATAGTTTAATGCTTCATTTGGTCTCTAGTTGATTTCATGTATTGAATCATGAATTACATTTTGATGTACTTTCGAGATTTCACATTGACTAGTACAATACCATTGATATATATTATTAAGAAACTGGGAAATAGTTGACAAACTTAGTCAAAGCTTCAAATATTTGTAATTTCTTTTAAGTTAATTCACAATCGCCTTTCGTTACATAAGCTTAAAGAATTTCTTAAATGTGTTATATTTTATAGGTACTGATCCAGTTCGAATAATTTCGTAAAGATGGTTAAGTTTTAAGTTATTGCATTGTATTTTTCAACAATATTCAAATATATTTATAATCCATTTAAACCATGTGTCTTTTCTCAGTTAATAAATTAAAAAGATGTTCATATAATTTTCATATACCTATTACAGCAAAATGTCGTTCAAAATACTTTAAATACCTTAAGAATAAACTTAAATCTCATGCAGCATTAACCTATTATTTATTTTAATTTTAATTGTGTTTCTTTCTAATTTTGTTTTAGCATTGGTTTTAAAAAGTCTTTAAATTTGGAAATAATTTCAATAAAACATACATTTATTAAGCAGGCATTTAAACACTAATGAAAATATTTAAGAATTATATTTATATAGTAAAATTATAAAAACTGATGAAAAAGTTATGTTTGTATCATTAATATCTATTGATGATAAAAAGATAATAATTAATTTTGCGCAAAATATAATTTTCAACACAAAACTTAGTATCATTCCTGCACATTAATGGCTTTTAAGCTACCACAGAAAAATTAAATTTATTTAAATGCATCAATAGTTCTATGAAACTTATAAGGAAATAATCATTTGACAGAGATTTCTCAATATAACAAAACTTTAAATGGACTTATTAATCTGTATGGCTTATTTAACAAGTATATGTTGATTCCGATTTAAAGGTTTTAAGAGAATTATTATCAATGAATATTTAATGTACTTTCTTATAAACAATTTAAATGCACATTTTATCTTATAGTGTAGACAGCAGATATATATTTAGATTGTTTTGTCATGAAAATTAGACGTATATTCAGTTAAAATTTCTTATTTAAATTTAATTTAAATTACTCTAAGAAATAATCATTAAATTAAATAATGCTTCCTGTCTTAAAAATTCCTTAATTTATTCATTAAAAATTAATTTATTTTTAGCATTTTAAACAAAATTTACCCTGTAATGATCAAGAAATTAATGAAGTAACGTTATCAATTGTTGCTGTTCTTAAAAATTATTTTATTTTAAGTTTCTATATCATAAAATAGCATTTTGAATCAGAAAAAAAACATTTTAAAAATGTTGTGTACCAGAGTTTTAAGTACTTTATAACTTAAACATAAAAGTCCGTAAACTGTTTTGAAAATAATTAATCGATTTATCGTATATTGTATGTAAACAATATTTAATAAATAATGGTATGAGTAATTTATCGAAATGCTTTATAAATTTTTAATTGTGGACTTATTTTTAAGAAAAAATAATTTTAGAATATTTCATATTATTTAAATTATTAAGTAATATTTTACTTTATCTATTACGTATAACATTAAGTTTAACATAGGCATCAAAATGTCTTACAATCAAATTCATGAATAATTTAGATCTAAATAAATTCATGTCAGTAAAAAAATAACCCAAATTTTTACTTTTTGATTACCTTGAACACAGGTTTTAGTTTTAATTGTAAAAACAATAACATGGACGTTATCTTTAAATTATTGGAATCATTTGCTTACATATACAAATAAACATGCACAAAAACATTTATATTTATAAAAGAAAGAACTCTGACCAGATTTAAATCCTCTCTCTGAAACCAAATGACCATTTAATGCGCATGGAAAGACTTTAAAACAACAATATTTGAAGTTTTCAGCCAAATCAGCACCACCGTAATAAGATATTTTATCTGACTACCAAGCCAAAAATGTCAGGGTAAAAGGAAAAATAAAGAAAGTTAGCATTTAGGTTTCTCTTAGGAAAACGCTAAAAACGCAACCGCATAGTAAAATAGGGTTTCTCACTTCCTTGAGCATGTAAACGACCGTAACAAGCTGCCTAATGTTCAACAGGCGGAAGTCGGACATGAAGATTAAGGACTGACAAAACCCCGAATATATAAAACGACTTACACTGAATTCTGGTGAAATTAAGTCGTGGAGCATGTTTATGTGGAGGATTAAAGCATTTCTCTGAGTTTTTAAGATTGCTACGAATACGAAATAAAGAAAAGAAATTTTTACCGAATGTACATGATGCTCAAGTTTAAATTAAATTATGTTTAAGATATGCATATTCAATTACAGAAGAAAGAAATAAAGGCTATTATTTGAAAAAGTATTGCGCATGTGCATCTAAGCGTATAAAAAGAGAATTCAAAGAAAATTAAATATTTATTTTAAAAGTTTATATGTATATATATATATATATATATATATATATATATATATATATATGCGAGCGTGATTTTATATATAAAATGTTTGAGTATTTTATTCTATTTGCTAGTCAAATCAAATTAATTTCGGGTAAAGAGAAAAAAAAAAAAAAAAAACATCCTGATTAAATATTTTCGTCAACACATTTTATTGAAAAAGAAATCATATAACTTTATATTGTACTTTAACTGCCGAATAACGTACGTACATGTTAGTTTATGAATATCTACTTTCAATTATAATATTAAACATTTGTTTAATTACTTGCGAATGTATTCAGTTTCTTAATTCTAAAAAGAAAATTATCTTATATCTGTACCGATAAAATATATTGTTGTTAAGCCAGTTAAATTTTCTGTTTTGTAATTTCCCATAAGTTATAGCATAAAATTATTTACTTACTTATTAGATAAATATTTTACTTTAAGAGTATTAAAATCATCGTCATATATTTTAGAAACTGTATTATATTGTTTTTGGTATTTTGAAATAATTGCAAAGAAAATAATTTCAGAAAAATGGAATAAACTTCAGAATATGAAAGCAGATAAATTATAATATTCATTTAAATTAACATTAAAAATAAAATCTGAAAGAGTTATAACATTTGAAATTCTAAGCACAGTTCGTATACAAGTATCTAAAATGTTTGCTTTTAGTTCACATTATTTTGCGAATCCTTTGAAACATTCAAAGAACTATTATTAATATTTATGTATACATTATATGTACCTTAAGAAAAAAGTGTTAAAGTTTTATGAATGATAATATTAAAATAATGTTTTCATTCAACATTTATTACGAAGCATTTCTTTTTTGATTTCTTCAATCAAAATATATTTTGTTACAGACATTTCAGTTGATTGAAAAAATTTTGAAATAGAAACAAATATTTTCCTCTACTTTATTGGAATTCTTAGCATGTTATGTACATTTTGAATAAACCACATTTTTAGAAAAACTTACTTTTAAGATAACTGAAAAATTAAAATGTGAGGAACGGAAAAAGGAAGAAAATCTCGAAATTCTCTAATTTACTGCTTAACTAATTACTGTATGAATACACGTACATAATGTAGCTTGATAGAATATTACAATGCTGTGACAAATATTCAGCAATCAATCATAAATAAAATGTAAATAAAACTTAATATTTATTAATTAAAATAAAATTCAATAATAAGAAACTAGTTGCTAAATAATTAAAATTTTTATACGGTTCAAATAGTTATTCATTCTCTAAAATTAAAGTGTATCACTTTAATAAAACATTATTCCAACAAAACTTCACTTTCAAGAATAAAAAGCGTTTAAAACATATAGCATTGTATTTAAAAATTAGTAAACTGCTTATGAAGCTACTTAATTTAAGAGAGAGAGTGCAGCCTGATTACTTTCTTTTCATAACAAAATCACACAGCAATATGAAACATAAGAAAAAGAGCGCATCAAAAACTTATAAAACAGTTAATTATTTTCAGGTTTTTTTATATATTTTGTTTTGTAAAAATGAATACTGAATACACAATTGATCAACAATTAAAAAAAAAGTTAAGAAAAATGCATAAACTAAAAAGTTTCCTCATAAGCACAAGCTTGTATGATAATATATTTATATATTTAATTTTACATTCATTAATGTTTCTAATTAAATCTGTATTTTGAATTTCATGACAAATCAGGAAAATTAAGAAAAGAACAAAAGAACGAAATGCTGTGTATAAAAGAGAGGTATTATGAATTTATTAAACCATTACTAAAATTTTAAACCGATTAAACACAACATGAAATGCTTTTTAACCGCATTCAAAAAATATAGTGCGTGACATATTGCGCAAGTAGATTGAAAAATGATATTTTCTAACATTTGCTTAGTGAAATTTACATAGAAGAGAAAAAAAAAACATATATTAATAATCAGCGACGGACGGAATAAATAATTGTATAAATATGGAAGATTGTTAATCAAAATACAATATGCTAATATGCTAAGCTTCGTAAGAAAAGCGAGGTCACATTCCAGAATGTTTGCAATGTATTGGTAGTAAAATATGTACATCGTGCGCTCTCTAACCTTCCTTTTATGCACTTAATGTATACAAAACTAATAAATGTTGAATTATAAATACATACAAGAGCATAAATAATTGTTTATAGTCATAATTTAGTTTTTTTTTAAAAAAGATCAATTTTTTACTAAATGCAATAGAAAAAATATTTTGTAATCTTTGAATGACCTTAAGGAGTTAGAAGCTGTTGATCATGAAAGATAAAAATATATATACATATTTTTATCAAATAAGAATTTAAGAAAAGACGAAAAGCTTAACTTTTTTACTCCACTTCAAGCACATCTAATATTTAAAATCAACAAGTCTCTATCGTGAATTTATTATATCAGCTTCGAATCAATGAAGTTACCGTAATCCACCGAGTAACCTTTTTCGTTTCATTCATGAAATTAAAAACCATTGAAAAACCGTTGTTCGAAGATATTAAAATGTTAAAAAAGAAAATTAATCTCACAAAACTACTTAATATAGAATATTTAATCGGAACAATTTGTTTTATTACATGGAAATAATTTCTTTTAAATTAATTAATACCTTATATTTTTTCAGAAAAACAAACAAACAAAATAAAACTTTTAAAAACAAAATTGAGAGCAAAAAAAAATATTTTAAAACATGATTCTTCTTTTCCAATTATTACTTAAAGCGAGAGAGGTATTAATCACATTTTCGACAAAAACATAATTTAAGGGACGGGACTTACCCAGATGGGCCGGTCGGTGCCGCTGGTCCCGGAGCCACCGTCAAGAGGACGGGCACGAGACACAGCCAAACTCTAAACATCGCCGAAGCGATTACTTCCACCCACATCACCTTTGACCTCCTACCGCATGCCCCTTGATGTTTGTGCACAACTCTAAAAAAATGCTGAGCCGCTCAAAGTTTGGCCAGCGTAAAACCAGCCAAGAGCGCTCGCTAAACTCAAACGCCTGAAACCGCTACTTTCCTGCACGTCGTGAATTCCACACTAAGCAAGCCTCCACACATGCGATTTGAGTTACGATAAGAAACGGGGCGACCGTACGAGGCGGGGGTTTAACCAACACTGGATGCCAAGGGTTGCCGTTCGCCTAGTAACTTGTGAGGAACAAGGCATTCTAAGAGCGCCAACTCCGTCGCCAATGAACTTTTACTTTGTAAAGAGAAAAGGGGAGTAACCGCCATATTTAATGTCAGCATTTTGATTTGCTCCTCACCGAAAGATTGGGCATGTTACAAGAAAAAAGAAATTAATTATATTTAAACGCGTCTTTTGTTTCCAATGCCATTTTATTGCACGAAGAAAGTCCGTATTAAAAATGAGGGATTTATTTTTAATGCGCAAGAATTCGTTTTCTGTAGCCTGATGGGTATATTAAATGTTCGCGGGACTTCTTAATAAAGTTCAGCTTTGGGAGCATTAAGTATTGGGCGGGTCTTGGTTTTGAAAAAGACGGTGAAAGTCTGGAGGGGAAGTTAACAATTCGATTCATCCACACAACTATTCAAAATGGAGAAATAAATTAATGTCTGTATCGAATAAGGCTCAGAAACTAGTGAATAACCTTTATAATTACGAAAAGAAAACAAAAGAAAAATAATTGTGACTAATTTTACAGGAATTTGAGATTATACGCATTAAATGTATTTTCTAATTGCACGTATATTGATAAATGTAAATTTAATGATAGAATTATCATTGTGAAATATAACTAATTACAAACATCGTTTCAAAATGTTAATTAAAACAGAGTTTTATAGAAATCATTACATATGGTGTAGTGAGAAGTTTGATGAATGATACCCCCGATGTGCGTAACCAATATCCCTTTAAACGGCTTCAGTATGGCATTAATTAAACCAAACCTCAACTAATCCAATACAAAAAGCAAAAGTATACCAATTAAATTAACTGTGCTATTTTTTGCATAAAATTCAAAATTTTGAGTCTTATTTTAGATAAGTAACTATAAGTAAACCAACCGTGGGTCAGTTTTTTTTAATAAATCAATGATATGAAAGAATGGTTTATAATAACGTGTAAGCGAATGCTACATTTTTTTTTTAATTCCGTTGCCTGGAGTCTGTCCTATTCTTTCGGACTGATTTCTGTCAGAAAAAAAAACATGTTTGAACATTGGAGGAAGATAATTGGCACCTGGGGGATTACAAAAGAACAAAGGGTTACAAAAACATACTTTAAATGAAGCGGAATAAATTACTGTGCCTTGAAAACTCTCCAAACTATTGGATTTTGTTTCACAAACTTCAGAAACTTTAAAAATATTTTGCTTTATCATGTTTCATCTTGAAAAAAAGTTATGTTTCACTTAGTTAAAAAGGGCGAGCAAAAAAAAATTCTTAGAATATAAGAAATTCCAAATAATAATAATAAGTTTCAAAAAGATATTTTAAAGCTCACTTAAATATGAAACCATACCAAAGTTCTTAAGAAAAGAGTTTTGGGTTTCTTTGAAACAGTTTTGATATTAATCTATAAACATTTGCAATACATTTTTGAATTAATTGTATTTTCTTATGAAATATCAATGTCAAAATATTTAACTGAATATATGTTTTGCTTGAAATATTAATGTCAAAATATTTAACTGAATATATGTTTTGCTTGAAATATTAATGTGGATTAATGCCTAATTTCTTAAGTGCCATTTTAATAGTGTTGATACATTTAAATTAAGTTGTACGTTTATGTAGTAGCACAAGATTCGTAAGTGCTGCAGAAAAAGGAAACAATTCAAGCGACTAATATCTAAAATTATAAAACCAATTTTCGAGTATTCATGGCATTTAAAAAGACAAATGTATGAATTAAAATAAACTGCAATTTATATTGAAATTTATAATATCATTAATTTTGATTATTCGGTTTTAGTGCAAAGCTTTTATTCGTCCAGTTCTTTGCATATATTGGCTTGCAGGTATTAAATCACTTCCATAGGAATAATCTATAATCTGACGGAAGGATCGAAACTGAAAATTAATTTAAGTAATTTTAGTTTATTGAATTTACTTTTGATTTAGATATTTTTAGTAATTTTGTTTTAAATAATTGTAAGTGATTTTATGGCAGTAATGTTTTTTATCTAATCTGTACATATACATGCTATAATTTTACACATTCATTAAGCCAAAGGGAATTATAAGGCATTGTAAGTTTAGTTAAATCATACTGTATAAGCACTTGGATGCTCCAATAAGTAGTTGTGTTTGAAAGTTTTTAAATGTTTGGATATTTTTGTCTTATTCATTTATAAAACTGCAGAGTAAACTTTTTTATCGGTGTTCAGTGCATTAGTTGCTCAAGTTCTTATTTATTTATTTTTTAGAATTATTTCTTCGTTAGTTAAATTACAAACACTCTGATTATAATTGATATTAATTTTATTTAATCCTAAAACACACCCATCCTTTTATTTACAGGATAAATATGTTCTGTGAAAAAAAAGAAGTGCAAGTTGAAACCGCGCAAACCCAGATGTAGAATTTATCAGAATAAAATAAATAAATATGTGTGTTCAACTGAACTGCGAACCACTTAAGTCGATGTAACGAAGATAAAAAAAAAAAAAAATCCATAATAACAGTGTAAAATTCGTTAAGCATTGAAAGAGAAAAATGGGAGATTATTTCATTGATTTTAAGGACATTTTAGTAAATTTATTTTTGAAAACGAAAAGCATTAATACAAATGAATAATTTTCTATACATAAAACCATATAAAAGCAAATTAACTATTTTTCTTACAAATAAGAACAATAAGAAATCATTAACAAACTTCATAACAAATACGGATATAAAAATCATCCATTACTCGTCTTCATAGTTTTGAAAAGCAAGATAATTCTTTTTTCCATTACTTGTACAAGTGTAACATCACTATCGAATCACATACAGAAAAATCAACAACATTTCTCATACATACCGCTCCACAAATTCGGAGCCATGCATTTCGGAAATAAGCAGATACTTCATTAAAATAATTCTCATTTAATTTACATGTGGTACAATACAAAACAATTAAAGTAAAACCGAAAAATTGCTTTTCATTTAAAAACCGTGGAAATCCGAAACAGTGTATACTAGTATTAAATACCGTGTGAACAAAGTTTAGCTGCAAAAGTATTTACATTTATGAGGAGTAACATAACACTATAAATCAAACGCCTGAAAAGAAACATCCTTATATCAGACTGTTAATGCAGTAAATTGGGTTTTACAGAGAGAGCTAAAGAATACATATAACATGCAATACCAATTCTGAAATGTGTAGCTGAGGAACACGGCAATTTTACTTACTAGTAAGCTATGCAGAAAACATAGTTTTACAGAGCTTTCCCTGTCCATTCGAAACTGTATCTGCGTTTCAGATTGATTATTTTCAACTTTTTTCAAGCTTCATAAGCCCCCCTAAAATAAATTTTTCCTTGGCGAATTAAGATTAAAGAATTTGATCATAGTATGATGATATGTATAAAAATAAATCATTGCAATACCATTCCATAAATATAAATACGAAATGATGTTGTGTCTTGTTATTTGGGATTGAGTTTGTGTAGTTTAGTTTAGTTTATATATTAACGTCACACTAGAAGCAACACAAGGGCTATTGGCAACGAACCTCATAATTTAGAACCACGGTCAAGTGACGAGGACGACCCCTGAGCTGGCACCCCCCCTCTCCTAACATCCACACTATACCAACGGGAGAACTTTGGGCCTCGACAGATTAAACGTGCATAAGCCCCGGCTATACGGCGGGTCTTTAGCTGCCAAGGATCGAACCTGCGAAGGAAAGAAAACGATCGGTCACGAATCCGAAATTATGACCACTAGGTAACCGCGGCCACTATTTGGGATTGAACTGTGACAAAATTCTGTCAAAAGCGCATGTTGAACAATAAAAAAAACATATTAAAGCAAATTGTGTACCATCTTCTTAGATTTTAACTCTTATTTGATTCACAAATTAGTTTTGTTTCCTTAATGGGGATTTTGCAAATAGAATTAAAATCAATCAGCATAAAAAAAAATGTTCCTTACACATTCCAAATTCAGAATTTTATAAACGCAACTGCATGTAGGAAATAATAATTCAGAATCAGTAAAATTTTTTATTCATACATTTAACAATGATTTAAAGAGTAAATATATTGAATCACATTTAAATATTAGTTCTACGAATTATTAACTATACATACGCAACATTTTATTAGACATGTAAAGTCAAAATATGTTTTAAAAACATTTAAAAGCCAATTACTTTTTTTTGCATGGAAACCCTATCGCAAACTGATTATGTGTGTCATTGGTTTAGTTTAGTTTTATTAACGTCAGATTAGAAGCAACACGGAGGCTACTGGAGAAGGACCTCGTAATTGTGAAACTCGGTCAAGTGACGAGAATGATACCTGATCTGGCATCCCGTCTTGTAACTTGCACACCACTTCAACAGGAGGAATTTGAGCTACAACAGATTTAACGTGCATCATCCCGCACTACACTGCGGGTCCTTAGTGGCAACAAAACTCGAATGCACGACAAGAAGAAGATAACCAGCAGCAGCGAGTCCACGGCCTTGAACACTGAGCTACTGCGGCCTATGTGTGTCATAATTCTGTATTGGTTGAGTAAATATTACAAGAAATATTAAAATTTGTAAGAAAAACACCTACAAATTATAATAAAATGGCACTCATTATGTCTTTCATCAAATTATTTAAATTCTAAGTATATTTCATCAATTCTAAGTATTGGTTCAGGATGGTTGTCAATTCTAATGAAATTGTTTTGCTTTGCATTTTTGCATGAGAGGTAAAAAAAAAATGCGAATGATTTTTTTAGTAATATTACAGATCAATTTAGGAGAGCATCACATTGTAATGCTGATAATATAATTTACGGTTTATTTCACAGAAACAAAAACAAAATCGACATTCTAGATTTATATCAGAATATTCCCATTAAATTTCCCTCAAAACATTTAATTTAATTTAGCCGGTATTCCTATTTCCGATAACAGTAATCTTCAGTTTAAGTATGGGATGAAAGACGAAATTACCGTATTAGACAATCTTTAGAAACTCGCTGCACTTATAATATAATTTTCTCTTTTATTTATGTGATGTAATAGGATTTGGAAATCAATATTCATTGAAATCTTAAAATATATTCTGTGTTAATTTAAATCCATTACATTTCAAAAAGCATAACCATGTACAAAATTCCATTGCATTAGCACTTTCAGTTCATAGAGCATTGCCTAAATGACGTTCGCAGACATTTATGCAATATTATTCCAGTATATGCATTTAGACCTAAATGTGCATTTAGACTTCCAAGAAGCGTATTAATTACCTGAACAAGGTCTACTGAAAGATTTATCACAAATTCGAAGAAGATACGCTGAATATCTTGAAAAGCTGATTTTTTGACTTATGAATTGGATCATAATTACGGCTATTACAAAATGCAAATTTAAGAAGCTGGCGATATATATATATATATATATATATATATATATATACAGGACCATTTTCGGAAAAATACTAACTCTGATAGAATTCTATTATTAAAATTTTTGCAAAATGACAGTATTCAAATAACGGCAATGGTATTGTCCTTCAAAGATGTTACGACGAAAAATTGATGACATAACATCACTACAGATTGACCAAAATCAACCTATTATCATGCATATTAAATTCGAGTGATATTTTGGGTTATTTCTCAAATATTTGATGCATGTAGTTTGCTTTTGGTTTGGTTTTATTAGAGTCACACTAGAAGCAGCATGAGGACTAATAGCGACGGTCCTCATAATTTTGAACCTCAATCAAGTGACGAGGACTACAATTCAGCTGGCACTCCCTCATCTAACTTTCACACCACACCAACGTGTTCGATGTATGTAAAGTAATATTCAAAGAAGCTCTTGGACTTATTGTATGTTTTATCTGGCAGCTTTTTGCTAAAGCAGCCTGTGCGTGCACACTTTTTGTGATGTCTTGCTCTTGTATATGTGTTTATGCATGTGAATAGGCCTCGGCAGAAATAAAAATTTAAGTCTTTGAAGGCTTGAAGGATTCTATCCTGATTCCAATTGAATGACCAAAACTACACTTAGTACCCAAAATAGAACGTCCTTGAAGTGGTATGTTTCAGGAAGTCGATTGAATCCTACATTATATACTATACATTTTCTTATGAAAAGAATAATTTCCAATTCCATTCAATTTAAGATGGTGTAGTCGTTAAAATAGAACTATATTGCCACAATTTTGTATCTCCTGGAATTATGCTTAGATTGCAGTTAGTAATTGTTTCAGATATTTACACCTAACGCGCGTCTTTGGGAAGTAGAGGTGACAATTAGAGACGAAATGCGTTTGAAAGTTGTTTGATAGGAGGATTTAGTTGAGGGTTAAAAATATAATGTGTTGAAAATTAGAAAGAAAATTAAAACGAAGGAAATGAGATAACAACGCGAGCTTATATGTATATATATATATATATATATATATATATATGTGCGTGCGTGTGTGTGTGTGTGTGTGGTCTTAAAGTTACAAGCGTTTGACTTGTTAACACGATAAAACGATAGAATCGTTCACTATGTTAGGTGACACTCTTCTCATTTAACCATGGCTCAGAACTGAAAACACCAAATAAGCTGTAGTGCGTTTCTAAAGTGACATTAAGAAAAGTAATAATAGATAACTAAAAAATAAAACAAATAATAAAAGCACATAATTGTTTTACAAAGAACAATATAAAATAATAGTATGTTCATTTTAATTTTTAATAAAGAGTACAATATTAATAATTTACTTTAGTGTAACGTGCTTAGCTTTATTAGTTTTACTTAAACGTTAAACAACTTAAAATACCAGCTAGGAAATCATTAAGTTTTTAAAACTTCCTAAAATTATACTCATAGTTGAAAATTACATAACTAGCTTTGCTCACACTTCCTTATGAAGAATACATTTTAAATTGGGATATATTGTTAATTGCAAGAATATCAAATTATTTTAAGTTTTCTTGTTCTTCCATCCTTTTTATATAAACCATTTACTAAAAGAAGACTCATTCTGATCTTATAAAATGGCTTTATTTTTATGCGTGTTAAATAATGCTGTTTGATGCTCAATGAGGAACAACTGATATATGCAAAATAGTGTTAATGAGAGCTAGCCAATCACGATAAAAATAAAAAGCAGAATAATTTGTTCGTCACTCTTTTCAAACTGAATAAAGACAGAAGCTGTGTTTGTAATATAAATTCCAACTGGAAAATATTTACAGAAAATCAGAATTTTGTGTTTTTAAGAGCCTTTCAGAGAAATTTCGTCTTGGATAGCAAGACACAAACGGAGAATGAGAGTAAGACATCATTGAGGGTGAGTTTTTAAGGGACTCAATGCTGAGAAAAGTATCACTCAAGTTGTCGTGCCAAAGAATTTGTCAATAAAATATCACAATGTTAAAAGGCGTTTCTGTAGCGGGAATGCTCTGAAAAAGCATGCTAATGGTCGCAAAGAAGCACCCTACTCCGAGAGGATGCATATGTATGCCTAATAGCAAATGGAAATAGATATCTCATCCAAGGACAGAAGCTTCAGTGCTTGCAACCGCTACGAGAACGATTCCTTGGCGATTGAATACAGCTGACTTGTATACATGGAGGAAAGTTCCTTCAGCTGGTCCACAGTTACGTTTTTCGATTAATCCTGATTCGCTGGGAAGAGTGATTCTATTCGTCAATTGCTATAGAGAAGTAGGAAACCCGTTACTGACCACAGAATATTCAAGAAATCCTTTGGTATGGTCGAAGTATATGGTGTGTGGAAACATCAGTAATATTGTCAGTGCACCACTATACATCTCTGACGCAGGCATATTTTCATCAAAACAGTATTGCATCTATTATATCCAGGACCATATTCGTCTTTGTCAGGGTGCTGTGTGTCCAAACTTTCTGTTTTTTAGATGATAATGCACGCCTACACAGGACAATGGAAGTCTCCGAGAAGCTAGAAAACAAAGATATTGAACTCATGAAATAGCCTGTGTATTCACCAGACTTTATCCCATTGGATATGCATGGGAGGGTCTTGATAGACCTATTTCACCAAAAAAACTCCCAATCTAGAGTCCCAAAATGTGCAGGAGCTGAAAATTGTCTTAAGAATGAAATGGGACAATATCCCCAGTTCTCTTAGACAATTTCGTTTTAAACATGCATAACAAATACTAAATATGCATTATTGTGTGAGGAAGTCATATTTTTTACTCAATGACTTATCTGTCATTATTCCGGCTGGAAGAACAATTTTTGAGAGCTTAGAATTGTCTCAAGAAGAATTTTTTTCTTTTTTTTTAAATTGAACTTTTCCCCATGTCACATTTTGCACAATAATTTATGCATATTGCCTTTATTAAATGTATACTAAGTTTATTTTTTTCAATTATAATGTCTTTTACTAAATATTCTAAAAATTATATTTGTTACTTACCAATTGTCCATCCTTGTGTATCATTTAGTTTTTCAATTTGTGTATTACTTCTGATTCTTTTACGTACATACTCCAACTGAAAATTATACGTTGAAAAATATCTTTATTAAGGGTAAAAATTTTTTTTAAAAAAATAGTATGGAGCTCTCCATATAGCTTTATAAGAAACTTTACAACAACGATCGATATACATTTTCATACAAGAGGAAATGGGCTGCTTTAGTTGGTTTGGTGTTCATAATGTTCGGGTAGATATGGAAGGCTAATACATGAAAAGGTTTAAAGCTCAGCATATATGTTTGAACTTTGACTTTTTTCCTTAATTATGACACAAGATTATCACATAAGTACCATGAAATTATTTAACATTACCTAAAACTTTCACATTTCTTAGATATTTGAGTTCAAAATTATCTCACAAATGACATAATTTTACTTTGAACTATCCTTATTTATTGCCACATTAGAAAGGTATGTTATATAGTTCATTTAAAACGGCATAAAACGTATTTCAAAATGTGTAATTTTACAAAAGCACAAATAATGTATAGTTGTTAAATGCATAATAATACACAAATTGAAAATATTAAGTGTACAATTACACCCAAAATTTCAAATAAAATTCGTAATTATAAAAGGTGCAATTACTCAATGAGCAAAAACATCTTTAAAAAAATCTCGGGGGATGTAGACATCTAATTTCACAATTTAAAGAAAAAATAATAAGTATTAGGCTAATAATTTATAAAAAAAAACATAAAATCCGTTTTTTACAGTTAATAACAAATCATATAAGGCCTTCTTTTTCAAAGTATATTTTTTTCTTTCTGAAGAAGAGAAAAAATTTATTAAAATAAATTTATACTTGTATAAAAACATTAAATCGCAATAATTTTTCTGAGTTTTAACTAACCAATTAACTATGATTTTTCTTTTTATACGTCATTATTTTAAATAGTCACTTTGCTGGTACTTCACTAATAATATTAATAGGAATGGTTTTTAAAAGAACTTATTTTTTCCTCATACTGCATCATTTGAATTACAATAAAAAGTAATAGAAACCTTTCATTTTTCTAGAAATTCGCTAAGTAAATTTTGATCATTAAATTGTGAATTTAGTTTTCTTATTAAGAATTCCAAAATATTTTCGTAAATTCAAGATATATAATAGATTGTTGAATGAAACTTTCAATTTTTAATTTCATATTTATTCAATGTTTTTAAAACTTCTGAATTTACAAAGATGTTCACTGTAACATTACTTGAACTACCTAATTTTCTACTTTAAGAGAGTCCCTATTTTATTCATAGAATTATCTTTATAATCTTTTCCTACAAACGCTTTTATTTCTTGAGCGTTTAAAAATATGAATTAATGACTGACCATTTTTTAGGGAATTTCATTATTAAAATAAGAGAAATTGCATTTTCGTATTGAATTTACAGATATGTGTATGTCACCAATCATGAAGAAAAACTTAATGTCATTTTTTTAAAACTGGATATTGTCCTAAAATATAAAAGTTTTAATCATTACAGGAGACTGAAATACTGTACTAAAAGTTACAAACTAATTATATGTTAACGTAATCATAACTTTTGAATAAAAGAAAACAATTACCAAATTTTAAATTAAATTTACAACATATACTTTTTTATGACTAGTAGCATATTTAAATTGTTTTATTTATGTAGTTCCATTAAAACAATAAGAGATGTAATTAATATATACGTTAAATACTTTAACCTCCATTAACTTTTCGTTGTGTGTATTATTAAAGCTGGAATTGAGATTTTATTTAATTTAAAATTTTATTTTTCTACTTTGAATACATCTAACAGAAACTGTTTAAATATTTACAAGACAATCCACTTTTTTCTCAACTATTTTTGGAAATGAACAGTTCAGGTTTCACACCAGAAGAAAAAGAAAATCTTTATTCTTGTTCTTGTTATTTTCGTTATGCGAAATTCACTGTGCATAGATAAATACACCTTTTAAAAATTCTAAGATAAATCAGTAGAAATATGATCTTAGACATATTTGGTTTTAAATATTTGAAGTTGTAGTCTTTTGAATCAACAGGATTATTTCTTAAACAGGATTACTTTTGCTGATAAAAGACTAGCCGTTTTTTCAGTAGTTGAAAAGAAGATTTCAAATATTTAATCGAATCCTTATTACAAAAAGGAATAAGTTAATGTATTATCGTGATTATCGGAAAGATGGAATATTTTCTTCAAAAACACTTAATGATGAATATACAACCGAATTGTCGTATTCTTCATTGAATACTTTACAGAGGATTTAAGGTAAATCTTTTCACATGGAATTCAAAAATGCATGAAAGAGTATTGAACGGTGTTTCTGAAAATTCACTCGGAATTTTTTTAAAATAGATTTTCTTAAAACTGCGGAAAAGGAAAGTACATTTTTATTAAGTTCAAATAAATTCAGTAAATATCTAAAATAGAATTTAGGTTAAATTGGGAAAATAACTGCTATTTTTACCTTCAATAGCAATGTTCTATACATACTCAATTAACTGAGAATGAAAGAGAATTTATATGTTATCAGTTTCTTGTCTGGACTGAAATTCAACATGCTATGGAAAGTTTTAAGAGCAAATAAAATTAAATATCTTGGGTTCAAAAATAAAACAAAATAATGTAAATTATTTTGCGCCCAATTAAATCTATGTGTGTTTTCTGAGAGTTTCGTATTCTTATTACAATAACCGTTATTTTTATATAATACTCATCTTCTGATTTAATAGAAATATATAGTAAATAATAAAATTCTGAACACTAGGAAATTTATTCTCTTTATAAATTTCAATTATAAGTGAAATGGGAGAGACGACTCTTCTGCATTTTCCCAACAAAGATTTTAAAAATATTTTTTGAAGTATTATACATTTTGAGTGTCATTAAAAATAGGCAACAACACCATTTCTGTTTGTTGTAAGATCTAAGCAATAACAAAAATAAAATCAAAATAATTTCAAATAAGTCTTATAAAGCTAAACGCATGTGGTTTTCCGTTCAAAGTTCATTTTAAAAACGTAGTACCATTTAACAATTTCTTCAATTCTAAAAACGAATATGATCTCTTAATATCTTCCGTATAAAGGTTCATTGCATGGGCAAACGAAGCTTGAGGAACGCTGTCTGTAGATTGCTCTGGTAAGTATTTGATGAAATGAGATCTTATGTGCATTGATATCAGATGGGAAGCGGAGGAAATGGAAATTTCCGACAAGCTTCAATGGATATCCTAGCAGTAAATACTACCAATTGTCCTTTACCAGCTCAAACATCAAATGATTGGGCACGTTTCTCCCCATTTCATGAGTGAAAAAGAAAATTTATAAATCATAAGAAAGTTTAGATCAGGATTCTTATTATTGACAAATGAATTTTATATAAGTTCCATAATTACACCAATTTACTTAACAAATCATACCGAATTCCTAGTCATAATTTAGATTTTCATTGAGTATCCGAACTAAATACATTTTGAGTATGCAAACTAAATTTTTTACTCCACATCCAATGGTTTAAGAAACAGAATAATAGCTTACAGGTATCGACAGTTTACTTCTAATTTAAAACTTGGAATTCTTAAGGTGCACATTTATTGACAACAAATAGCTACAACATTTCCTCATGTATACATATCATAGTGAAACAGCAATATGCAAAGTAAGAAATAAAAACAATAGTTTTAGATTACAAAGGAGATACTAGATAAATAAATGCTTGTTTCTTTTCCATATATCTGAGTTTAAACAAATAGAAATTATTTCAAAAACAGATAATAATATATCATGTATCATATATATATATATATTCAGGGTGTCCATAATTAAACGATCCTACTTCAAAATTGTCTACATACGAAACTAATGTTCAGAAAGTTGTAAAATTCTGTGTACGACATAAGGAAGGGATGGGAATTTGTTTGAGCGAATAAAAAAATTAGTTCAAAATTTCGCCACTAGAGGGCACTTTTGAATGAAGGTAACATTTATTACCGGTTTTCTATTTGTATTTTATCGCTTTTTCATCCACAGGACACGGTAACACAATAACTGATACTCATTAAAAAACACAATCTCTAAAATGAACTGCAAACTTTAATTAAACTTCTTCGATGACTAATTTTCTAAGGATTTACACGAAGGAAGACGAAAATATACAATTTTTTTTGACGTCACACAGCAACTGTTATAAAAGCAATAAACTTTCACGGGAGATTAGTTTATTTTCAGTGTGCTCGGTATTGTAATCAGAATGTCTTTAGGTTTACCAGATCGAGCGTTGTTAGTAAAGTTATTCTATCAAAACGATAATTCCGCAATAGTTCCGCTCTACGGAAATTTCATACATTAAACGGGATGCGAAAAGGTCTATTGACTGCTACAAATCTTCGATTAATGGTAACCAAATTTGAAGGAACAGGATCGTTGAATGTTCGTTCTAGAAGAGAAAGAAAACCTATTTCTGCGGAAGCAATAGAGAAAGTTGCACTTCAGGTGGAAGAGGACAAAGCATCCAACTTGCAGGCTAGTACAAGTGTTCACCGTGTGGCAGAAGCATTGGATCTGCCTCGTTCAACTGTCCAGAAGATCATGCGAAACATCCTCCGTTACTATCCATATAAGCTTCAACTTGTGCAGGTATTGCTTCCACATGATTTCGAGACATGATTTCTGTTCTCACTGCAGTTTCTTGCTCGATTGGATAGTGATCCAGAATGGCCTTGGAATATCCTCTGGACAGACGAAGCACAATTTAATTTGGACGGTTCGGTGAATACTCACATCGGCCGAATTTGGGAAACAGACAATCCGCATTCCACCTTACAAGTTCCGCTACACTCACCAAAAGTAACGGTGTGGTGTGGGTTTTCCACATCTTTTATTCTTGGCCCGTATTTTTTCGAGGAATTAGGTGCTGGAGATCCAGTAACATGTTCTATCACTGGACAGCGATATGCATCGTTATTACGGAATAAAATTATTCCGGATCTGCAAGCACGTCACTGCCTTTCACGCATGATTTTTATGCAAGATGGAGCTCCTCCACACATTGCACGTTGTGTTAAGGACGTTCTCAAACATCACTTCACAGAAGAACGTGTGATCAACCGCCATTTTCGTCATCTGTGGCCTCCCCGATCGCCTGACAGCAATCTATGCGATTTTTGGCTTTGGGGCCATTTAAAACAGCTGGTAAGTTGTGATCAACCAAGAACTTTACCTGATCTCAAAGACAGTATTTCACGACATGCTCTTAACATTTCTCAGAAAACACACAGCGGTCAACGGCGAAACATGCTATCTTACGATTTCAAATAGTAGCTGAAAATGATAGTCATCATGTTGAGCATTTATTGTTGTAACAAAATTTGTAAACTGTTATAAATGTATGCTAAGTATTAATGTATGCTAAATATGATTTCCATTAAAAACGCCCTCTAGTGGCTAAATTTTGAACTAATTTTTTTAATTCGCTCAAACAAATTCCCATCCCTTCTTTATGTCGTACACAGAATTTTACAACTTTCTTAACAATAGTTTCGTCTGTACACAATTTTGAAGTGGGATTGCTTAATTATGGACACCCGGTATATATATATATATAACTAATATCCCAAAATCTCAAAATCATATATGAATAATTATTGGAATACAATTGTTTCATGGAAAAGGTTAGAATTTAAAAATTATGAACTAGAATCATAAGAAAATCTGTATCAAGCACATAAAAATATTTTTTTCTTTTTCTTTTTTTGAAAATATGTATAAGCTAAGAAAATAAAGATACAAAGTTATAATGCATCCCAACTCCTTACTCATATATTACATTACAATAAAAATGGTAAATGCGCAGAAACGCAAGCATCAAACAAAAATGAATGAATGTAAAACATTTCCAAAATGTTTCACACAAGAATGCACGAAGAAAATAAAGATTACTATTAATAAATAACTTACAAAATATGATAAACATAAATACATATCTTATTATTAATCACCCAAAGGAATGTTAAAAAAAATTAAAAACTAAAAAAACAGGCTCTCGTATTCATACCTTATCAAAAAACAGAAAATTGCTAAGAATTTCTTGCCGAAATTAAAAACTTTATAAAAATCATTGAGATAAATTCTCAAAAAATAGCAAAATTACCTAAAAAGATCATAAAAATATGTTTGAAAAATGTATATGCAATGTGTTTTACTCTAATTAACTTTATTTTGTAAAGTGTAAAATTACCCAAGAAATTAAGTCATAATGTATATAATGGAATAAAAGAAATTTAAAATGCTTTACCTGGATTTATATGGGGATATTTGTGACAAACATGCTTCCTGTATCAAAACCATCGCAAACAGACTTTAATTTATGGAAATTAGTTAACACCAAAAACAAAGGAACAAGTGTTCTCAGAGTATTGCAAATAAATCTCATAATTTGTTCCATATTCTTATTCTAACTTAACAAATTAATATTTACAGAACAATTATTGATATTTTCTGATATATATATCTGTGTGTGTGTGTGTGTGTGTGTAAGGATAGAGATAAGGAAAAAAAGAAGTGAGGGCACGAAACTTTAGTGTAGCCTTTAGATAATATAAGATATTGGCTGAGAATATAAAATGATGACATTGTTCAAAAGGAGGAATAAAGAATTTTAGATTTTTTTTTCTGAATACCAGAAAAAGCAATAAAAGAATAGAGTGTTTTTTTTTTTTTTTTTGGAAAAGACTATTAAAGATTGAAGCAACCGTGCGAGAAGAGAACCATAGATAGACCTAGTGGAGGATGGTGAGAAATTTTATAGATGATAAATGACCAAAGACCACGTTGAACACAATGACCATACGGAGGAATTCAAGTTCCGTACCCAATGATGAACGGGACAACGGTTTAAAATTTTTCTTTTTCGCGTGAAGGAAAAAAAATGAAGCAAGTTTAGGCTTTAAAAGAATGGTTTAGAGAGGAGCAAGTCGATTTGTCGTAAACTCACCATAAGGATTTATTTCTGTCGGGGGAAATTAAAACATCCGGAAGCGATGCGTTCGAACGACACGTATTGAAAGATCGGAAATGTTTGGCTTGGGAAAGATATTTAAGAGGAAATCAAGATTTATAGCTTCGAAGTAAAGGTGATAATGTTATGGTAAACATCTCTAAGAGCTTCAAAAACATTATAATTTATAAGATTCTATTACCGTGATAATAATTGGCCACCAAGGGGGCTTTTGTTTTCGTACAACCACAAAAGGCTATCCCTGACCACTTTTCAAAATAAAGTGGGAAACACATTTTACTTGTTTAATCCAATTTTATTTCTAAATTTATATTATTTCTGAGCAATAACTTCAGTTTCAATTGTTGTTCCCTCATTGAAGTTATTAGTGTTAAAAATACAGAGATTAATACTTAATGCGCGCATGATTTTTATTTTCATTTTACGAGAGGATTAATTTCATTTAGCGTAAAATTTATTAAGTTTAATAATTTGTTGTTTGCATTGATTTTGATTTCTGCGGAGAGTATTATTATCAATTTCAATACATTAGAGATTTTTTTTTAATTCTAATATTTATTTGAATGATTTAATTATTATTTTGAAATTGTTAGCACCTTTCGTAGATAAATCTCTACTTAGCAAAACTTTGCAAAGGAAAGAAAAATGATAAGTTTACTGTGTTCATTGCGTAGACACGGGACACATAAATAGCGAAATTTCGCATCAAAACGTAATTTATTAAGGAGATATAGTAACTTAAAAATGAACAAAAAATGTAAAAAGTTTTATTACTTTGTTTTAATTGTAAGACTTTTCTAAATATGTACACAGTATTTCTTAGTTCTAGCTACACTATTTAGTGAATTATTTAAATTTTTCTTAACGGTGAGCGAAACCATTTCTTAGTATTGAAAAGGGCAAGGCTTTTTTTGTGGGAAATGGAAAGTTTTGAAATTTTTCTAACTGTTTTCCATAATATGTTTGATAATTCTGTGCATAAAATAGGGATTTATATGTATGGTTACGTTTTTAAAAATACGAAAAAGTATATATAACTATTTTTTCTATTTTTTCGCAGTGTCCGATTGTAAGAAACTTGTAAAACTATAAATAGAAAACAGCAGTGTTACTGAACTTATGCACAAAATTATGAAAAGTTCTAAGAAATTTAGTTTAAAATGGTGTAGTTTTTCAGGGAAAAAATTGTAAGTGTTTGCTTAAAAATGCTTTTTTCCTAATGTATATATATATATATATATATATTATATGTCTTCACTTATGGTAAATAAAAACTTTTTCTTATAAACCTCTAATTAAAAAAATTTCAAAAGATACTGTATTCTTTTAAAATGTTATTAAAATTTTATTTTCCGTTTGTATCAATAATCAATCCAGCTCCTCATTTTAATATTAAATATATTTTTTTCAGAAACAACACAACAAAGAGGAGGGGACTCCTTCAAACTTAAATTATGTTTAAAATCCTCAATATTTTAAAATTATGTTTTAATTTTGTGAGAAAGAAATTCACACACTTAGGATTATAAGTATTTTGATTATATTGTAGAAAATATCACAAAAGAAACTTTATTTGAAGTTGTTGTTTTTTTCAGAAACAAATTTCCACAGCAAAGTTCAAATATGATTTCCATCTTTGTTAAATTACATTACTGAAAAACGCTTGGATATGATTTCTTTATATTTAACAATGGGAAGAAATTTGATAAAAACATTGCTTCAAATTTTGGATCACAATGAGCAATTGAAACGTATTCGAAAAATTATGGAACTTTTTATTTACTCAAAATATTTACAGATATAATATGCTACAAGTACACATTAAAATTTATCAATACTGAGTTGCAAAAACATCACGGAAAAATTAGATATTTTAGAATTTTATGACACAGGTGAAATTTTTAGTAGAAATTAAATAACAATAATTCATTTAAATCCTAGATGTTTTAACAGTGAATATGATCTTAGGTTATATTGATTAA
>BMAW01078412.1:0-61864 GCA_019974015.1 Nephila pilipes | reverse complement strand
TCCTAGATGTTTTAACAGTGAATATGATCTTAGGTTATATTGATTAAATTACTTCTCGTACAACTAATCTTACTAATATCCGAGTATTTTATATGGAATTAATAACATTTATATAATCCACACCAATAATTGCTGTATAAATTTTCTCAATTATTGTCTTGTGAATATTGCTTTTGATCAAAAGAAATCAAAAAGTATATTTAAAAATTCTCAGATAGTTCTTGAATATCTCATTTACTGGTCATCTTGATTCGCACTTCATATGTTTGTTTCCTTTTTTTTTTGACACGAATGCTCACCTTTTTTACCATCATTGATCTTATATTTCATATAAAATAAGGAGATGTCTCTAAATCGGAACATAAATAATATTTCTCTAATAAACATTAAAATTACAAGGGAAAGGGCAGTAAATCCACAATGCTAAAGTTGTTAAGAGATGCAGTTAGGACGTTTCAAACATTTTATAATTGTTCTAATGTAAAAGTATTTCAATTGATATTCAATAAAATTAGTTGACCACTGTAGTGATTGGCTCTGGTCACGAGTTTGTGGCTAGCATTGTTTCATTCGTGTTGTGGGTTCAGGCCCTTATTCCACTGAAGATCTGTTATGTAGAGGGGCTGATGCTTGTAAAGTCTAGCGAAGCTGTAAGTTCTCATATTGGCGCTGTGTGGAAGTTTGGAAGGTAGGGTGGTATTTCAGGTGTAATCCTCATGACTGAACGGTGGGTAAAAATCACGAGATCCGTTTCCAAAAAATTTAGTATTACTTTAATTGCAACGCTAATGAATCTAGCAATTAAAATTAGATTTCAAACCGTATTGACTATACTTTAATCTATTTATTTTAAAAAAAAATATTATTAAAATCTTTAGTTTTATCTAGGAGAGACTGCTTTGAAAAACTTAAGGCTATATGAGAGCTTTAGGCGATTGATTCCGCAAACCCAAGCCATGGTCTAATGACTAGAAGGTTCCTGAGTTGTCTCTTAACTATCCAAACATCAACACCACACCTAATTAGCCATCTGAATATTTTGATAAACTTCAGCAGTAATTATTCTGTAAGTCGAGTTTGGGAGTATTTCGCATGTCAAAGAACTCGGGACCATCATCACTGATTTACCTCGACGCATTTACTTTTCTTACAGTGCTTATTCACTTGAAAGCTGAGAAACTCATGAGGCTCGCGAAGCGATCGAGGTAGTCCAGCTCTTGTCGATGTTTCGACGAGTACAAAGAAAATTCGCAGTTTACAGACAGCATCGTTTTGTTGAATGGCTCGCAAGCACCTCATGAGCCATTTGACTCGCAAGTATATACGCACCTTTATTTTATACATGTGACAGTATGCAAGCATATTGTATGATAGTGTGAAGAGAATTAAAGAATACATTCCACATTCCCCATCAATCCTAAAAGCAAGCTTTAAATAGCGTTCAGCAATTTGTAAATGTTTATAATCTGAATAGTAGAGTTCAATTTACAGAATAGAAAATCATGAAAATTGTTTAAGAATACATACAGTAAAGTTTTTTAATTGTAACTGTATAAATTTACTGATTGATGTAAAGTTTATATAGATTGTACGAGTAAAATTTGATTGACAGATCTCTTTAGATGGATATAAAATACGGATACATAATGAAATTTAAAATGATATCAAATCCTCAAGATTATGAGAGATTTCTCAATCAGTTTTCTTGTTCTCAGTGAAAATTACTTATACTTCAAATTGTACTGATAAGAAAGGCCGAGAAAATGGTGTTTTTATCAAACTGAACATTATTAACAGTTTAGGAAAAGTTCATGAATTGTAGCAGTTTTTTTTATGAATGCTCAGCATTCCTGAAATCGATGGCTTTCAATACCTGTTAGTATTTATAACATGACAATGAAGGTTTCTGATTTGGATACAGATATCTAAATATTTGATTGCTTTCTTACAAATTAAATCATCATAAAAAGAACGCTTTTTAAATATTTCCATTTTTATACTAAGTGGCAATGAACTCAAGGATCAAGGGAAGGCGCAATACACATACAGAAGCATTTTGTGAGGGAGGGGTGCAAATGAAAATTATTAGAGGGAAATCAAGAATTGCTTAAAAAATGATAAAACCCTTTTTATCTACGTCAGGGAGAAAGTCTTGTTCAGAACGGATAGAATGAATTCCCATCAGAAAACTCTCATGTGTGAACCCCCTATAATCTACATGCTATATACATCTACATTCTTTCCCGGAATGATTTTTTTGTTAATGTGTGACAGATATCATGAATTATTTCTTCAATGACCCATCCTTGCAACCGCATTCACTCGACAGCACGATTTACCAGGTTTTTCTTTAAAAGGTATAACCAGAATTAACTGATAATGTTCCAGATACCATTCGCACAGTCATGTGGTTTTAGCACGAAGAGGTTCCAATTTATTTCTATTAGTGTAATTACTATTTTAATGAGAATTATTACTTTAATGCCACGTCTGATCCTCGATGGTAGATGGATTGGACAAGATGGGCCAATCTTTTGTCCAGCATGTTACCCTATTTATCAAGTATCGATTTTTTTCTTATGGGGCAAGACATTGTTTACGAGACTCCAATTTCCTGTGATGAGGACTTCATTTGAAAACTTTTAATCCCTGTTGTTAATGTTTATAAAATGCCTGGCATCTTCGAAATGCTAATTACATGCTGAACGCTTCAAAGCCTCTATCGATGTTGGTGGTGTCACATTTAAGCAATTAGTGTAATTAATTATTGCAAATAAGGAAACCCTTTTTCACTTTTTTCAGCATTTTTGTTTTTTCACCAAAACTTTTTTTTCCCAAACCAACGCTGGTATACAAAAAAAAAATACTTCTTTTTGTGTAAGTTACCTTCCTTGAAATGAGGTCTATGATTTCAGTGATATCCTGTATAAACAGATTAAAGCATCAAGGTTCGTGTCAAATTCAACGCAGAAACACGCTGATAACATTAACTACTTGACGTGCTGTGTAATATGTTGGGTAATTAAACATGTATCTCAATATAATTTAATTCATAATTTATTTACTCAGAAATATAAAATCCTAGAAAATTCAAATTATTTAACACAAACCTTTTAAGCCGTAAGAGTCATAAAGCATGTTTTTCAAACAACCTTAGTCATTAATTATTTAGATGATTTATTATGGTTATTTTTAATTCCTTAAATAAAAAAACAATTACCAAACAATGCCTTCATAATTTTCAGCAGTTCACTTTTATGACGTTATTCTTTCCGACCATATTCTTATTTTTTCTCTCCTAAATTGCACTTGCTTCAAAAAAACATCTTTCTACCTTATATAATATATTCAAGACATGCAAATTTTTCTCATAAATCAAATAGGATGTGTGTAATATACAGGAAGTGATATATTCCCAATTAAAGAACATAGTTCAGCTTAAAATCTTAAATATGGAATAAAAATTTTAAAGCAATTTCAAAGGATGTAAACTAGTTTCAGTCTTAAATTTAAAATCTGTTCCGCAAAGAAAAGTAGGTTTAATTTGGATAACATTTTATTACTTGCTCAATATTTACTTATAAACCGAATTTTTTTTAAAATTAAATGGATTTACAAATGGCATAGGAGTACTTGGATAATTATTTTTCTAAGAATAAGGCTTTGTTGTTTTAAAAATAATCAAATTTAATACTTTAAAAATACATATTATTTCCTTCTTTTTGTTTTTTTTTTTTTACTTTTTCTTTTATATTGAATCGTCTTTCTGGTTAATTTTTGCCATATATTAATCTATTAAATTATTCTCTCTGATTTCTGAAAGATAACTAGGTAGTAAATTATGTTTTTTTTAAATTTAATTATATTTCTATTATGTTTCCTTCTATTACAAATACGGAATTCCTAAGTAATATGAATTAAATCATATCTCAATATATATATATATATATATATATATATATATATATATATATACATATAATTGATTTCCACATTTTACAACAACACTTACTAAAAGTAGAACATTCATTTTGTTCCCAGACAATTTTGTTTCGTAATCAACTCAGCATTGTCAGTTTTAAAAAAAGAATAAAAAGCTTCTTTTTTCTGTTGCTTTATAATTAAAGTACTAATCTTTGTTACTAAAATAGATATTACAACTTTAATTACTGTCCCGGAATACAGACAACGTTTTCTCTCTATTTTTAACGAATTAATATGAATTCATTTCAATCACTTAATGCTAAAGTAATGAATTTGAATAACATTTAAAATTATAAATAGAATTAAATTTTATCCAATGATACGTAATTAAAGATAATATAAAACTTTTATTCGTAAGCTAATAAAAATATCGAAGGATTAGACTAATTGAAATTAGTTTAATTTTAAAGAATAGCTTAATTTTTCTAGACTGAAAGATTCTTAATTGATATAAATAAGATTAGCAAGATATTACCATTTCCTTTATGTGAAAAATAATTTAATTCATTTAATTTATAAGACTGTTTTAAAATTCTACTCAAATTAGAAAATATTAGAAAGTTGAAGCTTTTAAAGCGTTTAATATTTGTGGCAATTTTATACATTATTGTGCTAACATATTTATATTGAAATTCTAATATCTCAATATTTTTTTGCTAATAACTGAATGATTTGTAAACTTTTTTATATTGATAAATCAATATAACATCTGTATACCTAAAATAATATTTTATAATTTTTAGAATAAATATTTTTTTACGATCCTCTCACTTTAGACTAAATAATCCTTGAATTCCATATTCTACCGTATCTATGATTTTATGAGCAGTCTATTATTTGAATAGTTAAAAATTAGTTTGGTATAACTATTGTTTTCATTTTAATATTGTTACATATTTTATTTAATCATTTTCATGTAATCTTAAATCGATAGATCCTTCGATATGCTTTATAATTGGTAATATCTAATACATTAAAATCCTCTTTTTTACGTTTAAATTTGATTTGGATGTTAAATTCAAGTATAAAGAAGATTTATTGTTATCAATTAAACTCATATAAAATAGGTATAACAAAAGCATGATGCTGAACTTCAATAATGCAACGTCAAGAGAGTTTCTCAAACTTTTATTTCAAAAACTCATACGTTCAAAAAATATTTGCACGTTATGATGAGAGAAAACAAATATAAATTTTGTGTGGTGACCAGTCTCTGAATTTCACAAATGAATTAATAAGTAAAAACAATTTTAATTATTAGATCGTCCTCTTCAATAAATTAGACGTGTTCATGTCAGTAAAATGAAATATTTTTTTTGTATTTAACAAACATATGGATATAATTATGATATTAAATTTATTTTTATGTGTATCACAGGGCGATAAAATATATTCAGCATTTATTATATTTATATATCAGTTACATATATTTACTATTAGAAAGATATCACTATTGCAAATGAATGCAGAATATATTGAAATAATTCAGTAAGTATTTATCATTTTCATAATAACTCAATATTCTGCTGTAAGAATATCTTAAAATTAAACAATAATATGTATAAACAACTAAATTTAAATATTGTAAGTATTGTAAAATATTACATGCTAAGCTTTAATTAGCTGGATTCCAGTATTAATTTAAAAATAAATAAGTAATAACAGTTATTGGCACCAACCACTTTTTAACAACTTTAAAATTAACTCCAATCATATAAATAGAAACTAAAAGCAAGATGATATTCTTTTACGTGTGTAGGAAATGAGCATTTTATATAAAAAAAACATTATCTCTTTTACTTTTCAATCAATTTAAAAGTATTTAGTTCATTCCTTAACTAAAACATGGTTAAAAATAAACTTAAAATAGACCATTGAATCATTAAGAAAAGTTACATTGTTTAAATAACTTTTACTTAGGAATATTTCTTATATTCTCTAAATTAAGGCTTTTTTGGAAATAAATTAAATATAGTTAGACAAACCTTCTTTAACTCATACTTTGAACTGCATGAACAACCATTAGTGGTAATTTTTAACCAATTAGAAATCAAGAGTAATTGTTTGATTTTTAACGCAAATAGCATCATAAAAATTTAAAATATGTTACTTCAAATAAGTTCAAACAACAAGTTGTGTAATTTTAACAGAAATATTTTGCATGGTATTAAATAAACTACCTTTGTTTTTAGAAAGAAAACTAAGGACATTGTATTCTTACTGAAGGACGCATTTCTTTGACTTTGTTTTGACATCGCAATAACATTGACAACGTTGATTATTCGCAATTTCAAAAGGGATATGAAAGCATGCAGGTGTTTTCTTTGACAAACAATCTGATAATCTCCATTCCATTGAGTTCTATCAGTTCTTGTCAATAAGGATTAAATAAAGGATTTTCAAGAAAATAAATATGAGTTATATGATCTAAAAAAATTCCAGGAATTTATTGTTGCAATATCTATTACATTCTAAACTTGCAAACAGCCTCTTTTAAGTCTATCGCATTGCTTACAATTGTTTCACTGGATCAAGTATATCTATGCCCCACTCAGTGAAGTTGTTAGAATTTACCATTTATTTTGGGAACTTTAGGAATAGTCAGCTATTTTAATTCTTCTACGGGCAGTGCTCAAGATGGTCATTTTTTTTCGTTTACACCGGTGAACAATAGGGGGTTTGGGAGGTCCGCTAGAACTTTTGATAATAAGACTCACTTAGAAGTTGTATTTTGCATTTCAGTTTCAGCTCATTTCAATTTAGACACATAGTGCTAATAAGAAAAGTTCCTTTTGCCAATAAAGTGCCCGTGAATGTTTGTGGTGTAAAACCATTGCATATTGGTTTTTGGTGTAAAACCATTGCAACTAATCCTCTCTTAAGAAGAAATGGATCCATTAGTATCATATCGACATTTTCTCCAAGAACTGCATACTTTTGTTCTTCTAAAATATAATTTTTTCTTTTTAAACTGATTCGAATGAATCAATTTATCATTAAACCACTGAAACTGTAAATTTTCTTTGAAACGGTTTTGTAATGTTCCACTAAGTACTAAAGGACCTCACTATTTTGATCTAGAATAACACATTATCCCAGTTGCAAAGTCCCTTAATGAAAAAAAGCACCCAACTTTCAATCGAAATTCCTCATTAATCCAATTCTAATTGGCGGTGAACACCTTCAACTTTACATTCTTGAATATTCTTCAATCTGATTTCGGAAAACAGCAAACGTCAAAATGAAACTTTATTTCCTCCAACATTTTTCTTAGGATGTGGAGTAAATCCTGTTTTATCTTTCAGTACATTTCCTAAGTCATACCTACTTGAAGTAACAGAGATTTCAGCAGGAGATTGCTATTGAATTCCATCTGAAGCAGGAAGATTGTCTGAAGAGCAGACAATATATTGCGCGGGATTTTCATCAACTATTTCTACTGAGGCTGTCCGAACCTTTTCCAGAAGTTATACTTTCAGAAGGAATTTGGAATATGAATCATTAATATCATCATCATCTCTACAATACCATTATGCTGATGAAAAAGAGTTGAATATTCATTAATATTCTGTCTTTGTGCAATGACGTATTTAAAAAATAGCTGTTAGACAAGCGCAATTGCCAATGCTTGAAACTATATTACTGATTCACATTCACCTACAACAACTCTGCATTTAAGAGCAGATGTGAAAGGAATAAAAAAGAAATTTCTTGGAGAAAAAGAGCTAGAGTATTTCAACAGAAGATTGCTCAATTATCTATAGCGGTCTCTTTGAAATCTTCGGTCGTTCTAAATGTAATATTGCTTTATATGCTTGTAGTACAATATTGAAAAAAAATATTGTGATACATTTAAACACCTCAAAAATATAATAAATGTCATAAAGTTTCAGTGAATTGACATTAAAGTTTTAAGAATAATTGATTTTCAAAGTAGTTTTGAGTTCAAAATAGCCACTCTGGTCATTCTAGTTTTAATTACGAAAATACTGTATTTTATTTGTATATTATATAAATAATTAATGAAAAAATTATGTATTTTCTTCAATTCTAAAATAACTCAGACCTCATCCATTGAAAAATAATAAATCTTCAAAATAAAAACTATTTTTCATCAATCTCTGCAAGAAAAAATTCCAGTTCCTGAGTTTAACATCTTAGTTTCTAGGTTTTCAAAGTCATTCTTACCCTTCAAATGCTTATACATTAACTCTAAACCTGGTCCGTTCCGTAATAAATGCCATTTATTTTACTTGTTATATTATCATCTTAATGTTAGATGCCTATTTACCTTCAGCAGAAGAATTTCCTTTACGACACACACAATTGAAACAGAATACTGTGCGGTATTTCAAAATATTGTTAATGAGTAGACAGTTCTAATTATCAATAGAATGACTGAGTGTAATTTTGTTACAGTTGATTCAACTAAGTGGGAAGAGTCTAATTTCGAGATACGAGATTTAAATGATAATGGTTTATTTTATTTTATGTCGCTATATAAAAAAATATATATCACCTTAATTGCGAACCAATAAACTTAGGAATAATTTAAGGTAGGGGACATGGAACACATACTTTTATAAAGTGTTTTATACTTACATTTTTTTAAATAAAGAAAACTTCTAAATTAAAACGTGTTTAAGAGGTATTTCGGGCTTTATAAATCTATTTCGGGCTCATTGTTAAACAGCCAAAACCCTCTACAGATTGTTTGGCATTTTCGAAAAAGCTCGACATCTAATGCAAATTAGTGTTATTATAATACACATGCGCGTGCGTGTATGTTTGTGTATGTGAAGGCTTTACAAACGCATGGAAAGAATGAGTGACTTTAGTACGCAGTTATAGAACGCAAAATTTAGCAATGAGTAAAATGTAAGATATAATCTCTATGACCAAAAAAAAATGACGCAACAAGAAGTTGTCCGACGAACACAAAAAATGGCAGGTAAGACAATTATGTACAGAATAGAAAATGATTAAAATTTCAGAAAAATTGAATGAGTTATTTCAGAGTTACATAGTTAAAAAGTAACGAGCTCAATAAAGTGTTGACCCACCTTTAGCCTGGATGCAAGCTGTCATACGACAATAACAGAGTGATAAAGCTCCCTGATGGTGTCCTGCGGTATTTCTTGCCAAATAGTCTCCAATTGTCAGGGTAGGTCATCAACATTCCCTGGTAGATCCAGTCATCTTCCCATCATATCCCAAACATTCTCGATTGGAGAGGGATCTGGCTGACCAAGGAAGTATCTGATAAGCTGTAAGATAGTTCATAGTAACACGTGCCGTATATGGTGAGGCATTATCTTGCTGGAAAATAAAGCCAGGGTACTGCAAAAGAAACGGTAGTAAAAAAGTTCTCGGAATATCGTCGACGTACCTCTGTGCTGTAAGCGTGCTACAAATGACGACTTAAGTTGTCCGGCTATCAAAGGAAATTGCACCCCTGACCATAACTCCTGGTTGAGAGTCTGTGTAGCGTGCAATAGTGAAAGCAGGATCGGCGTGCTGGCCTGGGCGTCTCCAAACACGTCTTCAATGATTATTTCGGATTCAGGACACAGTTCAAAGCGGGTTTCGTCGCTAAACACTCCACGTCTCCAGTCAGCATCATTCTAACCTGCTCAAGCGAAGAACCACTGTAATCTGGCTCGACAGTGTGTAGTTGTGAGTGCAGGTGGCGTAGCGGTCGGTACGAGCGTAGATTTCACTCTATCAGCCATCTGTGAATGTTCGTGGTGGACACACGTGGGTCACACGTCTGATGGTTGATAACGATTAACCAGGCGTTGTAACAGCTGATCTGACCATCGCTCTGTCCTCTAGATCTGCTGTGGCCCTTGGTCGACCGCTACCATCATGACACTGAAATATGCCATTGTCCACCCATTCTTGTCAGCATCTTCTAATTGCCGCATCGCTTCGACCCTTATGACGAGCGATTCTCCTATTGGCCCAACCTGACTTTTTCAATCTAATGATGCGACCTCTTTCAAACTCTGACAGTTGCTCATAATGAGCTCGAACCCTACGGTGAGGTATTTTCTTAGTCGTTTAAAGTTATCGTAAGTCGCAATGCAACAGAAAATTTGACAATCAGATTGAGAATCGCTTCTTATATACATCTGCTGAATGCTCAGTTCCGATGCACTGTTCCTCCCACTATTCATTTATTGGACACCAAATTTTAATCATTTGCATGTTCAGTCTAAATCTCTGCATACGAAATTTCATTACAAATCAAGCAACTCCTTCTTGATGCGTCGTTTCTTTATAGAGTGTATTTGGTTACAGATAGACTCAAAATTTTAATGAGAAATTAATAAATTTAATTTTGCAATTATAATGTACCATTTGATAAGTTAAAGCATTTATGAAAATTGTTAGAATTTCCCTCGTAGACTTAAAACAAAGCTCTAAGTTGCTGTTATAGAATGTTATACTACCTATGAACTGAAATAAAACACATTTATTGGAACAATTTAAAACAAGAATATTTATGATTTATAATGGTTTGTTTGTTTTTCTAATTCTATGCATCGAGTCACTATTAGGAAATTTAGAAGACAAACAAATAGTTCCTAAAAATAAGATAAAAAACTTATCAAAAGAGATATTTATAAACTGTGTTTTGGGAAAGTTATAATATATTTTAATTAAAGTTATATTACAAAAGAGTGCCGAGTCGATTTCTAAACCTTAGATTCAAATTTCAAATGTCTTAGAAGCAGAAAAAAAAATCCTTCATATTAACACAAACAATTTCGCTGCAGCTATAAATTGCATTATAATCACTGCTTATAAATACTAATATAGGTGAAAAATGGCTGAAGCACATGTGAAGTCTGTAACAATTTAAAATCTTCGGAAAAGGATTGCTATTAAAATTAAATATATAAGATATTTAATTTAGATAGAGAGCTCCTCAGCATTAGAACACACTAGAAGAATCTGAAAGAATATAGCGTATCAACACATATCTGAAAGAATATAGTGTATCAACACATATCTGAAAGAATATATAGGAAAGAATATAGCGTATCAACACATATCTGAAAGAATATATAGGAAAGAATATAGCGTATCAACACATATCTGAAAGAATGCATAGGAAAGAATATAGCGTATCAACACATATCTGAAAGAATATAGCGTATCAACACTATCTGAAAAAATATATCTAAAAGAATATAGCGTATCAACACATATCTGAAAGAATATATCTAAAAGAATATAGCGTATCAACACATGTTGTATAGATATTTGAATAACACCATGCTAACACAAATGAGAAATCTGCAATAATAAAATGAAATTGCTTCTTGAAGCTTACTTTCCTTCAACTGTCCTTACTGACATTTTTAAGACATTTGTTGATTCTAACAAATAAATTATGCAAATCAGAGTTACTATAAATTGAAGCGTAGAGAATAAAAGGAAGGAGGAATCTGCAGCAGTAATAGTAGATTGGAGGCTCAAAATAGAGAGAAAAGTTAGAAACCAGTAGAAGATTGTAACAGAGATGATAGATGGAAGGGAGATTGATAGAAACCTGGAGGAAATAGTGGGAAAGAGATTATGCGATAGCGGACATTGATGCGGATTCAATCCTGTCTAAATCCCACCTTAAGAATAATTCAAATAAGTAATACTCTTAGATACTCTTTAGTCGGGTCGTGTTGAAGTTTACTCCATAAGACATAATAAATAGTTTTAATTTTATTATTCCATTGAACGAATAATAAAATTGAAATAAAATACATTTGCGAGTTATTTAACTATGTACTTTATTATTTAATTTTAGGTGAAGTAATGTATCTAAAATATAAAGAAGAATCGAACCCAGATTGTAACATTCTATGCCACTAGAATATTCAGTGCACTTTCTTTGTTTTTTCTATTTTGTTTAAACAACGTGGAGAATCAATTCACATAGTTACATCAGTTTACATGCTATTATTTTAAAACAGCATTCTCATTCTGACTTCAGAATTAAAATGTCTACTTATGATAGCCTTAGCTGTTACTAATAAGATCGGATTAAAAGGATGCTATCAATAGGTTTCCAGGCATAAATATTTGCTGAATTTCTAAATGAAGTCTTTTTCTGACAGTGGACATTAATTTTGGAAGCATCAGGTGTAAGTACTTGTGATATAGAATTAAAATGTTGAATCAACTATGCTATTCTTATAAAAATATACCAGATGTGTAAGCTTATAAACTTAACAAATTGTATTGGAATTAACTTTTTTATGACATTCTCCATGCTGATAAGTTGAAGTACTATTCATTCATTTTTTAAAACTATAGGTGATTAAATTTACAATTGTTTTTATAAAGCAAGGTAAAACTGGCTACTGACCGTCCATTTAAAATTATTAAGGAAAAGAAGATAAATCATTTTAAATGCATGGGAAAATTTACATTCACAACAACCATACCTGAGAAATATATCTTTTATGCTCTATTAAATTTTGAAATTCAGATTTTTGAATAATAACATGTACTGACGACTTATTTTTTAAACTTGTGTACACAAAATTGCTATTTTTTTCTTGTGACAGTTACAAAAGGAAAAATCGTCATTGTATACACTACTTAAATACATAGTTTACATAAAATTATTTTAAAGGTATCTTAAAGAAATATATAACTTTTTTTTTTTTTTTTGTAAATTTTTCTGACATTGTTAACAAAATATTTGTTATGAATATGATTAAGAATATTAGTTAACTATTTAATACACCAATTGTTTATGTAAGAGAAAAATATAATCAACATAATATGCATGAATGTATTACGTTGAAATCAGTATAAGTGAAAATGTTTTTGAAATAAAAATAAAGAAATATGAAAAATATACAGATGTTAGTATATTAACTAATTGTACGTTGACAATGAATTTCCTACCTAAATATTGTAAAAAAATGGGTAATATTTTATTAAGATAAGAAAACTATAAATATGTTAGTAGTATGCACCTAAAACTTATAAGCCACAATTTCACTTGTTTAAATTTTTCTTCTTCGTAAAATAAATTCGTTTTAAGAAAGTAAGCTTGGTATTCGATTCACTACATGCGCTTAGAACAATTGTATATTTGAACAAAAAATTTTCATAGTTAAATAGGATGAAAAGCTGTCCTTAGTCATTTCATAAGGGCCCTATTTAAAATTTTCAAATGAAAGTGTGTTACTACTAATAGTTCATTAAATGTAATACATAAAAAAAGGATGAAAAAAATCAACTAAAGATACAAATCAAATTTCTCTAAAGCTAAGAAAAAATAATTTTATATGAAAAACAAACTTTTGTTTACATTATAAAAAATTATTTTTATTCTATTTTTGATAAAATAATATGTTTTAAAATTGTCACTTTGCATATTTAAATAAATCTGCATTATTCACAATATTACGAAGAAGATTCGACTCAATAATTGCCATGTGAGTCTGATGACAGATATAAACCTTCATTAGCTGTAACACAGTTTGTATACATACACACACACACAAATATATATATATATATATATATATTTGTGTGTGTGTAGTGTCTTTATTATCTCCAAATTCAATTAAAACTTTTGAATATAACCAGCATTTTGTCTTTGCAATTGGAGTTATTGGAATGAATTTTTTGTCATATACCATAAATACTCTTATTTACTTAGCATATACAGTGACAATACAAGTAAACCATTTTAAATAAGTTTCATCGGATCTGAATGCTATGTATCATTACTCGTAAATTCTATCAGAATAAAATGCGCTAATAGAAGCATTAAAAAAATGTCTAAATTGCCAAATGTGCTATTGGAAGTATAAAATCATAAACATTTCTGTTAATTCTACAAAAATTTATATGTATCAAACAATGTTTTTTTTTTAATTTTGAAATAAATTTTAGGACTGTTTAACCCTCCAAGCGTTTTACTTTTTTGTGTAAAGCTATTCCGAAAGCGATCTACTTAAGCACATCTAAAGGTCGCTAAAAGTTTTCGCTTTCCATTCACAAACTCTTCGAAAATGCAAGAAGCTACTGTTCCTTCCCCCTCTTGAGTCGCGGGTGGTCTACAACCCTCACTAGGGTTGGGCATTTTACGACTCGATCCGACTCTTTGATAAGCGATTTCGTTGCCTTGGGGGAATCTTGTATGGCAGGCTGTAAGCAGGCAGAAATGGAGTTCATATTATTTACATCAGATCTTGGAAGGTGTTTGCCCGATCTATTGAGTTTCAATCGAAGTGTTTCAACAAATGAAGAATAAAAAATATAGCTTGAAAAAAATTGGTGGGTTAATAGTTGAAAATATTTGTTTGCAACAAACAATAGAAAAATTCTTTTTTTCTGTCATTTTTAAAACCTTTTTTTTTTTATTATTATTTTAATATTACGATTTTAACCGGGAAAAAGCAACCTATATTCATTGTTGAATAAGAGACTAAGAAAATATAACATTGTTTGCATGTTTTGAAAAAAGAGTAATGATTAGTATTTGCTATCAAGCATTATTTGTTTAATCAAAGCACCAGAATTTTATTAAAATTTTAATTTTGATAGAAGATTCAATCCTCAAAAGCAGTTTGCTTGTAAAAATAAATATAAATAAATAATTTAAGGGAAAAAAAATCTTAAATTTCGTAAAGGTCACGTGTTTCTAATACATTAATCGAGAAGCATTGGGTCACATATAAGTCTGCGTTTTTTGGCTCAGATAAAGAATCACACACTTATTCATTGTTTTCAAGGTATGAAGTAAAATTGGCGGCACTGTTTTAAAATTAAAATTTTGTGCAGAATTTATTTTGAAAGATAATATTAAATGCTTTGGTAACTTGCATAATATATTTAGTGGACGGTAACGCTGATTCCGATAAAAATGTAAAAATTAGTTTGGTCAAACATTTATCAAATCTGCAAAAAACATTTCTTGAATCCTGTTCAAAATGAAAAAATATCTTGAATCCAAAATCCTTCCCAAGACTGTGAATCCACTGAACTCTCAATAAAAGAAGTTGGTGTGGTGTGGAAATTAGGAGAGAGGGGTGCCAGCTCAGGTATCGTCCTCGTCACTTGACCGAAGTTCAAAATTACGAGGTCCGTCACCAATAGCCCTCGTGTTGCTTCTAGTGCGACGTTAATAAAAAAAACTAAAACTCAATAAAAAAAGAAAACCTTCGAACTCCCAGCAAAAGAAATAATTGAGTGTATATCAATTTGATTGATATATCAAATTGATATACACTCAATTGAAATTAAAATTTAGTTAAGTCGATATTATGTATATTATGTTTGACATTAGAAAAGAATATCATGAAATTGCCGAAAGAATTGTGAAACATCTAATAACATATGTTTCTACCTATATATGCGAAAAATCATTCTCTTTGTACGCTGCGACAAAAACACAATTCCGAAACAGATTGGATGCTGAAGAAGGCATTAAGTTGCAGATTTCAGAAATTATTCCAGACGTAAAAATACTTTGCAATAAAAAACAATCATGGCCAAGTAATTAAAAAATTTCTTTTCATTAATTTGTTATATTCAAAAAAAATTGTTGCTTTTGCTTGTTTTTCATAGGTTATATTTTAGAAACTCCCCCTCCCCCAATAAAAAAGAACATTAGCCAGCTTACCATTCACTAATCTTACTAAGACGTTTCTAATATGATAAAATGGAAATGCAATGATAATTTTGTACATTTGATTAGGATAAAGAGCTTTGATATCCCATTTTTTCTGCTGTTTAATCAAGGGGTTCCTTGAAGGTGTTGGTAAGCACAAAGGGTTCCTTCCTCAAAATGCAAAAGGTTGAATACCTCTGCTCTAAGCGAAATACCCCATCTACATCCATATTTGTGCCACGGCAATATACTTCCCATTCAATAAATAATTTTAAATTTTAATCGGATATATATTCTTCAAAATGTCAAAATATTCCTAACCATCCTCGAATCACATTTTAATTTTCACCTTTCCGTTTCTTTAGTGTTTTCAAACTTTAAATACATCTTCGTATTATATCTTATAACAGAAAATTGCCATCGATAACTTCATCTTACATATCAGTTATTACAAAATTGGCAACGAGAGAAAATTTAACCCTTTTAATTTTGTCTTTCAAAACAGTACACTTAAAACACTTTAGATCAGTGAAGTTGACAGACATTTCCTCAAAGAATTCATAACAAATTTTGTAAGCAATTTTAAATTTTAGAAATGTATCCTTAATCCTAGGATTATAACTATACAGAATTGTTAGCTTATTCTTTAGTATTAATGATACGAATGAATCCTCATATCTCGTACTATATTGCAATAAAATAAATTGTAGCTCAAATGTTATCATATTTCATTTCTTGGGTAGTTTTATAGAAAAATAATGTCTGGCTGTAGAGAAAGCAGAGTGTATGTTTTGATTTATAGAAAGGGTGATGGTTTTTTTTTCCAAATTTAAATAACATGACCGAAGCGGATCATATAATTTCAAAATGCACTCTATTTGTGCTGTGTGTGTGCTGGTTTCAAAGTAAAACACCCTATTTTTGAATAGCCGAGGAGCTTTTTATATTCAATATCAACCTCAACTCAAAATTGCTTACGATTTGCTTCTCAAACCGTAAAGGGACTAAAATATATGTCTTAGTACAGTCCAAAATATTCACAATATGTAAAAATAATTTTCCTCTACTAATCATAGTCCATCTTACAAATTGTACCTAAAAACAGCTATATGTGTTTATTAGATCAAAAATTCGATTATAACAAATCAGGTCTAATTTTTGGTAGTTTAAATTTCAATATAATATGCATATCTTAAAACAAATACGTTGGCAAAAAAATCAATTTATTCAAAATTTGTATTTCATGAATAAAATAAATCAGAGTTCACTTGTTCTCAAATAAATATAATTGTAATCAAAGTGTTTATGCAATTTACAAAAAAATGCAAAGAATCGTATATAAGCAATAATTTTAATTGTTACAAATGTTAAAAATATCAGATACATAAGAAAATAATATTAATATTTTATTAAATGCTTAAACAAAAGCGTCTTTAAAGTACCTTAATACTTATCTTTGGAACAGTTTGTTTATTTAAAAAAGAAATATTTGTGAAACACAATACTTTTTAGTTACAATGTTTTATACAAAATTGTGTGTGTATATATATATATATATCTGTGTTGTGATGCGGGAAAATTGCAGTTATCTCTTAAACTTACTGAGTTATTCCAAAACTTATGAACACAACATAATTTTACAAATATATCACTTTTTGAAATATAAAAAATAGCTCCAAAATAATAAGTTATATACTTAAAAGATGTGTTTGAAATTCGCAACATTCCTAGAAATTTACTGAACATTGTGGTAAAATTTCATTTCAATACATGAAATACTTTTTAAGAAATGAGATTTTTCGTAATAAAAAAATTTAAATCACAATTTTTCAGAAAATGCAAATAAAGATTTCAATGTTTCTTAAAGAGAATTATATACTTAGAATAATTAATTAACTAACTTACCCTAGAAGCAATTGTAAACCATTGTAAATCACTTTTCGTGAAAATAAAATAAAATACGTAATTAAAAAATTTCAAAAGATATATAAAACACATATCTTATGTACAGTAGCACATATTTAAAGTTATCAACTAAAATGAACGATGAAATGAAGAATCAATTAAAAAATTTATAGAAATATTGGGTTTAAAAACTTAATACACAAATAAAAAATCTCCATAAAACATATGATATGGTATTTGATGATAATCTATAACTGTGCTAATTGCTTTTTTTTTTTTTTCTTTTTTCATTTCATACAAAATTATCAGTTTAAAATATTTAGTTAACTTGGACATTGAAGCCGTTTCTAGACTTTTTTTTTGTATTAGTATCCACATACTTTGTTATTAAACTTTGTCCAACACTCCCAATAGAAAATGCACTATTGCAGATTATACAATTAACCAAAGAAAGGTCATTTTAATTGCTGTCTTAATAAGTGGAAACTCATTTTTAAACATTCATTAAAATATTTTTTTACTTCTCTTTGAAAAACCTATATTGCTCTAGGGAAAAAAATAAACACGCACTAGTAATATTTAGCTTAAAATTGTGCCAAATCACTCTCGTTTCAACCCAAAATGATGGATTCCGGGATCCCCGAAATGATGCAATTCTGTTCTGTGAACAGAAAACATATGGTGGGAATACAATTCCCTACTAAATAAGCGAGTCCAAACTATTTTATGATAAAAACTGCATTTAGATAGAATTAGTATTTATTAACATAGCATTAGAAGCAACACGAAGGTCATTGGCGACGGACTTCGTAGTTTTGAACCTCGGTCAAGTGACGAGGACGACACCTCAGCTGGCACTCCCTCTTCTAATTTCCACCCTACCCCAACGGAAGGACTTTGGGCCCCAATAGATTTAACGTGCATCAGCCCCGGCTACACAACGGGTCTTTTGCGGCCCAGGATCGAACTCGCGGCCACACCTTTAAATGGGAATGGGTTGGAACTTTTAAGAACTTGCATAAAATTGCCAATATAGTTCATAAATTTTTTAGGAGTACAAAAGGATGCAAAGGAATATTTTGGTAGTACAGATTTTAAAAGGAATATGGTTTGCGAAAATGGAGTTCAAAATTCACATAAAGAGTACGGTTGGTTACCTTAGGTATTGTTATCTCGCAACAATGAATTGGAAGTCCATTCTATAATCCTTTGTTATTAAAATGGGTTATTTTTACATTTCCCACTGAAAACTGTAATTAAGAGAGTGGTATTTCCCAAAACTGCAGTGCCCTAAGCTTTTGCACAAGTAGTTCCTACCTAAGGCTGACTCTACCTAATCAAGTGAATATGACGTATTCTGTTCAAGATTATGGCCCTGCAGATTGCATTTTCCATCTATTTTAGACGCAAGTTTTATATCTTCTACACCAATATGATAACAGTGTACAATTTAATTTAAAATTATAAAATTGTTAACATTCGCGATAATGTCACTTATATCTATTTTTAATAATCTGTGAATACATCAAACATTACTTTATTATGTTGACGCTTTATTTAATATTACGTATAATATAACGAACAAATTTCGAACTGAATTTTAAAATGATTATTTCAGAAACTATTGTAGATATGCTCATAATTTTTGTATACCGAAGTTTTAGCATCTCAGCTCTGCTTCCAAGTAAAATTTTTATTTTATATTCATCAAATTTTTCAGCCTACTTTTTGCTAATAACGTGTGATTTTTAACTGATTTGTAAAAAATTTACGGAATATATGAAAATATGCTGGCGATGAAATATATTAAATTTTGAATTTTATATTTTAAATTTTCATAGAATTGTAAGTTTTTGTGATTAATATTTTTTAACTTTGTATGTAACGTACATAAATATTTTTATCGTTATTTGAAAAGCAGATTTTCAGGGTAGCATTTGTAAAATTCCTAGTTGTATATTGTAAAGATTACAAAAAATGTCCGGATTTTAATTACATGTACTTCAGTTATCCTTTAACAGAAGATTAATTATAAGAGATTTTACACATGTGGATACTTTTTAATTTGAATCTTCAAATAATTAGTAACCAAAAGTATCTGTGCAAATGTACAGTTGACACTAATGCGTATGAACAAATATAAATGTGTGCCGACGCTTTTAATTACTAATTATTCGAAAAATCAAGTTTGAAAAATATTAATTTGAGGGGGAAACCTCATTCTTCTTCTCTTTGAGGAAAGATGTAGTTCATTTATTTAAAATTTGGATGTATTTCGAAACATGACATTACAAAATATCGTGTGTAAGCTGTCCTGAATATCTGGTTTTGAAATTGTGAAAAAAAAACCAGAATTTAAAAAAAAAGTTTGTATTTTTCGGTATTATTTTTATTAATGTATTAGAATTTTTGAAAAGTAATGAAATATAGAAGCTTAAAAATTATTCATTTGTAATAATTGAAAATCTTACAGCGTTTCTGATTTTGACACGTTCGTATTTTTTTTTTTTTTTTTTTTTTTTTTTTTAAGTTTTTGACACTTTATTATGAAACAATTATTATTTTAAGAACTGAAAGTAGTGATTAAAGAACATATATGAAACAATAGAATGTATTTATTGTTTTCATACATTATCTGCATTTAAACATAAATATTTTATAGATATATATTTAGCGATGTTTTTCGAGATTTATAGATATAATATAAAAACTTAACTCTATCTGATAATTTTAAAGTGAGGGGAAAAAAGGTGAGTTTTTAGCAATCAAAGAAAACATAGAAAAAGTAATTTGTCCAACAATATAAAAAAAGTAGGTTTAATACTCTATCTAAATTTGTTAAGATTCCAAATGAATATTAATTAAAAAATAGGAATAAAATCTAGTTAATTTTATGATTGAACTTTAAAGCGTTTTTGGATTGGTTTAAATAAAAAATTTTATATCGAAAGCTAGGTCAAAGGACGCATTTCTTTCATAAACCCAATAAAATCTAAACTCAAGTTGACCGACAAACACACCTGAAAGGAAATCTTCCCCTTCCCCTCCTGAACGAATGTCTCAATGGAAAATGTCTTAACCCTAAGGGCAAGAGTGGGGTTCCCTTGTGAGCCATAAAATTTCCTGTCAAAGTTCATTGTGTGTCCGCAACCCTCCCCAATTATCTAACAAGATGTAAAACTTTTGAAAGGGGGGAAAGGAATTGCAGAAAAACCCGGCGCAAACGATCTCGAATACATCCTGTGATGGCGAAAATACACGGCTCTGACGCTTTCGGTGCGCTCACAGCCACACGGGTTTATACGGCGCAAACGCTTTCGGAATATCTCGGACAGTACGGAAAAAAGCGTGTGAAACGCTTAGAGGGTTAATAGAAATAAGAATAATTATCTTAAAAAAGAAAACATTACTTTTTCTGCCACTACTAAGCATGGTATTACTAAGGTTACTCCCAAGGTAACAACTAGTGATGACATTATCAATTGTTCTTATTTGTGTTAAATATTTTTATTTTTTATTATTGTACGTGAGTAAAAAAAATCATACGAAAAGATTTCTAACTTTCATGAATGCACATATAAAAAAAATTAACTTGAAATTCAAATGTCGTTAATAGGTAAAATACTTCAAATATTATAATATATATAAATCACAATCTTAAATCAAAATAATTGTATAAAAACTTTAAGCTAAAACGAAAAAAAAATTTTAAAAAGAAAGAAACTTAAGAAAAATTTTAATACCTGTATAGTCGATGCAATATTTTTTTAAAGAGATATTCATCACGTCTTTTTAAGCTGGTTTAAAGAGATATTCATCACGACTTTTTAAGCTCCCGAGTATGTGAACTGCATAGTTTAATACTCATACATATCAAAGATCAAAGTATAACGTCATAATAAATGAAAACAAACTTTTTTTATATTCACACTTCATAAAAGATAAATTGACTGCAATGGCATTAAAGAAAATTAGGCGAATTGGCAATCAGAAGAAAATCTTAATTTCCCTCGTCGATTATATCACATAAGAGCCAAGAATGATAATGAAGTCAAAGAGCGTAAAAAGGAAAGTAGAAACAATGCCTTTCACACCATCTGGGAGTTACTTTGGCAATTACAAGAAACCTTAACCTCTATTGGCTTTACAGAAAAGACTTTCCCCGTAGGAAAGCTACTTATCCCTCTTCTCCATTCCTCATCAAAGCAGAATTGCATTCCCCCATCCTTGAGCAGTCGGCAAAAGCCTAGACGATGAGCAAGGAATTAGGGGGTCCTTCAGCTTTAGGAGCCTCAGAAGATAAAGAAAAAACAATCTGTGTAGTCCTTGGCGTTATGTTGAGAAACGCCGCCAATGTTGTATACCACTCTGTGAGAGAAATCCCTAAGGGATTTGTATATTTGATTGCACAAAAGGGTGGGGCTTTTTCGCATATGCGCTTGATTTTCTTGCTATTGTTCCAAGATGCTTAGAGCGCTTAAATGTAACGTTGGTTTAGTTATTACTACGCTATAATTCAACTAAAAAAGTAGGTCACTAATTAAGTTTGCAAATATTTCAAATACATTGCTGGATGAGGAGTTTTCATGCATTTTTCTCTGTTTTATAACTGTCGTTTAAATACGATTGAACAAAAAAAATATTAAGTGCCAAGGAAAACAAGAAACATTGGCTGCTAAAACTGATTTATGAGACTAAATCAATGTCATGGGGGATTTAACAAACTTAAATATTCTAGAGGCATAAACAATTCTATAAGTAATATTATTTAGAAAACTAAAAATATACAGATACATTAGATTTATCAATGATTTAAAGAAGCACCATTCACACATTACAGTCAAAAAAAAATCTTCACATAAAAAACATTAATCATAACATATAAAACTAGGTGGTAAATGGTTGATTTAAAAAGATTGAATAACAGTATAGAATTATATTATCTAACTCTAAAATATTTTTGTATACTGCAGGAAGTTTTATTTTATATTCTTATGAAAATGTCTAGAAAAAACTGTATATATATACATATATATACACACAAACACACAGAAACACACCACACACACACACACACACACACACACACACACACATATATATATATATATATATATATATATATAAGAAGAGAAAATGATAAGAAATGTTAAAATTTTCAGTTATGTGAATTAAAACTACTCATTTTCAGTTGAAAATTGAAATATCCGATTACGTTTGAAGACCTATAAATCGATTTATTTATTTATTTCAATTTCCGTAACACCCTAATTTTTTTACTTCTGTATGTAGTTTGTTTCACTTTCATACAAAGTAATAAAAAGTGTCATTTATATATATATATATATATATACAATTGCAGGAGTTTTATTGTTTTTATTTTTCCAAAAGAATGCTGCAATATCTTTCATAAATGTATTTTTGCTTAATGGACAACAAACTTAAAATTATTTAGAGATTGAACCAAATATTACAGTCAGTTGAACCTGCAAATTAAAATACTACGATTAGTTTTTAATACTTTTAGAAGGAATCTAACTATACCTTCCCTTATTCTATTTCATATATTTTCATCCATGCGCTAGGTAATACCATTGGAAATATTTGTGTGAAGTTTGATGTAAGTATCTTTCTCTGTTCTAGAGATATCAACTACGAGATATCAAATTTAGGAAATTATAGTTTTGTAAAAAAGGGCTTAAATAAAACAAATGCAAATTTTCATAACAAATTTTTAGCAGCATATAATTAAAACTCCATAGCTTTGTAATTTACACCTTCCCTGTTTGTTATTTAAAAAAAAACTTCCTTTCTTTAGGCCCCATTTCTTCTGGTTGATTTAGTGTGAGGCAAAGAATGTCGTTTAGAATCAATTATTTAATTGGGGTTGAAAGGACTGAAATCACAGTGTGTAGTAACCAGCATATGTGCTGGAAACCTTGAAAACCACTAATATACTTTGAAAATTTTGTTAAAAATTATATCAGCAATACAGACATCCAAACAAAATGCTTTTATCTCTGTAAAAGTTTCTTTATGAACAATTTGCCACAAATTACCGTTGAATGACTCATTCACTTTTTGAGTCTTCCCATGTATGCACTTATCTAGTAACTTCTTAACGCACAGTTTCATGTATATAAGTTTTACTATAATACGTTTCTGAGGAAATTCTGCATTTTTTCCGAGTTTCATTTACCAGAGACTTCTGCTAGCTGAGAAGCATACCAGCTATCACTTCCTGTTGGACTGTGTTCATGAAAGGACGTCTAGAACAACGTTGGAAAAATGTCACTAAAACAACATCTTTTACTGCTTGGATGTTATGTTACTTCGAATAGCTATTTTACAATGGTTTTCTATTTTATCTATCATACCATAAGTAAGCTTTCCTTTCCCATTAAAGCTTTTCTGGCTTCTTTTTATATTTCAGACGTTAATATCTACTCTTTTCTGGGTGTGTGCAATGCACTCACACTTGGTGGTTCTGTCAACACCATATACATCTTCAACAGAAAAATATCCTTCGGAATCTCCATCACCATAGAAATCAACATATTTCCATGTCCTTAAGATGCAAGAAAGTTAAAAATCTTGATTGAACTCACCGATTCCGCGCTTGAAACTGAGCCCAAATGATTACAGGAAGATGCATGTAGATAGGACTTTTTAAAATATTCAATATATTTCAAATTTTGCAAAAGAGGGAGAGTATTTCTTAAATACAAGAGTAATTTAGTGTCTATGGATAAAGTAGCTTCTCCATAGTTTAAGGACCATTGACACATCTATGCCAAGTCTGGTCAACGGTTACACCACATGCTGAAAGTTAAGAGCTAGAGCACTTTTTAATGTGTTTCACTACCAAAGTAGCTTCATTCATAGTATTTTTAGCCATTGAGCGGCAATGAATTTTCATTCGCACAGTCTACCTGCCCATTTTGTCCTACATGGCATATTCAGAATAGCGCCTAGATTTTTGGCATATGAAGAGCTTCTCCCACAAACAAATTGCAAATTTATAAAATTTGACTTGTTTAACTTTTCAATAAATAAAATAATTGAAAACCAAATTGCAATTGGAGCATTTCAAAGTCATATTGGATGCTAATCCAAACACGTAATCTTCCTATAGTTAGAGATTGTGTTCATAAATGGAATAATAGAAATTGGATTACACATTTTTAGAGAAACTTAAGCTAATGGTTAGTAGATTGACCATTTTAAAGTTCAGTTATTGTCACATTCATCGTTATATGAAAACCTTTCAGATAATGCAATTTTTTTTTACTAGACGTTGGAACATTTGGACGTTTAAGCACTACTTTCAAGTTAAATGATAAGTGATAATAATGAGTCAAATTAAATGATAGAAATTGTTTCCAATCAATGAAATAAAACAAACAAAAAAAGTTAGAAAATCATTTTATATGTGTAATAGGATGAGACTCGGAAAATTAACTTTAGAAAATATGTTCAGAAGCTAACCAATGGTTTTTGTTTCCTCTACTACGGATATTTTTTGATAAATATGGTATTATTTTAAGAAACTCTTACTTTTTCTGAATTAATGCACAGTCAAAACAGAAACATATTTAGAAAACTAATTATTTGAATTTTATGATAATAACATTTAGAAAAATGGTACGTTTGACAGTAAATTATATTTTCAACGTCGTCATATATCTCAAACTTAAATGCAAAAATAAATATAATGGGATTCTTTAAACTTAATGTATGACACAATTTACCTAATATGAATAAAACAAAATAATGTATTGTGAATAATGTGAACAAAATGATAGAGTGTGATGCTTTGGATGAGATTAAATGTCACTGAAGTTCTCTTTGCTTAGATCAATGATCTTTCTTTGATTTTTTAAAGACACAACTCATGTTTAATATATATTAATTCGAGTTTAATTTATACAATGATAGTAGTATGAAAGAGTTAAGTGATTGAGTGCCGCATTTTACAAATTAAATGTTTAAGCACAAAAAGTTGCTTCAACGCTTTTTTGTAACAATATTTTAAAATAAAGAGCTCTACATTACACAAAACAAAATTACAACATAAAATAAAAACATAATTAATGACAAATTCAAACTTGAAGCCTTATAATAAAGTAATTATCATCAGAAATCTGTAAATGTTTCTATATTTTATTATTAATGCATGCTTGAGTAATTCTCAATTAAGTTAACGGTTCTCAAACATTTCAGTCCGAGTAACTCCTGTAGGCTTGGATCCTTTCCACATACTCTCAACTAAGAAACCTTAAGATAAATCCAATACACCATACATCACTGATTCCGAAAACTTCAAACTTCTCTGAAAAGGGATACTTTGTTTTAAATTAAATAACCTATTTTTCCAATGTATAGTTTTTTCAAGTAAACAAAAACAAATTAATGTAAAGTTTAGAAAAAAAATCATGGAAATTTGGGACTGCAATGAATCACAAGAGTTTGTAAGAATAGCCTCAATAGAGGATAAAATATAATCTTAAGTCTAAAGTGGTGTTTAATTCGTTTATTTTATTTATTTTCTTATGAAAGTATACGAAGGAAACCAGTTTTCAACTACCTCAGTGCTAGCAACCGACAAAATTATATTCTACCGTTTTTAGAAAGTTCACTGTAATCGTGACCATGACGATTCCAAAAACTTAGCAGTTCACCATTCAATCATTGAAGAGGTTTTTCAGAATGGTGTCTGAAACTAGCTTCAACAATTTCCTTTTTATAGAAACCAACAATGTTACAAATGACAATATTAATAAAGACCTCTAACTGGGCTTCTTAAATTCTTTTTAATGTTTTAAAATTAATTTTTTTAGTTGTAGGCCAGCCATTACCACTTGCTTTTCGTATATCCCCTATTACCCTCTCACGTACCAATTGGGGTACCCGTAACATCGCTTAAGAGCCACTGATTTCAGTTAATATAATGCATACGTGTAAAATTGGAATAACATTAATTCATCCTGGTGCAGTAATAATCGAACAATTCAGTTGGATTACAGGTTTTTTTGAGAATTAAATAAGCAACTACTTTTTATACATCTCTCCTCCACCAAGTTATTTCATGGTGTTGGAGAGATGTTTAAAAGGTGGTTGGTGCCCCGCCCCTTGCTGGTAATGTTCTTAAAGTTCACATCTTGTGAACGTTAACCAAACATAAAAACGCCATCTAAAAAGGTGAATCAAAATTGAATAGAATCACTGCAAAACTTTTAAGATTCTAAATTCTTATTGAATCGAAGGGGAAAACTTAGGCTAACTTGCTCTTAAAGGGCTTAATAATAAATGTGGGATTGAGAATCAAAAATAATAAATGTGAATCTTGATACATTTACGTCATAAACAAGGACATAATGCAACATTTTAGGTGTCAAAATCGTTCGTTGTGTTGTAAAATATACGCAAAATAATACTTCAATATTTTTTTCTTTATTTAAATCCAAAGAATTGTCCTTTTCTTATTATTTCTTTTGATAATCATACATCACTCTAATAAACATAATTATATTGATTGATTTGAAAAGAGGGTAAAACATAAACTTTTCACGAAGTCTTACCTTACTATAACAATAAAAGAGCTTAAGATTTTAAGTAAGTATAATCAATCAAATTAATATGGATTGTCATTCTATATCATTCCAAACCATTATAATTCATCAAGTGATCGGGTAAAAGTACTTTTGTTGTTTGCTAAAAATATTAATCACCAAAATGGTGACATTTTCAAAATATGCAATTCATTTAGTTATGATGATTAATTTAGGAAATATTGTTTAATATTACATGAAGTATTACTATGTTAAAAGTTTCGAGTGCCTAAACACTATGTCGCTATTGACCGGGTATTAATCATAATTTTTTTTAAAATAATTTCAAGATTATTTGCTTGAAAATTGTTTTGGGAGTAAAAAAGCGTATTTTATGATGCACAGACAGGGTATCTAACGTGAAAGGGATTGATTAATTGATTATATTAACAATTCTTAATTGATCTAATTTGATTATCTTAATGATACATATACTTAAAAATTCAAAAAACTGAATAATTTAAGTGATTGAGTATATTAACTCTTTACATAATAGTGATATTTTTCTTGCTAAATTTTCCAAAGTTTCATTTATTGGATTTAAAATTTAAAATTTCTTCTTAGAGACTAAGTAAGTGATAAATTAAAATGGAATTATCAGTTTTATGGATCATACACATTTTAAATATTACAAATATTTATTTAATTAAATTGATTTTAATCAAATTCATTGATTTGATACTTTTAAAGAGAACAAAAACATTAGGTTTATTAAATGCAGCTTTAAACACACAGAAACATGCATGAATATTTAGTATTTACAGTAATACGTAAAATATTATTTTTACTAAGTAAAAATAAGTAAGTTGTTAAAGTATTTTTAAACAAAATAAATGTCTTTGTTCAAAATAAACCTATACTGCTGTTTGTAGAAAATGCAACACCATGAAAGAATCATCAGAATCAAATGAAATTTAATGCAGAAACGACTTGTACTGATACAAATAAATGATGAAATTTTCAAAACAAAAGAAACAAATTAAGCGTCCGAAATCAGTATTTGGTGCAGCCACCATGCGCTGCAATAAGTGCTGCTATACGACGTGGCATGGAGTCAAACAGATGTTGAATATCTGCTTGAGGAAGAGAATTCCATATCGCTTGTATGCGCAACCAAAGTTCGTCTTTGGAAACTGCAGGACGCGGATCACGAGCGAGACGCCGACCAACCATATCCCACACGTGCTCCATAGGCGACATATCCGTTGAATAAGCAGGCCAAGGAAGAAGTTGCATGCGTTGTGCTGAACAGAAGTCTCGAACAGTCCGCGCAACATGTGGGCGTGCATTATCCTGCTGAAAGATAGCTCCAGGGATGCCTTGAAGGAAAGGAACGACTTCGGGCTGTAGCACTTCACGGACGTACCTGTTGCTATTGAGATTACCCTCAATTCGTATCAAATTGGATCGTCCATGATACGAAATCGCACCCCAGACCATAACTCCGGGTGTTCGACCACTATGTCGTTCAATAATACACTCAGGAAGGCAGCGTTGACCGGCATAACGTCTAACACGAACACGGCCATCATGGGTCCACAAATTGAAGCGTGATTCATCTGAAAAGACAACTTGGTGCCAATCAGCTCGCCTGTCTCTGTGCTCAAGAGCCCACTGCCGACGCAGCCGTCGATGATTCGCCGTGAGGGGAATCCTGTATAAAGGCACCCTTGCACGCAATCCACGGCGCAGCAGACGACGACGAATTGACGAAGCCGACAATTGTACACCTGTAGCAGTAGACCAACGTGCTGCCAGCTGCCTGGAGGAAGCTGTGCGATCATTCACCGCCATGCGGAGCAGGTGTCGATCATCGCGCTCTGACGTCACCTTCTGTCGTCCAGTGCCTGTTTTTCGAGTTGTTCGGTGCTCGTCGGTCCACTGCTTCCAAACTCGCATCACTGTGGAACTGTTCCGCTGCATACGAGCTGCTATTGCGCGATAGGAAAATCCTCCTTCTCGAAGGCCGATTATCCTCCCTCGTTCAAACTCCGTAAGTTGCTTGAATTTCTTATTCTTCCGTCGTGGAGGCATACTCAGGTCTCACTAAACGTTTGCCACTAACAAATAATCATAGACTTTTTTCAACGTCCCGCTACAGCACTTTATTTATACGCTTTCAGCATCAATTCAGAGGGCGCTGCGCGCGCCGCGCACGCGCGATGGCTCTGAAACTTTATTAATTTGCATAATATCCTATAATTGACATTTGCTGCGAATTTCATTTGATTCTGATGATTCCTTCATGGTGTTGCATTTTCTACAAACAGCAGTTTAGATTTATATTAATTTTTGAGAAAAATTATTGAAAAAATTGATATAGAAGCTAATATTTTTGTTTTGATTTGAATCGTTTCCCCTACTTTAATTTGAAATGAACTGAAGACATTAATATCAATTAGGAAAAGGAGAAAATCTATTGAATAAGTCAATAAATTAAAGCAATTATCTTTTTATTTTTTTAAAAAAAAATTAAGCAGCTGTTAGCTTTAAAAAATAAAACCATTTATATATTTATGACGATTTCATGATAAGTGATGCTAACTTATAAGAAATTAATTTTTCACATTTTCATTTTATTTTAAAAATACTTTATTAATATTTTATTTTTTTTCCATGAAAATTAATTTTTATTCATCAAAAATTTGCTTTTCTAATCACTAGTACTAAATACTAAATCACTTCTATAATTTTCTAACACAAAGTCGCTTCAATTTTTTCTGGGAATGATGTCAAGTATTAGACTCACTATACCTTAAATTCCGTAATTATATTACCTTTCAAAGATCATCCCATTTATACAAAGGAACAAAATCATATGAGAAAAGGAAAAATAATCTTCAAGAAGCCTTTTGACATACTGTAGATTGACAAAGCATTTCATTTCCTAAATATTATTCATAGCTGCATATAAAGGCTTCGAGAGTAAATAAATGCAGATATAAACAGCTTCTGACCGTGATGTCTCTTTCATCCCATATGACAGTTAGCACGCTTCAATCAAGCGAATAGCATTTTCCTTGAACCAACCAAAACCAGATTTATTCTTATGGCCACCTAAGGGTGAAGAGATATTAATGACCCTAGAGAGGGCCTTTTTGATTTATCGCTCTGAAAAGGCCTTAGTGATGTAAGGCTGATGTATTGCAGCTTGGAGATAGAAACCAAAATGATTCAGCAAGTGTTTTGACCTGTTAACAAATTGTTTGGCTATTATTTAAGGATTTGGCGATCTTTCTGTTGGGATTTATGCGATTGAATGGTTTGAAGTTGTAGTGTCAAAGTCTTGTGATTGTTCACTTTCCAAATTGCCGAAGCGGTCGATTAGATAGGAGGGAAATCTGTTAACTGATTATGCAACAAACAGGAGGGCTCGGTGAAATGCAATGAAATCATTAATAAATGTCCAACTCATTTCAGGGGAATAAGCAATCTCTGAAGGTTTTCATTCATCTTAAACTATAAATATTAGTTATAATTATGGTTATTATTATTATTTTTGCATAGACATATTACAATTGCAGTTCCAAAAATTATATAAGTTGATAAAAGTAACATAGAAACGGTTTGTTGTAAATTTAGCCAAATTAGAGTAATTGAAATATGATAACATCCTACGTCCTTTTCCTAATATGCTAAGAATTGCATTTATTTAAAAAAAAGTGTATTCTAAAGCTACTGTGTATTAAAAATTTTAAATACATAAAGTAAAAAGCTGGATTTTTTGATACATAAGGATTCCATATAATTTTTATAAAGTAACGACTGTTGTTAATTAAAAACATGCGTTTTTTGCTGCTTAATCTTGAAAATTATCCTGCAATTCTACAGTAACATTACAATTGACTTTTTTGAACGTTAATTATGAGTATTAAAGTACGATCGCATGTTTTATTTGCAAAATACGATTTGGAAGGAACCCATGTATTTTCTTAAATATGTCGTAATTGCATTCTTTCACATAAAAGCTGTGGAGGAATGCATATTGTAAAACAACAAAGCAGTATTTTTTGAAAGAAAACCTAACCTGTAATTTTTTTTTCAAAATAGCTCAGAAAGACACATCACACACACACACACATTTTTTTTTTTTTTTAATTCATAAATTCTTCAGAATGTAGAAAGTTTACCGCCTTCAAAACTTCTCTATTGAACATAATAAATTTCGAGAATATTACTTACAGTACTCTTTATAGAATCAAGGCAGGGGAATATTTAACTTTTCAAAGAACATTTTAGTTACAGCAAAGCTCGAATTTATGAAGTTTTATTACTTAATTTATATAAAGATGGAAAAAAAAAACTTCCAAAGGTAAAATGTCAATTTTATTCAGTATCACTTGCTTTACATTAAGTACAATCAAAATGGTCACACATCCCGAGAACAATACCAGATATTCACTTATTACACCATTTTAATGACATCGTTTCTTTACACACTAACATTACAGGAAAACTTCCTGAACAATCCACAAACTTTTCATGCTATGTCAAAAAGTTCTGTTGTTTTCAAACACGGCGATAAACTGCCAACGAACTGTTCGAGATGAATGTAACCACCGGGCCATTGAAAGGCATCGATTACGTCTAAAACGCACGCGTCTTAGCAAATTAGTCTGTGACGTCACTTAACTATGCTCCGCCCTTAGGGGCAGACGCGCCACCTAGCGGAGTAGAAGTTATTTTTGCTCAAATCGTTAGGAAGAATAAACTGACCCCCACAAGTGTATGAGAGGAGGGAAAGGGGTTTTAGGACCCACCGCGGCCCTCCTCTCCATTCTAGATCGACCGGCAAATCAACTGTTGCTTCTGGCTTGGTTCCAAACTCCATAACAGTGCTCTTCATCTTCTTTCCATCTTGTTGCATTCAGTTTCTAAACACTGTAGCGCCTTGTTTGAAGCAACAACAGTTAGTTAAGGCATCACTGGCGATATTTTGACAAACAGTCTTCCAAATTGCATCAATGGACTGGATAATTTTAGGTGTGGAAAATACATTTTTAATTCCCTGTCTGGGACTTGATGAATAACTGAACTTGGCAAATGTATGATGAGGATTGTGGCATCCAACACAAACATAAATAATTACAGTAAGCGAAATTTTTTTTCGTTTTTTTGAATCAGCTTATATACAGATAAAATGAATGATATGGATTATTCTATTTACACATAATACTTTATTGCCGGAATGCTTTTTGTTTCTGTGATAAAATATAACAGACAAAATATATAACAGCCTATATAAACTAGCAAAACACTTGTGACATAGTTCTTTCGTTATTCAACTCTACAGCCATCTTAAAGTCTAGTTAAACAGTCAATAAGTTTAAAACTACAATTGAAGATTCGTAAAAGCAGGTCAAAACATTTATTAACTAGAAACACAGAATACGCCTTATGAGGTCAATCTCCCTCGAATTTCTCTTCTATCAGTTAATCTTAGTTTATATTCTAAGTCGTAGCTTACCAAATTTTACAGTCGTTGCTTACCAAATCACTTGTTTCGATTCACACACTCCTTTTTTATCATAAATTCAACTCGTATTACTCTTTAAGAAGACATCACTTCAATCCAACCAATTAATTACGATGATTCCCTTCAGTTTACACACCTATCACTTTAGTCTACATACTTGTCCTCTGTTTCCCATTCCTTTACTTTCAATTCTATTTCACTTATATATTACTTTATCTCTAATTCAGTTCACTTCACTTTTCATTTTCATCCAATGTACTTAAAAATGCTTCATTTTATTTGGGAAGAAATTATAATTTTATGTAATTCAAATTACCAAAATATTTCCAAAGTTAGAGAAGAGGAAATAACGTATAGCCCAACGTCACATACTCAACGAAATTTTAGATTTTTCAAAAAAAATCAAGAATTATTTTTTGAAATAAGGTTTAAGGTAAGGCACTAAAAAGATACTTTATTGTAAGATTATGGGATCTTGAAACTAGTTTGAGTGTTTCAGTGGATCTTGTACTGAGAAAGAACAAAGTAGACTAAAGTGGAAATAATTAACTTAATACAGTTCTACTACAGTATATTTAAATATATTCTATTATAATTGTTGAAATTCTGTTCTACCAAATTGTTGTTCCACATTGCAACATCAAAAATTTGCCAATTCGTACTAGTTCTCACACTTTGAAGTTATGTTTACAAATAAGTTCAGAACTAGACTAATATACAGCATCATGAACTTTTCAAAGAACAAATTAAGCCATTGTTTAGTAAAAACGGCTAATAATATTAGTTTTCAATGCATCTAAAAGAATAAAATCAAACAGAATTAGAACTAACATAAAGTGGGATAAAATGAATATGCTATTATCTATTTTTCTTCAAATACCTCATGGCAAATGTAAGGTAATAAATTGAAATCATGCTAGAAATTGTAAGATTCACCTAAAATTTACACAAACAAAATTAATGTAAAATGCACTATTATAAAGTGAAATGGCAGAACGTAACATTTATTTGTGTTTACTCTGTAGATACTTCTGCTCTATAGATTGCTGATGGAAATCCTCGTTATTTTTAGACAAGGTCAGATAACGAGGACAGTACTTATGACAGTCTAAATTTTTCCGACCTCTCTTCTTTAAAGATGAATTAAATTTGATAATACATAATTTTAATCATTCAACTTGCTGGTGTTTGGAGGAATCAAATCTAAATTTCAGAATTCTCAGAGTACTAAGCCATAATATTTCAGCTCAATGGTAACGTTCTAGATAACATATATAGTTACAATTGAACAAGATTTCAATAGAAGAACCTCAGAGAAAAAAAAAATTAAACGTGTAAAGAACTTAAAAAGAATGAGTATATATATATATATATATATATATATGTATGTATGTATGTATATATATGTATGTATATATGCATGTAAAAATATATTTACACACACACATATACATATATATATATATATATATATATATATATACATACAGGTGAACAATATAAAAGAGCACCCAATTAAACTGGGTGAACAATTTAAAGAGTATATGTGGGTGTCGTTTTTCTCACATTCTAAATGCGAAAACTCGTTTTCTGGACATAAATTCGAGTGAACATCATAAGTAATTTTTAATTCGATTCCTCGCGAATATTTTGAGTAAATGATCGGCTTCTTTCAACTTTTTTTTTATTATTATTATTTATTTTTGAAAGCTTATTTTGTAAGATTATGAGTGGCAACAATAAAAATCGTCTACATGAACTAATTCTTTGATTTTAATGAATTTCGGATTGTACCTGGACATCATTCAAACTTTTATTGCTTCACTTGAGATACAGGACAGTTACTGCTGGTTTCAGAAAGACGGAGACACTCCACAGACATCAAACCTAACAGTGAAAGTGCTTAAGAAATTCTTTGATGCCCGTTGAATTTCAATAAACCTCTGACAGCCAAGGTCACCAAACTTCACACAGTTAGATTTTTTTTTTTTTTTTTTGGATTATCTCAAAGATATGGTTTCCTAGTGAAATCCGGCAAACATCAATGAATTAAAACAAATCATAACTGAAGAAATCTCGTCAATAACACCAACAATATAACGAAGCGTTTCAAAAAACTTGGTTCTATGTTTTCATGTTTGCTTTCAAAATGGTGGCAAAAATTTTCAAAATTTGTTGTAAGGAATGATAATGTAAAAAATTTGAGTTAAATTATGTTTATCAAAAATAAAATTATCACAAGATTAAGCAACCTAGCGTGTCTCCATTTCTGTTTTAACTCATACAGAAAGTTGTAACAGTCTAACAGTGTTGGAAATCATCCCCCACACTTAAACAAGGTTCAAACAATTATACTTCTGTGTTAGAATATTTGCTACATTTGTCAGATTTAAGGGTAATAAGAAAAATCAACGAGTATTCTTGTAACCCCTTGCCAGTGTTGCCAGAATCAGGTTCGGGCAACTACTACTTGCAGAATTTGTGATGCCCTAGCTGACTTAGGGCAGGAGAAAAATTAACGTTTCTATTTTGTGGAGCCCGAACTGAGTTCGTTTCTACTTTAGGAAATTTAATCCACTATTTTCCTAATAGATGGCATTAGTGGTCCTAGTTTTTCACCGATTACGACTTCAGTCGAGGGAGGGAAAATGTGGGTGCTGTCAGATAAATTAAGACACACTTGGATTGATAAACAAAGGCAGAGTTCTGCTTTATCGTTTAGTTTCGGTTGTTTTTCTGTGAGTTTTTTTGCAAATAATTTTCCTTTTTTGCAATGTCCGATTCAGACACCGATGTGCAATGCAGTTTAGGTATTTTTAATTAATTAGGTACTAATTTTAATTAATTTAATTAATCTTTAATTAATGGGTATATTTAAAATTTTATTTTTGTAATGAAAACCATTTTCTAACTTTTATAATAATATAAAGAACAAAATTAAACAGTCAAAAAAATTTCTATTTTTTCTGAAATATATGTCTCAGTTAAGGGGGTAAATTGATCACACTATATATATACTTACAATAGTGCATACTAATATACGAGTATATTATCTAATATCTAAAATCATCATAAACATTACATGAAATAAAAAAAAAATTAGTATTATAAATATTCCTTATATAATTAATTATGTTTTAAGAACTATGAATAAGAAAAAAACGCATCAATCACAGAATGAAGTAAATCATAGATTTTCAAATGCCTTATTATTTTTTTCATAAAATAGTCCCAATAACATTTTCAAAGGCATCGTGTTACATATCAAAGCAAATATTGGAGCCACGCAAATGCTATTTAACTATGTGAAGTTACAAGTCAAATTTACAGAAGGAAATATTAATCTAGCGTATAAATTAATTTCAAAATATACGATGCATAAAGTTATTTCGTAGAAAAGGTAAACCGCCTCGAGGTGTAGAAAATTAAAAAAGAGAACACTTAACGTAGGTGGCTTACATATATTATAGTAAATATTAAGGAACCTACTTTCGTATTAAAATGAATGGAAAAACTTTAATCAGATTAAGTTTTTTCAACTCATATGTGAAAAATATGAGTTTTGAGAATTAAAGTTTACTCTTTCTGATAAAAAAATTGTTTTTTCCCCTGATGTTTTAGGATTCTTTAAGATATTTTTAAGCTGACAAATATCAGATTTTATAAGCCTTCAAATGAAATCAAAAGCACGTTTTTTACATTTATTGAATGAGAAATTGAGGAGCAACAGTTAGGTTTATTTAATTTCAATAGGAACTTTTATTTTGAAATATCCAAACATTAAGCTATGAGGATCATTCTAAAAGTCTTTAAAAAAAGATAGAGAAAGAAGTTACTTAAGGCAGATTTATTAATTTTTATTATTTCATTTATTTATTTATATTATTTTACATTATTATATTTATTTTTCATCATAAACTTCTTTTAGCTCTGTAAAATTTTCCAAGCATTTCTACAACTTATTTAATCCATCTAAAAACTAAGATTTAGGAAAATCTTCGAAATAGGCACCTGTGTGGGTGACAATCTCTTATTTCGACGTAATTAGTAGTCAACTGAGCCATTTTCTTTAATTTGGAATAATAAATAAGTCACTGGAGACAAAATCTAGTGATTACGGTGGATGTTGTAATAATTCAAACTTTAGTTCCAAGTTTTTGGTCATTGAAACTTCACAGGTGTGAACCCGTGCATTGTCTTGATTGAAAAGGATATTTTTCTTTTTCAAATGAGGATATTTTTCTTGATACTTTCGTTCAACCAGTGCAATAACGACGTTGTAGCGTAGGCTATATATAACCCCCACCAAAGACTTTTGCTTTGAACTGCCGCTTTTGTTCCCAACTTCCCATTCAAACTCACAATAAAAAGTTAATTGCTTAAAAGCCATAAATGAGCAAAATCAGGTGGCTTGGGTCAGCCACATTTATGAACATCTGACTCTGTTGCACAGGTGCGGTAGAGTTGTGAGGTATTCGCTGTTGTGAGGTATTGTTGACATATGACTTTGATATATATGTTAATTTAGGCCCTAGCCGTGTGACGGCCGACATCGGCTTGCACGTGGGGAAAAGTGACATAGACTGATAAGAGCGAATGGTGTTGTAGGGGACAAAAACGGAGTTTGTCTTTGATTGGGTGGTTCATTCAAAAATGAAAATAAATCAGAAGGGGAGAGTGAGACAGACCTACCCAAGGTCTTAAAAAGGAAGAAGAAGAAGAGAAAGGGTATTCCTACCGGGGAGCGAGAAAGCGTTCCAGCTAGAAGTTGGAGGCGATTGCCTGCTCTTGCGATTTTAGAACTAAAATCGAACTGCATTTGATATTAAGCTATTGGTGGTATTTTAACTATAAGTGTTTGGATTTGTGCTGTGTAGCTATATGTATTTGGACTGTGTGCAAATAGAAACTAGACGGAAACGCCTAACTAGAATATAATCCTTAGGTTTGTAAAATAAAGAATTATCTTCTCTTAAGCTGTGTGATCCATTCACGTTACCGCTTCATTCTAAGCATTCTGGAGTCACGACGTTACAACGCACAATACCCTCAAGTTATTATTTTCTTTTTTTCCAAGTAATCGGTGAAGATGGTTTCACGTGCATCCCAAATACTTGTTGCCACTATTTGCCGCCCAATTTCACCGTCTTTGCTTTCTTCGAGGCCCATTCGCTTTAAAAAACTAATTATTTTTGACTGTTCTTTTATTTCTGAAGTATCAAAATTTATCCACATTTCGTCCATAGTTATATATCGAAGGAGAAAATTGTCAGGATTGCGACGGAAAAATGCTAATATAGTCTCAGATTCAATCGCAGGATAGCATTTATTTTCCGCTGAGAACAAAAGTAGCACTCAACTCACCAAGATTTCTTTTTACTTAATTTTTCGTGCAAAATTGAAAACACTGTACCATGAGATATACCATTGATTTCAATTATTTCATTCACTTTGATTCGTCAATCAATCAAAATCGTATCGTGAATTTCGTCAATCATTCAGGAACGAAAAATAATTTGACGAAAAAATTAGTGAAAAAGGAAAAGTAAATTGAAAATTATCCGAAAATCGACTAATCATCTAGCCCATAATCATGACCTCTTTGATCTATGGATTAAGTAAAAGGAATAAAGAAATTGAGACAAAAATTAAATCTTAGAAATCGTGGATTTAAAAAAAAAAAAAAACTTATAATGAGAAAAATCAATTTTAAAATATGTATGGTGTGTATACTTTAATATTATATTCATCTAAAAGCTGGTACGTGACAATAAAAATAATTCTTTTTAAGAGATTAGAGCATACAAATGTTACTTAAACTTCCTTTATATCTAGATTTTATATATTTACAATTGTTTTCAGATAAGTATTCAAGCCCTAAAAGCCTTTTTTTTATATGTATAAACACTGATTTATTAACAAGTATATTTCTTTACATAATTGTTATTTTGAAATAAGATTAAATTATATGGAGGTAAAATACTCAGTTTAGAAGTCCTCTGGCAGGTTTTTCTGAAAGATATAATACTCTGATATAAGGAAAAAATTATTTCAGGATATAATAATTTACCACGTTCCTAATAAATTTCAATATTCTTTTTTGCAATAGAACTAGCTAAAAAAATTATTATAAGCTATTATTGGTCTTTTAATTATCTCTTTAGACAGAAATTGGAAATCTGCTTACAAAAATATAGCTATTCAGACACATAAGCATTTAAACTTCATTAAAGCAGCTATAAAATTAACTATTTTAATTGTAAGCACTGAAAATTTTCATGGGAAAAATAAGTAAAATTATTCATTTATTCTAAGTAATTCTTTTTTCGAGGTTTAATTTCTTCATTAATATTATTTTTATGTATTTTCTATTTATATTAAATTATATTTTTTAAATGTTCTTAATCCGAAACACTTATTAATCACAATCCTCTATTAAACTGTTCCTTAGAACAAACTAGACAAAACTCATTTCAAAATTATTTTTCAGCATTATTAACGACCGCTTCGTAAAGTTTATTTTTTATAATGATTTTTTTCATTATTATTATTTTGCTGAATACTAATTTATATTGTACGGTAACAAAACCTTAATCATAATAGGAGAATGTCAAGAATTTGATTAATTTACGTAGCTCCATGCAAATATTTTATATTTGTAATTTGAAATTTTGCCTATTTTTTTATGTAATGGTAAGAAAATTTTATAATTAACTAAGCCATTTTTATAATTTTAACTAACCCATTAATTAAAATTTTGCAAAATATAAATTTATTTGTTATAAATTATTTAAATTCTCAATAGCTTACCGCAACTCACATGGTACCATGAAAAGGAAAATAAATACTTTTATGCACAGAAAAGCGTTAACATTTTTACTAGTACTTATTTTATGTACTTCCTACCGGTAACGCTTACCGGATTTAACTCTTTCGGGACGGCACTCCTTGGCGTAAGAGGTTCCCTGGGAACGAAGGGGAATCGAAAGGAATCGCGTCTCACGGGGAGGAGGTTTTGCGTCGCTAAGCCTAACTTTAGAAGAAAAAAAAAATCACAAAAAAAAGTTTTCGCCTAAATGTTATAATTTTTGATAAAATTTTAGATTATTATTGAGCTGTTATATATATTAAAATTAGCATTTTTAATATTTTTTTTTCCTTTAATTTACAAAAAAAAAATTATGTTAAGTAGTGCTTGCTTTGAGAAATAATTTTTAGTAGTTCGATTGAAATTAGTTACAAAATACATGAATAAACCTTCAAATCAATAACAAATATAAAAGAAAGACTGTTTACAAGAAGTAACAAAACTTAATGGGAAGACTGAGTGTGGTAATTCTCGAAGCGTGGAGGAACTCGAAGTCCTGTTTTGTCCGTCCCTAACAGAATGAATAGAAATATTCCTTTCAAACCTTTTAGAAAATTAATCACTCTCTCATCATTAATTGGCTCACCTACCATGTGAGTATAATCTTCTGACAAACAGTGTTTTCTTGCAATTATAAACGTCAAGGCTTTCCGAAATAAAAAGGGAAGTAAACAAAATACATTCAAAAGCAACACAAAACCAAGCAGTACTGAATTTAAAACTCTAAAAGGAAAGAAATAATATATATATAGCAAAAACCAATTAAAAAAATTATTCGGAGGAAAAAAAAACACGAATGTACACTACATGGAAATTTAAAGAACAGAGCTCAATTTGTTTACATTATGCTTCCCCCCCCCCATTAAAGCTACTGAACGAAATACTAAATTAAGACAGAATGTGAACACTCTGAAGGTCAAGATCACAGGACGCCATCAAGAGATGTTTAGAAAACGCTTCACCTTAAAATACGTATACGCATCAATCGGCATGTTAGTTCATTCTGAAGTAAAGCGTATTTGGTAGGCGTATTTGGTAGGTAAGCGTATTGGCCGTGAGCTACGATCGCAAGCGATGCGTATATGCTACGTTCGTCCCGAAAAGGTTAAAAGCAATGTGGAAAAGCTCCCAATTTCTTGAAACTTTTCTGACCCCTCGTCTTGCATGTATTTGATCTATCTTAAATTAATTAATTTCAGATATGAAGTCTAAATAATTACAAAATCAAGTTCTTTACTAACTTTTATTCTTCCTGATAAATTAATTAAAAATCACGGTAATTACCACACCTGCGAAACAAGCCCTCATGCATCCACTACAAAAGATAAATATTTTAAAATAAATTTCATCTTACCACTGACTAAACAGATACGAGTCAGTATTAAATATGTAAGCTGTATCCAATTAACCTTCAATTCACCAATTATCATTTCACACAGATCATTGAGTCAAACCTTTCAATCTTTCTCTCTCTGTCACAACTAACTCCTTTATTAAGCTGTTCGCGCCTGATAAATGCTATTTCATCAATCTTATTAACTACACTTCCATATTTTATGCTAAATTTCATAAGTCATTGTACATTTTACAAGAAGAGATTTTAAAATCAGATTCGATCATATAAATACCTCAAGAAATCTATTGAAAAGAAATACGCTTGAGAACTAAGGGTAAATGCATTTTGATGACATACGTACGTCATGGCATTGTGGCTCACATAAATAAGGAAACAGCCATGTTCTTGGAATCCACGGACGAAATAACATTGTGTAAGAAACTCACACTTTATGCTTTCCATTTCAGCACCATCAAGGGCTTTGCCTCTTGCTCTCCACCTATGCTTATTATGGTGAAAATCACTTTTTTAGATATTGTCTAAAAAAGCAATTTTCCCCTTAATTTTTTGCCCATGAGTTTTTAAACATCTTGTATATATATATGTGCACTTGCACTTTAATTTAATACCAAGTTGCATAACTAAATAAAAGTTAAGAAACAAATTTATTTGTATAGAATCAAGAGAATTATGAAGTTGTCTAGTCAGGTTTTGAACTCAAATATATTATCATACTTTTTTAACATTTTGGATAGCAGCAGTATTAAACTTGATAAAAATATCTGTAAATTTCACAAATGTTTCTTGCGTCTTAGTATCTTTGAAAGGTAATCGACCGATTACCCTTTAATCCGATTATCTGCAATTTATTAGACAATTCAGTTGTTTTTTACATTTAAATAATATCTATTTACAATCATACAATCTAATATTTGTGCTACTCGGTCGTAAGCTTCGGCTAGTAAGCACGTTATACCATAAAAGAATATTCAAAACACTTATGCTATCAAATTGATCACTAGATTTAGAGTAAAATACATTAAAAACATCCCCCCCAACTATTTAGACTGCTTCAGTTAATAAATACTCTTATTGAGAACTCTATATTTTATGTATAGCAGTGTTTTGCAACCATTTCTTCTTTTAGTTCAGTATAAGCTCATATTTACTCGATGAATATTACAAATCAAGATTTCAAAAAACTATTATTTCTCGGAACCAAAACAAAACTTTAAATATAACGTCACAGCATGAATTTAAATGTTTTATATTCATATTAAGTATATAGAATATAAAACATTTATTTAATTACATAGAAAACACAGATTAATCAGAACTGTTTTTAATATTTCATGAAAATTACATTTTTTTTAAATTAACTAAAAATTTTATTGTAACATATATGAGGGCGCTATGCATCAATTTACATTCCATATATTACTAAATAGTAGAATAAGTATATTTCAGAGGCTTTTATTTTTATAACAGTAATACATTTATTATATCTTTGTTACTGTTTTACTGTTTTCTTATTATTAATAAACCTTAGAATTCATAGTTATTTAAGTTATTCTTATTTTTTTTTATTATTTAACTAATTTGTCATTCATTATTATTTTAGTTTTTATTTTCTCTATCATTCAATAAATATTTAATTCATTCTTCGTAATTAGTTTGATTTTTCTTATTTTCTGAATTAATCGACTTATTTAAAATTCTTTGTTATCTCAATTATTATTATTTTCTCTATTAGTTAGTTAATTTATAATTCATTGTTATTTTAAATATTCTTAATTCCTTTATTTTCCAAGTAATTTACAGTTCATTGTTATTTCTACATTATTTTTATATTTCACTTATAGTTTATTTAATAAATAATTCTTTGCTATTTTTATTTGTTATTTTATGAAATTAATTTATAATTAATTGTCATTTCAATTACTCTTTTTTCTTCTCATTTTACTGATATTGAAACTCAAATAAAAAAAATTATCATTAACATCCATTTTTTTTAAAAAGATATTTACAAATATCGCATTTTGTAGCCAAAAACTTTAAACGTCTAAAGGATAAACTCTTAAGCACAGAAACATTAAAATCTGCTGAGGAAATGATAAGATACTTAAGGCCAGCGAATCTCCTGTGTTATGTCCTTTATTCATTTAACTAACTTGACACATTCCTAAATGAAGTAGATGAACTGGACTTTCGGGTGCGAACAATTCCCATTCAGAGGGGAGGGGTCAAGACCTTAAAGAAAAGGAAAGGGACATTTACCCGGTGAAAAGGACAGGAAGCCATGACCGTACAAGAGAGCGCAAAGGTTCTCAAGTTACATTATGTGGAGGTGTTTTGAAGATGAATTATCCACTTTCGCTAAGAATTTGAGCTGCCCATTACACACGCGAGAGAAAAATTCCGAAGATTAACTCATAAAGTATAAACCTTATTTAACTGGACCTCTACAATAAATCTTGAAAAACAAAGTGGTTATTGATATTTCAATAATACGTCCAGTTATATTTATTTTGTACAGAGTACGCTGCTAAGTCAAAATGATTTAAAATGCATACTGTTCAATAATCAGAATGATACAAAAGCCAAATAATCATCAGCATCAAAGAGAATTCTCATAGCACTTAAATTTCCACAACTTTCGCAAATTCATTCAGAAAATTTCCATTAATTTTCTGATTTGCTTAAAAAAAAAATTGGCATTAATAATTAAAATAGTGAAAAATATCCCATCAATCATTTTACGAAAACACCAAAATAAATATTTTCAGATTGTAAAAAAATACATTAATAATCGTAAAAGTTTTGTAAATATTTAAACATATTTATTTAACTTCCTCACCTTATTTCTTCTTATTTATAAACTCCTTTTTTTTAAAAAAAAATATTTAATATGTTTCATTCATGTAATTCATATCGTGACCACGGTAGCCAATGGAAATGGTCACGAACTCGTTGCCGGGGTTGTTTCGTCGAGTTGTGGGTTCGAATTTTCATGCCGATAAATTCACGCTGTGCAGCGGAACTGATCCACATTAAATCTGTTGAGTCTCCGAGACTTGTTGATGGGAGGTGTGGAACTTTTGAGTGAAATGTTCTAGCTCAGGTGTCGTCCTCGTCAATTGACCAAGGCTCAAAATTTACGAGGTTCGTTGCCAATAACCCACGGTTGCATATAAATGCAACGTTAATAAAATAAAACTAAGCAACTGTAAACCATATTGGATATTCTTCTCCCATTTTACATAATTCTCAATAAGCTACAATCTAGACATTCAACAAATCCACTTATTTCCAACCAATAACTAAGCTTCCTCTGGTAACATCTGAAGTTCTACTTCAAAACCCCTGACTTGGCCAACAGCACCCTCCCTCTTTTAACTCTTATATAACAACCAAGCAACAATTGTACTGCAGCTAAGCAGCGATCAATAGCAGAGAAATTACTTTGTCCTTAGCTTGCTAAAAATTTCAATCTCCATTCTAGCCATGTTTCCTTACAAATACCCGAACACTAGCTTAGCGTTCGAATGGATCATATCTCTTAAAATGTGTCGTATTCCTGGGTTCCTCCTTTCGTGACCCAGGCCTCTAAGGAAAAATACCATGAAATATCAAGAATTTGAAATGCATGAAATTCAAAGATTTGCATTGCAATTGTTCTCAAAATAAATAGAAACGATTAAAAAAAATAAAGTTTTTGTAACATGTAATTTAATTTTTAAGGAACGTATTGAATATTGATACCCTGAATTTTCGTATCTGATGATATACGTAGAAAATATTGGCCTTACAAGTATAGCTTCTAAAACAGATGACAACCTGATATTTAGTTTTTTTATGGCAAGATTCTCTAAAGTATGATCTAGTATCTCTATTCTTTTATTATATGATGTTCTAATTGTTAAAGAAAACTGCATGTAATTGCTAACCGAACCGTACTTGAAGATATTGTAAAAATATTCGCAATAAATACTATTCTGCTAAAAGCTCTTCGTTATCTATTTAAATATTTTCTTCATAAAGTTGAAACCAATAAAATATATATATATTAAAAATATATATTAATATCTTGTATTTATCATGGAATACAGAATTAATTTGCACACGAACAAGTACATTATATATATATACATGCGTGATTCTTTTATCTCAACCAAAGGGTTGAAGTTTTTTCCATTAACGGAATTTTGTAATGATGATAATGAGTCTATTTGACCCATTATCATCATTACATAAGACAGGCTTTTGGTTGGCTAAAGGTGGTTCAATCCACTTTTCCAAAGATCTTTTTTAGCTTAACAATAATATAAACTATCAATTTTTCCTCCCCTGTCACTACTTGCTTCAAAAATGGTGTCTCTTCGATGCGATTTTAAAGCGAGTCGCAAACGGAAATGCGATCCATCACATTTTTCACTTTTAAATCGTGGGGAATCCATACATTAAAACGGTTTGCGTATCCAAGTGTCACAAAATGTTGTGGGTGGTAGATTTTGACACATTTTATATTACTGTTAATTTACGTGATGTATTGAGTGGGTTATTCCTAATCAGTATTTTAATCTTCTCTTTATTAGTGGAGGAGGCCCTAACCAGACGTTCTTTATCTTTAAGTTTGAAATCACCAGATTTAAGTCAAGCAAACTACTTCTACTCATTTCTTTCAGCAACAGCGTCTTTGCTATAAACAGCGCATATCTTGTTTGCCGCTTATGTAGCACTTTTACTTTTCCGGTAAAAGGAAAACATTAAATGCCTAAAATGCACTTTGTTATCTTCAATACTCAAAGGTGTAATAAACAGGCATAAATTAACGTATTGTATTCAAGGTTTTTTCTAAGTATGCCTGAAGTCCCGTCTCTTACAATATGTACGCATGTCGTTTATTTCCAATTGTTCTGATATTTTCAGATCCTCCTTAAGCCATCTATTGGAAATCAACACGAACTTACCGTACAACTGAACATACATATATTCTAGGACGATTATTTTAACTATTCTACCTCTATTTATGTTCTATTTTGGTTTTTAAAATAATTCTGTTTCATTATTTCATTCGCTGTTATTATTCATTTTATATGTTTTTTTCTTAAATTTCATTTTTCTAATATTCTTCATTATAATTTGGGTAGTTACCAGATTTTATAAAGTAAATTCTGAGTTGGACATTTTGGCCGCTAAGTCCGGAATAATCATGAAATGCATATTCTGAAACCTGTGATAGCACATTAATTTACTTTATACTAATTCCCCCCCCCCCATTTTCTCAGTTTTCCATTATTTTCTTTTTCCTCCTAATGGTTTAATTTATTTTTTTTTTTTCAAATCATTATTTTTAATCTTAGGTAAGTGATTCTAAAATCATTTTTAATATACATTTGTTCTTCTGCATTTAATTTTTTTTCATTATTGTTATGAATTTTAATTTAATTTCTAATGTTTTACACTAATCATTTTAATAGCATTTTATTCATTATATACTTAATAGTTCATTAATGAATGATTTTAATTATATATATATATATATATATATATATATATATGTGTGTGTGTGTGTGTGTGTGTGAGAGAGAGAGAGAGAGTGTGTGTGTGTGGAGAGAGAGAAAGAAAGAAAGAGTCTGATTTCCCATGAGGAAGCAGTTCAAACGAAAACATATGTTAGCCTTTTACTGACTTAAATTTATAACAAACTTTCAAATGTTTAATACAAAAGAAGCTTAGAGGTGACAACTTAATACTCGGTGAAACAAATCTTAAACCTTAAAACCATCCGATACGCTGAATTAATTCAATATAATACTTTAAATATTGAAGACCTGCATCGCATTTTCCAAAATTTTAAGAAAGTTAGGACACTCTAATTACTTAAGTTTAAATAACAAATAATTAGACATATCCATAAGGAAACTTAATACTGTTCTAAAGAACACAGTTCAATTAAAATCATAATTGCACTTTAAAAGAAAAAATAGCTCTGAAATACAATAGTTTAATTAAATAATTTTCCAGATTATTAGATAAATGATGCCGGGATGAAAAGTAGGTAAGATCATGTGAGTTTCTGGGTACTTACTTGAAATGCCTACTATCGATATAACTAAATGTAGAGTAAAACTTGTTTATAAGCTAACTTCTATCTATTAGAGGTGTTATGTTTCAAAACTACGTTTATATATATTTTTATATAAAAAGTGGTTATATTTTTAAGTTGAAGTAATGATAAATATTTATCAGATAGCTTAATCTTAATAATAATAATAATAAATGAGGTCCATGCATACATGCTGACTTAAACAGGCTAGAAGTCACACAAGCTCAAATATAGTAATATTGATAGAGCTAATGGTGATTCGTCGTCATAATGGTTCTGCTATTTAATAGTAAAAATATAGTTATAAAGTGCATTTGATAATTAATTATGCTTGTAAGCTTCTTTTAGATGCGCTTTGAGACAATTTTGAATCCAATTTTTAGAAGAGTGAATTACACATCAGAACAAACATTGCGCTTTTATTTCGAATTAAGTGATAATGAACCACGACTCCTTACTGTTTTATTTGTATAAATTCAACTGAGATTTTATCTTTATGCTTCCATAACTGTTCTTACAATGATAATCCAATTACTATTTCCACTACTAAAAAATTCATTGTAACATTTTTGCTGGATGCAAAGAAATGAATTCTTAAGCTTCTATTCGTGACTTGTTACGACAAATGTAAAATATCGAATATGCCTACCAGTCATGACGAGTATAATTACAATATAGGAGGCATAGAATATCTTTCAATCAGCTAGCAATGCATTTCTTTCCTTACTTCGTAAGTTTATTGGACTTTTCTGTTTAAAGGAGGGGATCTTAAGTGCTATCAAAACAATAAAAAATAATACTAAATATATTAAAGAAAAACAACTCCATCTCTTCCATTTGTTATAACGAAAATCAATACTCAGAAACAACTGGAGAGAGAGGAAAAATCGGGAATGCGTTGTCATGAAATTTCATGTCACGAATGGTCGATTGGGGTTCCGAATCACCCCATACGTCCAGGAAAGGATCGTTATTGCCTAGAAGTTGCATGAGAAAAAAAATTAAAATGTGTGTGTGTGATCATTCATGATAAGATCACAGCAGGTATGATGGTTCCAAGAAGTTTATTAAAATGAAACAGGTGACTTTTAGTAGCTGTTTTTTCAAGCGTGAGATAATTTCAAAAATGTGCATTATTTCTCTGGTTAATATTATTCTATTCTATATGATATAAATGTAAAGTCAAAAAAGATAATTCATATTTTCGTATTAAAAAAAGAAACAACTAAGTTTAAAACTGCTGAGTACTATTATATTTTTAAAAATTTATACGATTGTAAATAAAATTACTATGAATATGTTCTACAATCATGTGTTAAATGTTCCATTTAAACTGTGTATTCTATTTCCATAATTGAATCCAAAACTATTGTAACATTGTGTATTTATATACTCTCTTTAATTAAATTCAAAAGATAGATGGAAATTTATAATACGTTTCTCTTTGAAAGTATCGATAACGACAATTAATTTTAAAAGACTAATATGGTCATTAATGTATTCCTGTCAAGATAAAAATGATGTAAATCCATCAAAATTCAGTTAGGTGAGCGCAACAGATGAAATGAATAATCTATTCTAGTGTAAAGTTCACGTGACAAATTTAGCACTTGTTTAATATCCCCGTGTGCATCACAAATGACCTCCTACCGCCCAGAATGACGTATGGTAAATGGTGGTAATCAAATGAATTCAACAGTAGTATGTCAAATGCAAATTATGTTCCATTTACGGCCTTGTGACAGCACACGACAAGTAGAATGCTGAATAGTCGAGGAGACATTGACATTGCTGTCGCATAAGAGGGAAATTTATTTCTTAAAGAGAAAAAATTACTTAAATTATTATTTGTGCTCCTTTTTTAACTATCCAATTATAATGAGTGGATGTTTAAGTTTGAACTCAATTTTTTTAAGACGGCATTTCAGTTCCAAATGTGATTATGCTCAAAAGTGTGTTTTCATTTCATTATGTTAAAGTAAATTTTCTATTTCCATGTAAATGTTATTTTCAATTATAATGAATAGAAGTTAAGCTATGCGTGTAATATTTATACATGACAGCTGTGCGAAGAGCAAATACAGAAATATTTTATTCTAGAGAAAGAGAGAGAAAGAAAGATGTCATATTATTTCAACATATATTTTTCTTCGAAATTCTTCGATTTCTATGGATTTTTAAGAGAATATCTGTATAAATTTTGAATTGCATTTAAACCCAAAATTGAGATTTTTAAGTGACACTTTCTAATTAAATTATTTTTGAAATTTTGTTTCATTATCCTCTTCAGCTTTTAAAAATAGAGTATGTAAAAGTTACAGTCATTTAAACATAATTTTAAGCATTAAATTTGCTCACGCCCATCATTTAACTGTGTAAAGTTTCTGAAAACTACTCAATTTACAAAAATTCAATTAATTACTACCTCATTTTTATTTAATGGTTCTTTATAACATTGAAAAATGTTTTCACTTAATATTCTGATCAGGTTTTGAATGAACTAAGATTAATATAAGGATTTTCTGTGTAATACAATATTTAATAGGTCATAATCCCTCCTATCAAATGCTACATTTAATTAAATAGTTCTACAGTTCTTAATTCTTGTTTTACCTTTAATAAAACGAATCAAAGTGAAGCATTGAAAGAAATCTAAGAATTTCATCTTCTTAATAGTCTTTTGTCTCTCATTACATATCATAAGCTGAAAATTTAAAATTCATATCGTCCTTCTATTAGAACTCATAAGCTTCTCAAGTTCAAGAGTCGTATTATTCGAGAGAGGCTTCTTCGCAAATAAACTTACAGTTATGAAAAGGTCGCGCATTTATTGATGTATAAATAAAGTTTTAGATCATTTCCTTACCTTTGAATACCAAACCTTAAAAGAGACTTTTGGTGAATGGGATAATTAGACGTAACTTCAATGGTTTCATAGAAATTTATACGGACCTTAAGTGCTGCCAGAAGATGATGAACTAGATTCATCATTTGACCAACGCATCAAAGGGCTCCCATGATATTCTAGTTTCGATTTACTCATTTACCAGAATTTAATTAATTTGTACAAAAGAAGGATCACCTACATTTCCTCGAACACATTCAGGAATGCAAAATGGAGAAAGTTTGAATAATAGAGACTGTTGGTGCACAGTAGGCAAACCACTTTCTGATTGCATCTAGCATCTCTAAAGTTTCCTATACCTCTCTCCAAACAAAAGGACTTCGCTCTGTGCAGTCCCGTTGAATATCATCCAGAGATTTCGGAGAGTATTCATAAATGGTGTCAGATTGACTTGAGGTGTATATTTCTCTACATTCATGATACAGAATAAAGCACAAAATATACTGCACGACTAGATTTATATTAAATAATACTCTTAATGAATTTCACAAAAGGAATTCTGACAGTTCACATTTACTTGCTTAATAAATCCTGTTTAATATGATAAATAATGCAATCTACTACTTAATGGTTCCTTTTTTCATGCTCATAAGTTTTGTTTTAGTAAATAAATCAAATATTAATAATAATTAATAACAAATAAATAAATTGTCACATGAATATTAAAAATGTTTTAGCTATGTAACTGATTACATATTTTTGATTCAATGCTAAAAATCTTCTAACACGACATATATTTCATTTTATTTTGTGCAAAAGCAAACACAATTTATTTACACAGTTTATCGATTCAATACCTAAAACTTACACAAGGAATGAAAAACATAAATTTCCGCGAATGCTTAAAAACATAATATTCCAAAGACGTGGCAATGAAAATATTCCTAAATCCCGATAGACTTTCTTCTATTTACTTTTAAGGAGCTTCCAAATGTAAAAGTATTTCGCAACGTAACATTTAATCAGAAAATACTAAACTTAATTTTTTTTTCACTTCAATTCAGCTCTTAGACATTTCAAAATGTAAGAAAAGGCTTAAGTTATTTATTATAGTTGTACTAAGCATTTTTTCTTACAGTAAAGGAAAAATTATAGAAAAAAACTATGATATATTATTATTTTATATTATATATTATTAGTTGAAAAATAAGCGACATTACATAAATAGTGAATATCCATTTAGAAAGTCTTTACTCTGTGATTAAAATAAAAATATCCATAATAAAATTTTTATTACGACTTTATCCATTCTTTCTTACTAATAAATAAAAATTCAAGATCTCTAATATTAAATTACAAGAAAATTACACCTTAATCAATTACTGTAATACTCAAACTTTTTATTAGAAGTATTATGATTATCTGTTTCTATGGACCCTATATTTAATTTATAAAAAAAAATCTATTCATTAATAATTTAACGTATAATGTATTACTGTAAAAAATAAAAACTTACTTCAAGTTAAAAGAATTATTGACGCTTCTGGCCTATATGTGTGTGTGTGTGTGTTTCATATATCCGGGAATATATTTATAAACATTTTCTACATTTATAAAAAAATAAAAGACCTGTATATTTGTAAGTTTGCTTTTGAAATCGTGAAAAATTTATGTTTGCTAGCCTTAGTTTCATGCACCGCAAGAATTTCATCAAAGTTTTCATATTCCTTTGATTGATTTAGAAGGATCTGTATTCTAATATAGGCTTACTAATATGAACTTATAGTGATTTTAAAATTAAGTTTACGAATGCTCATGTTTATTATCATTATTATTATTTTAGAAATGCAGAAAATCTATGTAAAGTAAATGCTCGGATATAAGGGAAAAAAAACAATTAATTAAATCACATTTGTTCCCTTGTTTCTGTTTTCATCCACTTACTATAAATATCTAATCTGATTCGCACGCAATTGAATCTACTTAACTTATATCTTTTCTTTTAACTCATCAACAAGTGTTAAATAGTGGCCTTTTGACATATTATTTCCACACGAACGTAAGACATAAAAACTGATTTCGTTTTAAGTTAATTTCTAAATAAGTACCAATTAAGATATGCAGAATTAATCCTTAACATGGATACGAAGAAAAAAAAATGTAACTTCTTTAACACATATAAAAATTAGAATAATAATTATACATCCGTTTCAAAGTACATGTTTATTCATATATGCATAAGTACACAGTTGACACGCACATACCGGAGTGCAAATATAGATGGTAGAGATAAAGAATTTTTAGCGTAAGCCAGAATTCTTTGTTTTGGTGAATAATAAGCTGACAATTAAATTTGTGTATTTTTTATATAAGAAAATATATTATATTCAAAACTATTCTAATCAGAACAATCTCTCTGTTACTACATCAAATAATTGGAATTTAAATAAACTGTGTTTTTATGCTGAATACAGTAAAGGACAAAAGCACTTTCAAAATATAAATGCAATAAAAGTTGGCTTTAATTATATATATTTGTGATAAAATGAAATTAAAGTGTCACTCCTGATTCTGTAGAACCATACATATTATTATTTTCCTTAAAGTCTTTACTGACAAGAAAACTAAGTTAATGAATAAAAATAAATGCAGTAATTCTAGCAAATTTTACCAGTTTTATACGCGGGTATTGGGAATGTTTTGGCCTAGTTGGTAAAATAAAGAACTCGAAACCATTGGATAACAGCTTCGAGTTTAATACCATCGTGTAGTAGTGGTGCTGAAAAATGCACCGATAAAATCAGGGCTCATTTCAATCCTCACTTTACTGTAGTGTGGAGGCTAAGACAGGTGTCCAGTTTAGACATCGACCAAGTCATCTGATTTAGGTTCAAAATTTAGAGCTGTGTTGAGGAAAATGTTGCAATTTAAGAAAATTTAGGCAACTGAGAACGTTCGACAATTTTGGAATTTTTTTGAATGTTGAGAAAATAGTAATATATTCCTTACTTGCGAATATTTATTGTAATTTACATGTGTAACTCATTTAATGCATCTTTAATTTGAACTTGAAAAAGCACTTCAATACATCTTATCTCAGCTTTTCACTGTGATTATTCATCGTATCATGAATTTTGTATACAACATCCTTTCTTTAAAAAATGATATCTTTAATTGATTTTTTATACGTTATCCACTTTCTCATTTATTGCAAGAATAAAAATGTAGTAACAATTCATAAAGCACCCATTAAAATTAACGAAACCATAAATAAGGTATTTTAAAATATGATTCTTTGATGCATTTGCTTTTGAAGTCAGAAAGAAATATTGATACTTCGTTTTCTATTATTTGGATCGTAAGCTATAAATCAACTTGTAAGATATCTAATAAAAGTAAAAATATAATTTAGATGAATGATATAGTAAGAAAAACACTCAAAAAACATATAAGCGCTCAAAATTTGAAACTGAATGACAAATTGATTTTGTTTGTAAATCAATCTATGAAAGAGGACGTAAAGAAAAACACAAAACAGAAAAATTCCCTTTATTTATTTACTTTTTCTCTTATTCTGAGAAGAACGTCTTTTTCATGTAATCAAAATGAAAAAAAATATATAAATTTTAAATGTGTTTTTTCAGGACCTTATTGAATCTTTATCTGAGATTCAGGTAGATGCAAATTATCTGTTTGTGGTGAACTCAAAAACATTTAATTTAAATTTAAATTCGGGATTCTGAATAAAAACAGAAACTGCATTTGAGAATACATTTTTAGAAAAGAAACAATGAAGAGCTTCTCAAGAATGAAAACTACGAGCATACAAAAAGGAGGAGGGGTGTGAGAAAAAACATGTTTTCTAACTTAAGAGAGTTTTCACAGTTTAAAGGCGTACTTTTTTTCGATACTCCTACGCCTACTTTTTAAATGGATTCCTACTATTGAAAACAAAGATGTTTTATGCAAAAAGTATTCACGTTTTTCAAACAGGCATCCATATACTAAAGCAAGATTCTTCTCTGTGGTCACCCCCTTCATAGTAAAAAGAAAACAAATTCAACTGCAATATTTCTTCTTTCGGATCTTCCATGCCATCCATATTTACTCCGTCCTACAACAACGAAAAAAATTGAATGGGGGTTGCAGCTTTCTCTTCATCCGTCTAACTTGATAGGATCGAGGGTGAGTATGAACGCAAATCCATTACGAGGAGGAAAAAAAAAAAAAAAAAACGTCATCTTAACGTGGATGCGATTCTGTATATTTTCCTATGGAATGGAAAATTTTAAGAAAATCAAGAAACTTCTACTAGAATTTGAATGTTCTGGGTAGCTGTTATAGAACACTCTTTGTCATCTGTTTATTTTTACAATACACATCCAAATACAGTCAAGAATATAAATTATAATAACTTAATTTAATGTTCTATACTCGTGTTAGTCTACTTTTATATCTGTAAAAATCCTTTGAGGGAAATTTGTGAAGTTCTCTCTGAGATTTATTGCATCATTTATATATATATATATAGTATCCCTTTTTATTAGATTCTCCTTACCAACTTCTATAAAGCCCATATTTATCATCTGAAGTTGGTTTATGCAAATTGAGTATATAATAAAGTGAACTCCTTCACGTTTTAATATATAAGACTCTTCTCAGAAGCCATCTACAAAACAGATTAAAAGGGAATAAACAGAAAAAGTTGAATTCATCTCATGTAAAGGGGATATTATTTCACTTCCTTTCATTGCAACTGACGCGAAATTAAATTCAGGTATGTAGAGTTTTGATTTAAAATGGTTTATACCTTTCATATCTATTTACTTAAGTGAAACACTTGCATTTATTTTCCACGTATCTATTTCGACGGTGTTTGTTCCACATAAATAGAAGATGAGCTTTGCTAAGTTTTTTAAGCTGATAGTTTCTTATATATTTCCTTCAAATAAAAATAATTATTTAATTCTTAATCTGTCTCATTGTATTTGTTTATTCATATCCTGGATACGAATACAGCAGCTAATCCCAGAATTAATCAAACTAAGAAATTAATGAGAAAAATTTTATCTTGAATTTCATTTAATTTTATTTCACATAAGTGTGACTAAATGTTATATAATAAAATTCATTGTAAATAAAATATTGATAACTTTAGTAATTGTACTTAAAAATGTGAAAAGGTGACTTTAAATAATGAAATAAAAAGCATTAGATGGTTCAATATTATTTTGATTAAATAAGTTTTAGTTGATTCAATGTTTTCAGCTGTATATTTTCAGTGTCTTATTTTTTAGCAATACTGATTAATTAGATTTTATAATTTTTTTAACTTCAAACTTAGAAGAAACACGAGGACTATCAGTATTTTGGATCTCGACCTGAGCTCGCATCCTCATCTACAAACTTCCAAGCTATCCCAACGTGAGAATTAATGTGAATCAATCCCGCTACACTGTTGATCCTTATTGGCATCAGGACTCGAACCCATGAATCGATGAAAACAATGCTAGCCACGAGCGCGCGATCATAACCACTCGGTTAATGTAGTCACTTTTAATTGATCGGAAAGAAAGAAATAGGAGTGGATTTTGTATGTCTACTATTTTACAAAAAACTATTAATTTTTCTTTTAGAATAATGAATATCAACAAAAAAAAAACTTTAATGATTGTATTACCTGAGTGATAACGTTTCAAAAAAATGCCTTTAATAATGTTTTTTAAACATAACTACAGCGTAAGCTTAAAATAATGAACATTAGAATGATGTATAAAAGTATGCAACAAAACTTTTTTTCCCTGATCAAGATGAAATTACAAAAGAAGTAGCTAATCGCTCGGATACTAATTAAAAGGATTCGAAGAACAATTTAGAAGAAATTGATCATGTCTACAGAAAAAAAAATTCTTGGAAGGTCCTTGACCGGAAATTCTTTTTCAGTCGCATGTCATTGTCTCCTTTCTCCTTGAATTCCGTAAGATATATGTATAACAATTAAAATGATCTCGAAATACTGATGACCGAAAGGCAATGACATTCATATGGTTGTTTCAAAATCTGTGAAAGTTTCCAAAAAAATTAACTTAATATTGACAAAGCGCTAGGAGCAATAACTTTAAGAAATTATCTACAAAAGAGTGTAATGGGACATATCGTAAGGTTTCAGGAAATTATTTTTTAAAAAGAATAATGTGGACAGATAAGGACTAATTTTTTTTCTTTCATTTTGGTTAATTTTTTTCAGCGTTTAAATACGAGAAACTATAACAGCATTTATTTTATTATTAATTTCCGAATACATTTACTCATATAATGCATCTGTATTATTCAGAAAACGTATTTTTTCTTAGAAATCAAATGCTTCAAGTAATTTATTAATATTTTTAGGATGCTTTAGGCTCTTTGTCTTAAAAATGTATTTATAATTTGTAAATAAAACAAGGGGAGGCAAAGTAAAAAAAAAATCTCTGAAAGTCAAAACTACAATAATCAAAGATGTTCTTCATTGTTTGGTAATAAAGTGTACTGCGAGGTAAACTACATGTGTGTAAGCAGATGATAGTAGGAACCATTTAATTAAAACCTAATATTATTCCGAAGAGACTTAAGCCACTATAAACATAATTAACAATTAATCCTTGAACGCAAAAAGGTATCTGTATCCAAATTGGACATATAAACAAATAAAAAATGCTAAGCGAGAAAGGAAAATAGAGTGCAAATAGGTTTTTCATACTACTCTTATATATCTAGTTGATGTGACGTTTTAACTGAAATTTACGTTTACTGGAGTCGGTTATAAAAACGCCACGCAAGGAATATTTACTGAATTTGAATTTTCTTGGTTTCACACCAGGAGAGATTTCCTTAGCTTAAATTAAATAAAAGCTTTTGTTTGGGCATATTTAAAGACAATTTGATGAATAAAAATGTCTTTTTCAATATTAAAGAACAAATATTTTTCATTAATGCCTTATTCGATCAACATAACGGAATAAAATTACCATTCCTTTGTTCATTCTATGGCTGGGATCATTTCCGTAACAAAAATTGTTACGCATGCAAAAAAAAACCCTCTCATTTCGTGAACGGAATACAAATGACTAATCTAAATATAAAAATCATGGATAAAGAGACTAACTAATTAATGAAGAATTTGGTATACATAACTAGATTGCATGCTGTATGCGCTTAACAGCGGAAAATATTCACGACGTGAGTCTTAACGACCCACCGATAGGAACAGTTAGCACAAAAGCGTTATAATAACTGCCTAGGTGTCGGTATCTGCGATCTCATTGTACTGTAAAAGCTTGACTGATCGTCGGATTTTCTCTGCAACCTGAAACCGTCATTCTAATTATATCTGAACTCACTCATCCGAAATATGACAAGTCTGTTTCACACTTGTGCTCACACAGGTATTGGTTCTAAAATGAAGGTTCTCATTGTCACTATGCCTGTCACATAAAGGAGATGCAAGCCCTTTGAGCCAATGTCGTTAATTTTGTCGTTATGAGATGCGTTTTCTTTGATTAGTTTGTTCAAAGTAATTTCGAAACCCGAGAAAAGTTATGGTAATTCGGAGATCCTAATACAGAGAATGGTTTTGAACGAGAAGAGTGAAGAATAATTAGAATTTTAGCGTCCATTTTATTATTATGGCACAGGTTTAAAATTCAGAGAATGAACTAAACATTCTCATTTAGGATTATCTGAGCATAGTTGGCTTAACACGGTTTATTTTTGTCGCAAGAATTTGCTTCTTTGTCACCACTTAGAATGGAGAATAGAGTTACTTTGTTCTTGCACTGTATTAGAATGGAATTATAAAATGCTGTGACTTAAAAAGTTTTGTTGAGAAAAAAACATAATGATGCATGTAAAGATATATCTGAAGAGATATAACTCCTTAAATTCCTATTTCCTAGAAGTATTGTAAATAAAACAGTGCTTTTAAATAAATTTAAGGGAAACATATCGCATGTTTAATTAATGTTTTAAAAGCTTTCTGTCTTTTCTTGAAACTTGAATTTTTATTTTAAGTTTCTCCGGAATCAAATCTTTAACATGCTGATAAATTTTATACTTAATAGACTTCGATATTCATATCTAAATAGGTCCTTTAACTATGAGTCATAAAGAACAATGAGTAAAAATGTAAATATGCATTAAGATATGTTGATTAAATATAAATTCAGTAATGTAGTATTTTAATTGTATTGTTTAATAATGTAATTTAATTTACTTAATTTTCCGCCTATGCATCTTGTGACACTCTAGTCTTCTATAAAACTGACGTAACTAAGACAGTTCAAACTTTATATCTGAAATTGAGGCCTAGATCTCAAAAAGTTATATTCTTCAAAAATTTCCTTAGAGCAAATAAGAATCAGTATTCAATCTTAAGAATTTTAAATAATTTCATTACTAGCTTTCAAAACCTTATGCTTAGAACATCATATATCTCCAAACGGATTTGAAGTATTTAATCTAGAACTAATCTAATCTAGTAATTAATCTAGGAAATTAATCTCGAAACGATTTCTAGCAACTGGATTTAAAAACATATATTTCGGAAGAAATTTTACAACTAACGAATAATTTTTTTTTTTTTTTTTATTTATGCAGTGGAATCCCAAATCATAATGTTTGCTGTTAATTTTGAATTTTTTAGTATCAAAACTCAATCTACACTACGCAACTCTGTAAATACAACACTAAGAAGGAATGGTCAGAAATTTATTCAAATTTCAGGGTAAACGCATGTCATCAAGTTAATAGTGATCTAATAAAGGTATTTTTAATTATTTATATGAATAAAGAAATTCATAACTTACCACCTAATGAAAAATTTATTTCATTAGTTATTCTAACATTTAAGAAGAAATTTATATTATACAGAATCATAAAAAATAAAAACGAATTAAAGCTGTACCACTAAGAGAACTAGCAAATTATAATTTAGCTCATATTTCTTTATATTTTCTTATAACCAAAAATATATAGTTAAAATGATCTTATTTTTATAGATATATTAATTAATTTATTATTTTGTATTACATTTAGAAATATGAAAAGATATAACCTATTTTTTATCCTACTTACTTAAATTTAAGCCAAACTTATAGAAATAAAATAGAATCAGAGTACTTAGACATGAAATTATATTCGTAATTATAAGCAAAAAAACTAAAACTAGTAATTATGAAAAAAAGAGAACATTTTTATTTGCATTTGTATTATTTATTCACACTGATGTTCAAATCCCTTATTAATTTTTTCCTCTAATGGTATATTATGAAAAATTTATAAAGTATCTCGATTTTTAGATGGAAATACCTTTTGAAATGAAAGGTATTATTTTAGAATAGTCCTTTTTTTGAATAATAAATTTACATTTCAAGTTAAATTTAAGTCACACATTTATGGAATAACTTGAACATGTAAAGCGCAGCACTGATTGCTCAAATATCACCTGTGAGACCAATTTTTGTTTTTCAGGTACTTAATTAAAATAATTTTTAATGATTAATTTTTTTGTTTGTTTTGCATATTTTTTTTATTTGTGTCTGTTTTTATTGGCCACGTGGAAGTATGAGTCAAAAATATATGAACTTTTAATTTAACTTATTTCGCTTCGAATTATGATGTTCCCTGGCACTGAAAATCGGCTATCATATACAAAACCCGTACATAAAATGTATTCACGTGTGAGAAAATGGTGCTAAAAGGTACACAAGTAAAATGTCTTCCAGAGTCACACAATCCAAATGAAGAAACTGAAAATAATCACCCGTGTACAAATGGCGCAGAAAGTATTAAGAAACAGCTGACTTTGTTAATTTATATTCCAAGACAAAATGACATACGGATAGGAAATTCTTGACGTTATAAAATGCAACGAATATTCTTCTCTCTTTAAAATTCAATATCGACAAGTTCTTTAGCCATGGGCATTATATGCAGATTATTATACGATTTCGTTCGATTATTTGACATTTTTCTTTGGCAAGATTTTGTAACCAGTGTGATCTAATATTTCACTTTACAATTCCTCAAGATATTTTTTCATACATTATTCATTGTTCAGGTTTCTAAACAGGAATATAATACTTCTTTAAATATAATGAGAATGAGCATTATTCCCTTACTAGCCGAGGAAAAATTGATTTTACTGGAAGCTATTTCAATGAAAAAGTTCTTCAAAAGACTCCTTGAATTCAGTTCTGTCATTTGTAAGGGGAAAAAAATAATGATGATATTTCCATAGAATTTTTAAATTTAAACTATTTTTATATAGCTTTTTTTTCCTCGTCTGAATTATTTTAAATCTAACCTCTTAAAACGAGACTTGAAATCTTTGAATGAAAATAATCTTACATTTTATTTATTTACTCAGAGGTAACGCTTTTATTTCAATATAACTTATACTTTTAAAATCATTATGGACGTTTTTTTTATTCAATTGTACCGAAATTAATAGAGATATAAATCTATTTAGTTTGATTAACTAATGGCAAGAAATTTAACGAATATGTTCAGCATTTGATATAATAATCTTTGCAATTTACATTAAAAAATGTGTTATTAGTATTTTTATTGAATAACAAGAGTTTCGTGTACTTTTAATTAATTCAAATTTCTTTCGATGAAAGTTCTTAGGGTTGTGATTGAAAATTAGAGCAAAAATAATATTATAAAAATTCTATATGAATCCAGGAAAGTTATTGTGAAAATTAGATTTATCCAACAAGAGTGATAACTTTTTAAACAATTATTAAAGTATTAATTTAAATATTAGGATAGAAACAAACCATTAAAAATGAAAAAGTTCTAAGCAAAGTCTTACAAAGAAAAGATTTAGCCCCTCAAGGGGTGCTTTTTTTATAATTATTATTAAATTACTCAATTAAATATAAGAATTAAAGTAAAGGTTGAAATATCGAGAAATTGAAAGTAGTAAAATTTTCCAATATTAGAATTAAGGGAAATTATAAATTATTAAATTGAATATTATATCAGCTACATGTAATTAAAAATAAAGTAAACAATAAATTATTAAATTGAATACATTTAAGCTAAATGTAATTAAAATTGAAGCAAATGATAAAAATTTGAAAAGTTATCTGGTACGCCAAATGTGATTTAACTGAAACAGTAGCCCCTAGTGTGACTAATTTGACAATGGACTAGAAATTTTATAAATTTATTTATTTACGTATTCACTCTTTAACTGACTCTCATTTACTCTTTAAATCACTCATTTATTCATTCATTCACTCTCTCACTCATTCATTTACTCACTCAGGTTTATTCATTCACTCACTCAGTTTTATTCATTCACTCCCTCTTTCCTTCATACACTCACTCATTTACTCATCCATTCACTATTAGGTCTTTCAACCACTCAGTATTTCGCTATCTCACTCATTCAGATCAGAAAAGATACCCAGAAAACATATATTTAAGAATGTGCTCGGATGACCATATTGTTATTGAGTAAGACAATAGTCCTCTGAGTGTGGTTAATTAAAAATTCAAACAATCATTCCTTAAAATAAATGGAATGGAACATTTATAAATTAAAATTCATATCTGACTTAAGACCTCAAAAATATTTTTTATGTACGCAAAAGAGAGTTTTCTCGTAATTATATTTCCTTTTGGATTTATGACTTTTACAACTGAAAGTAGAAAAAGCTGTAAAAGGATCGTAATATATCATTCATTTAAATTCTTAAGACGAAACTTCAGATACAGGTACTTTAAAACATAGAATTTCTGAGAGAACACTATTAACCATTGTAAGCAGATATTGAATTTGTAGTATTTAATTCAAAAATAAATTTTATTTCATCTTATAAAACTTTCAATTTGTTGTCACTTTTTTAAGTACGAGTATAATTCTTTACAGGAATAAGATTGAAAATATGACAAATTTTCGATTAACAAAAATCGTATTTACAAATTACCCTCTCGCTATCAATAGTAACGGACTAAACTTCCCCGTAGACCTATAGACCTAACACACACACACACACACACACACACACATACCTAGTATTTTTTGCATCAGCAGACAC
>BMAW01078406.1:0-16083 GCA_019974015.1 Nephila pilipes | reverse complement strand
TTTCTCTTGTATAAGATATTTAGCAGGGTTTAAGTTAAGGAATAATACTGTCAGGGAGGAAGCGTGTAGATCGCTGGGAAAAAATTCTTTTGCCACTTAGTATTGTGATTCTGTCATATCATAAACATATTGATATTAATTATAATTATTTAATAAAAAGTAACTAAAATAAAAAATTTCTTTGTTGACTTAAGTAGGAATTGACTTAATTTTTTTTTATATTACTTGTTCATAGGATGCATACTCCATTTTGCGACCCTGAAATTTGGTTTCTTTGACGTATAACTTTTATTAATTAAAATATTATCCATTTTTCGTTTCTGTTTTTTAGTCTAATATATTTCGCAATGTACGTTTTATTGTTGCTATAAATATTAAACTTAAATGAGTACTTACATCGTTTAAGGTCTTTCAAAAAAATAGAGAGAGATGTGTATAATGAATTTTGGGAGCAACACACTGTATGTTTGGTATGCGACTTCGAAAGATTGGTTTAAGGAAGTAAAATTCTAATTGTAAAAGATGTAACCGTTACTTAATTTAAGGGCTCGAAACACTGACAAAAATGTCACAGTATTTGGAAGATTTACTCATAGACGTTCAAGATATTAATGTTTTAAGAACTCTTTATAAAATTTCTTATTCTTTTTCTTAATTTTCAAAATAATCCGAAAATCCTAATCACAAATGTAAGTTTTTTATAATGTTGGTGAAAATATTCGGTTTCTTATATTTTAACTGCGCTTGTTTCTTTCACTTTAGAAACATCTGAATGCGATTACACGTAACAGTAAAAAAAATTAAATCTCAATAACTTACTAGTGTATTTCCATATATACATTCCCTGTCAGCTACATATTTATATTTGTGATAGATATGTTTATTATCAAAATATTTTTAAACATGCTATCGTTTCATGATTTGTTACTCATAAATTTTAAGTATACTTATTGCAGAAATGGCGAATCAATGAAAATGTTCTCCACAAATTTATAACCCAAGTATTTAATTAACAGTTAAATAGTAATAGCAAAATTCACGATTGACTTGGGCCGCGGTAGCCTAGTAATCAAGGTCGTGGACTCGCGATCGTTCAGTCACGAGGGGGCTGATGCACGTTAAATCTGTTCGGGGCCCAAAGTCCTCCCGTTGGCGTGGTGTGGATATTAGGAGAGAGGGGTGCCAGCTCAGGTGTCGTCCTCGTCACTTTACCATGGTTCAAAATTACGAGGTCCGTCGCCAATAGCCCTCGTGTTGCTTCTAGTGCGACGTTAATATAAAGTAAACTAAACTCACGATTGACTTTCAGCATAACTTGTATGCATAGTATATATATTTTACATGCCGCACAAAAATCTAAGAAAATTCATAACAATCGAACTGTAAATTCTTGATAAATTAAAATTGCAGCATTTAGTTTTTAATCGTATAAAAGTATATTCTTCCCAACGTGCGTTTGAAAAGTATCTGTAAAGTTCATAATTTTCCTTTTCATCCACTTAATTGGTCTATCAATTTTATTCTCTAATATAAAATACGTGATATGTTCAAGAATAATCTTTGTTTTAATAAGTTTCAAATCTAGGTGTGTTAAAAAATTTGAAACTGTTATGTTTTGTTATTGTAAGCACTTATAATCCCTTGCACACAAGCCGAATATAACTCATAAATACACATTTCCTAATTATTCTAATATCAAAAGTTTATTATACTCAAAAATATTTCATTATTCTGGAAAAGTACATATCGCTAGCTAGTTGAATATTAATATTTGATGAGAAAGAAGAATAAATAATTGCTGCCTGAAAACCTTTATATTTTTCCCTCTGAAAGAAATTTTTTTTTTTCATATCATCAACAATGGACGTTTCAGAACTACATCCAGAAAAATGGTAACAGTAGAGAATATGCTTTAGATAAAAAAAAAAAAAAAAAAAACTAATAAACTTCAACTATTGATACCATACTTTTTTTCCGTATGTTAAATAATATATATAAAACAAATATTTATCCTTATTGAAATGATCTTTCTTCTAATATGAATTAAAAAATATCTAACAATTGTAGCAGTCGTTTGTTATTGATCAAAGGAATTCATATTGCAAGACTTTTCTTTGTTTTTAATGTTTTTATCTTATGAAAAAATCGCTTTGTATTATTAAAAATATTCATAAGAAAAAAGACTTTGCTTTTTATAGTGCGGTTTTGAAACTGAAAAAATAAATTGAAAACTCTTAGAATCTACTTATAAGTGTGTATATTTTTTCCTTTAAAGCGTGTATTAATTCTAAAGCAACAAAAACAGAATTATACATCTGCAAATTTTTTGGAAATGTCAGCGAATGCTACATTGTATTTACGTATTGAAAATCATTAAATGCTATTTTTAGTATTACATACATTTCTCTGCTTGTATGTATACTTTTTTTCAAATTATTACTATGAAGAAGTTCAGTGTAGATATACTTATTTTTATACTTGCATGATTTTTCAAGCTAAGCAATCTCAAATTTAATTATTGAAAATCGTTAAACATATGAAAATATAAAAATTGTTTTGCTTATCGATATATTTATTTATCGGCATTGCTTTATCAGACTTGTATTTAAAAATGTGTTGAAGTACTAAAATATAACAAAGAAATATGCTACAATATGTCTGTATTCCTTGCACATTTCATTTAATTGCGCTCCATTGAATATGATGAGCAACTTTCCCACAAAGGAAATTTTACAATATTTCATTTGATCATTAACTTTTTTAGAAATATTTAAATAATTATGGTAAACATGAGTAAATTAAAAACTTTATTAAACCTTCAAAATTTACATAGCATGAGCAATTAACACTAAAATGCCATTTAATAAAACACGTAAGATAAACAGACATTTTCATCAAAAACCTTCTCTTACCATTTTTATTACAAATCAGCGATAAAATTGATAGAGAAGTGAATTTTAAAAAAATTGGTAAATTAAATAGCGCTATTATTGACTAGACTGAACATTCTTTCTCTTGCATTTTCCAATGTAGTGTTAAAATAACTAAGTTCAAAAAACTTTTTCAAAAGTTTCATTGTTCGAGCAGTCTCCAATTATTTTTGTGTACATTTAATGTAATCTTATTATTATTTTAATGAGTACATTTTAAATATTTTGATTAATTTTATTAAAATTATATATGGATTATAATATTAAGGGATTATACACGCTGGGAATTACTGTAGGTTTAACATGGGTAATTTTTCATAAAGTTTCTATTAAAGTTTCTCAATCAAATAATTGTAGAATTGCAACTAATACCCAAGCAAAAACTAATGACTTTGAGTCCAGGCAGTGTTTAAATAACGATTCTTAGCTTCGTCATTTTTAATATTTCAGAAATAGGGAAAATTTTATGTGAAGTGACTCTCTTAAAAGGAATTACAAAATCCAAAAGAAAATATGCGAATAATAACTATTCATAATCACAAATAATTAAATGGATTTTCAAAAAAGCACAAAATGTCTTTTTAAAACTTTTTTTTAGCTTATTGATAATGAAGTATATTTTACCATCTGAAATAAAGCGTTCTAAATTGTAAAAACAGCAAAAAATTTATTATTGAAGACAAATGTTTTTTTTTTATGTTTAATTATAATAAAAATACGAATTGACAAATTTTTACTCTACTTCTGCAAACTTTTATACCCTCTCAAGTGTTTGGAAAAGGCACATAGAGAAATAAATCTGTGTAAGTTATTTCGAAAGCAAAAATTCCGTGAAAAAACTTGTTTGCTCTCGATTCTTTGATGACAAATTGCATTTTAACACTATTGGAGTGACAGATATCTTTGTAAACTTCCTACGGATTTTTAGTCAACTGCAAAAACTAACTTCTTTTCTTCTCCCAAAACTTTTTTCTTCTCCTAATTTTTTCTGGTTGTGTACAATGCATTCATCCATGTGAAATTGGGAAACACATGGATTTGCTAAGATAGAAGAAAGTATGTAAATATAAGGAAAGATTCACATATCTGTTCTTAAATATACATAAAAACAAAGAGTTTTACAGTCAAAAATTATATTGTCTTACCTTTCTTCAATTTTTGAAGAGATTTTAATGTAATATCACTGTTCTTATGAAGCTACTTATATAAATTTGTTATTATTTATTTTATGTACATAACATATCAAATTTTTTAATATATACCTGTGTGTGTTTTATTTGATTTTAATAAAATCAATATAAATTTTATTTTTACATTGGTGTCATATATTTTTTAATTTTTGAAGAAAAAATGTTTTTGCATAAAAAAATATTATCTTGTTGACTGAAGTGAGTCGTGCTCACATTACAACTATTGTTACTAACACAGATCCGGCTGGTAATGAAAGATAAGTAAATAATTATGATATTAATCTTAAGATTCGAAAGTGCATAGGGACCAAAGTTCACAGATGTGATAATTAAACATAGCATACTGTATTAGCATACTGTATTTTGAAAAATCTAAAACGTTTGAATTTATTAATTATTGAAGAGTGTTAATTGTGTGACTGTGTTTTTGAATAAGGATCGGTTAAATAAGCGAAGGAAGTGCTCCTGAGGAGTTATAGACCATTTTCAAAAATTACAAGGCATCATGAATATGAAATATTTCTCTGAATCTTCTTAAATTATGGAGAGCACAAGTAATCAACTAATTTCGTGAATGTGGTGCCTTTCACATTCCATTAAATTTACTGGCGATAAAACAGATATATTGAAAACAATATTTCCTTCTGCCGAATCGAGCCCCAACTCAGTCCCAGATCAATAAAGTCCAGAAGGGAACTGGAAGCTTTAAAAGCAGTAATATACTCTCTTCTAAGAGAAAACTTCGACTGCATTATTGAATTATCATTGCTACCAAGAAACCACGAACTTTCCCACGAGCTAATATGATAACTAAGGTGAACACTACAATGTACAATAACAATTGACAGCGTTAACTACAGTGAACAATAAAAAAAATTTAGATGAATTCTTATGTAATGATAAATACGAAAGAAAAAGGGGGATACTGTCAAAATTATAGAAGATAATTCAAACAGAAATAAAAGTGTATATATAATCGGAATAGGATTAGTAGGATAACATTAAAAGTGATGTCATTATAAAGATTAAACAATAGCTTTCGCATGTGGAGATCACATGTAATCAATCAACTTCATGTGTGGTTCCTGTCACATTCCGCCAAAGGAGCAGATAAAATGTAGAAGGTCCTATTTAGAAAAAGCAGACGAAAAGTTGGGACATATAGATTAAAGTAAATGCGAAAACATGACTTTACAGAAGTCTCATTTCCAGAGATCCCAAATATCCCTGCACCAGATAACTAATGAATACAAGTCTTACTCACATTCCAATTCGGAAGAGTATGAATCAATAGTTGAAATTATTTCAGCCATAGACAATCAACAGCAAATATTTGCGCGAATGGTATTAAAGAGGCGTGACTAAATTCTTACAACACAAAAATTTCAAAATAGGAATATGACTCATCTTGTGTAGAAAAATGTTCACGTTTACAAACGCATCCATGGGTATTGCAAGAATAGTAAATAACTTAACTAGAGTTCAACTGGCGCCTTATTAATATCTATAATATTCGTACATCCACACATTGGAAATATGATGCGCAACTAACATTAATCTTAACTTTATAAACATGTTCTGTAATGCAATGATTGTTTTTATTAACACTGGCCAAGACGGAGTTCGTAAATTTGTGCCTCTTTCGAGTAAAAAGGACAACATCTCAGTAGGCATCGCACTTTCATTAACTTCTACACAATTCCAACTTGATGATTTTCTAGCCCCGACTTGTTTAACGTGCATTAACCCCTCTGCATGGCAGACCTTTATTGGAATCAGGACTCAAGCACACGGCTCTATGAAAAGAAACCCGGTCTTGAGCTTGAGACCATAACAACTCGAGTTCCATAAATGATCTATATACAAAATTTAGCACAGAAATTATTGGTTATAAAAACTACTTCAAGCGTCATTCCAAAGTACATGAGCGTCCGTGAGCTTTTGATTACGAGCTCGTGATCTCCGTTTCACAGTAATATTTTAGGTATCCAGTACGGGTGCCCCCAAATATTCGTCGTGGTCATGATCATGAGCTTGCGGCTTCTATTTCGTTGTAGAGTTAAAGGTTTTAGTTCTTGTGCCACTAAATACCCGTCATATAGAGAGACTTAGCACGTAGACACTTCAGGTCCTTAAATTCAAAACAAAACAGTCTCGAATCTTTCATAAAGATTGCAAGTATGTTTAAGCAACAGACTCAAGGAAAAGAACTCAATAGAAAACTTCTTGACATCTTTTATATAATTTTACATTAAGCAAAGAGAAAAATATGGAAAGTTTTTATAACTCTTGGCTTCCTATAGCTTTGTACACATTTCATTACAACTTTGTCATTGAATTGCGCTACCAGTTACCGAACAATATATCATCTATACTATATGCAAATACCAAAATATTTTCTTCATACTTTCTTTTCTGAAATGCGATCTTTTACGTCAGCCTAACGCCCTGATATCAAATTCTTTTGAACTGGAGACTAATGAGGACATTGATTTTAGATTCCTCAATTGCGAAAAAAGACAAGACATCGAATAATTTAGAAATACCCTAAGAATAAGTCCGGCAATTCATTTTTTGTACTATTAACCGTTACAGTAGTCGAAATGAAGTTTCAGTTCTATACATCAAAGCAAAGCAAAAAGAGATCAATGATTTTCAAAAAAGATGAAATTTATTGAAGTTCATATTTATCAATAGAACGTTATCATTATAATTAAATCTGGTATGTGGAAGTTGGAGAAGGAGGGGGTTCATTTGCCATCTTTGTCATTTGTTTTAAATGAAGCGAATATAAATGAAGAGCCCCTTTAAAAAAAAGTACTCATGTTGCATCTAAAAGAAATGTCACCACTTAGTCAATTAATAAACCAAATTTGATAAAAACTAACCTTATAATCTACGCTTTTCACAGTTTAATGTCCACAGTAACCGAGTTATGAGGACATTGAGCTCGTGGCCGATATTGTATCTGTTGAATCAAGGGGTTCGAAGCATGATTTCTTTAAAAGATCCGTCGTCTACAGAGTCAGCTGTACGTTACGTCTGTAAGGTAGGAAGATAGAAGTTCCTCATAAGAGCATTGAAAGAGGGGAGTTATTCCTGCACAGTTGTGGGATAAGTTGTCTTCCCCATCAATTTCAGAATTTTATAAAATTAAAAATTTTGATCCAAATTTCCGAATTTTATAAAATTCAAAATTTTGATTCAAATTTTCGAAATATTTATATAAATACTATGCGATTCATAAAATTTCTGAATGTTTACCTGAAAAAAAATGCATTCCATAAAACCATATTTACAATATGGAAATAAAAAAAAGTAATAAGTAAATAACCATACAATTCAAGAACAAAATAACTAAAATAACTATATAATCCAATAAGGAAATAACCATATTTTTAGAATGTGATGAATTTAAACATCATGGATCAAAAAATAATTTGTGGAAAATATACCAAAACCGTAAAACCGACCTTTTGAGAAAAACAAATACAGAGACATTTTTTCCTCTACGGCAAGGCACGTTTGTTTACAATTTTAAAAAACTATTTTCTAGCGTTCAACTTATCAAATTCTCATAAATAATACATGAATGGAAATAGTGGAGGGCTCTTTATTTTTTAACATAAATATAAAAAATGCATTGAAAAAGAGTATATTTCTCGCATTGTAAAGTCCCTGAGTTACAAAAAGCTATGGATAGGAAATAACAATGCTTCAGGAATTTTTAGTCTAGTTTATATATAAATTAATGATACATTATACTAGTGAGAGAAAAATATAGTTTTTAGTCTGACAACAAAAGCCCTTTATGTCGGAATTATTAAAAGTTATAAAATAAGTCTTGGGAAACTCAGAAAAGGCATCACAATTCAGAATCAAGCTTGCTGTAATGCAATACTAATTAATATCAATTGTTGCTCTAACAATAATCGAGAAACCAGAAACAGATTTTAAGGCACACGAACTCAAATGTCATGAAAGATTAACTTTACAATAAAATTAAATGAGTAAGTCTTAATGAAAAAAATAACTTTTCCTATAAAATTGTTTGAATAAGTTTTAATGATACAAATTTGATAAAACTACCTTTTGCAAAATAATTTAATAATATGTTGAGTTACATAATATTATGATATTTTTATTTCAGTTTCTATAATCTAGTGTTTCAATTAAATACTTTTGTAAACATTTTATAACGAGTTAACATATATTTCTCAATAAAAAATAATAATAAATGAATTTTATTACTTGAATATTAAGTTTCATGAAATTTAATTTGTGTCTTAGATTTTCTATTTAATGATAGAGATGTATCATTACAAACTTTATATTTTTCGAAAAATGTAGGCACAAGTCTAAAAGGTTAGTCTACACAGCAATAATGTCGGCAAAATTTGAAAATTTCGTATAAAATACACTACATGAAAAACTTTTTATTAAATACACCATACCTTTGAATACTTATTTAAAACACACGGGTGAATATATATATATATATATATATATATATATATATACGGGGGAAACTGGTGGGGTGTTTAAGGGTGTAAATGATGTGAAGTGATTTTCCACAAAGACTAACGTTTATTTACCCAACGTAGGTCATTTACAAATTAGATAAAGATCGTAGTTATAAATATAACTACGAAAATATTACACAAAGGTTTCAGCAACCTTGCACTCAACAACATGTATATCTTCACTTCCCAGGAGACACTTACTCTCTATGACATAACGTACCAGCACCAACTCGCTTACGAAATCTCTAGTCTTTCCCGTATGGCTTCCAAGCCAAGACTCTCCAAGTCTGTCTCGATCTGCTTCCCAACCCAAAATTCCCTCAGTTGCCCACGACATGGTAATCATCAAGACCCGCGTCATCTGGTGGTTCTTTCAGCGCATCGTCGTCTCTCTCTCACACACAAACACACATACATAGATACATATATATATCAGGTTGCCCGGCAAAGCCCATCCCCTCCTCTTAACTTCCGAATGGCTGTAGCTAAAGTATTAAAAGCGGTGTCTAGGTAAAATTGAGTGAACATGTGCTATTAGAGGAGACCACTGACAGCTCCGTCTGCAGCAACACTGAAAAGCTAGTGCTCCTATCTCATAATCGGTCGAAGATAGGAGGAAAAATGGTATGCGCCCTTAAAATGTTAATGTGCTCTGGTAAACTACTGGGCCGATCAGCCTGTTATTGTAAGATCTCCAATAAAAATCGGAAACCATATATGATGTAGATCGTGACAGAACATGAAAGATTCTCCAGCTCTCAGTAAATTAAGCCTAATTCGCGAAAAAAATTCTCTAAAATCGGCTATTCATTAGAATATTTTGGTTTTTACAGATATTATTTAAAATGCATTAAATTTAATATATACGAAAGAAAAAAAAAAGGTTTAATCGCAAATTGTATGTTTTATACATAAAATTACATAAAAAATCACATCATTTAAGAAAATACAAAATATACTGACATTTGTTACATAAATTTCATTGTGTAATGATGTACCATTACATGGAATATTAAGATGTAAAAAAATGAATCTTATTTTGTTGTTTGGCATTTTTATATAGAAGAAATTCTTCAACGCATAGTCCAACGTCCCATGTCTTACACACATATTTTGTCAACTTATGACACTTCACACAAAAATTAGAGCAAAGGGCACTTCTTCTTCTTCATTTTCTTCATTTAATGGCTATATACAGATTTGGATTATTTTCGTTAACATCACTGTCAGATTCATTCACTAATTCGCAATTTTCAGTATCTGATACATACTTTCTTTTCGACAGGCCTGTCGCTGCAAATATAAACCAACAGAATGAAACGAACGGCTGAGAGCATCTGCTGCTAAAAACCTTAACCCCCATAAACATCCATAAATTCTCATTCGAACTTCTAAGAAGCAAGCTAGAAAGAAAAAAGCAAACCGAAATCAAGTGCACTCTTTTAATCATGTCATTACATTTAAAGACCCGCACCGCAACACGTGCTTTTAACAATTCCCCCCCCCTTCCTGATAGCCAGAAGTAAAATCTAACCCCATATCACCAATGTCAAAATTCCAAATAACCTATCTATATAGATTTCGTGGTATCGTAACGCCATATAGTAACAATAAAAAAATCAAATCAAACGTTCTGATCAAACGTATCTGTTGTAATACGCTGGGCACAGGAGAGCAAACGCGAGCGTATCAAATATGATACCCTGTACGTGAACGGGTTAAAGACGGCTTGTCACACACACGTAGTCTGTCTCCCTTAAAGGTTTCACAACCCTTAGGGTGGCTTTTCCGTGATTAATGTGGGCTTTTAGGATACAACCAAGATGCCGATCTTGCTCTGCTTCCGCATTCACCGTAAAATAGGACTATGTCACAATATTCATTTTTCGAAAATCACTTTGGGACCAGAAGCTCTAACATACATCTCCGAGGAGATAACTCTTTTATAACTGTCTCAAGTGTCGCAATGCGCATGAGGTATACGATACGCATTGCGATGATATGATACGTTTTGCAATACGGTTTTGTACAAACTTTATATTTTCTTCTCTATTTATAAAGATAATCAATATAAAGAACTCCGCCGATGTTTTGAACCACAGCCGTCTCGATTGGAAATTAAATGAGATATCCATGTGCTACGATATGGACTCGTTTTTGATTCGAAAGGCAATGCTTTCTACTTTCATTGAATTTTAGTGACAACACAGTTTCGAAAATAAAAAATAAATAAATAAACACCTATGCGTTTTAAGTTTTCTGTTTTTACCATCAATACTCATAAAGTGCTCTTTTTTACTACATCGATAATAATGTACAACTTGTGATTAATTTTTCCCACAATTTTGTGCCGGTTTCGAAATAGGAGAACTAACTCTGCAGTTTTCCACCAGGGAGAGCTTCAGTGGTCTCATTCTGTAGAGCATATCATTGTACTACACTTAGACACCCATTTTATGACTATAGCTCCGTTCGAAAGTTAACAAGTGGAGAACCGACTTTATAGGTCACACTATATATGTATATATATATATATATGTGTGTGTGTGTGTGTGTGTGTGTGTGTGTGTATGTGTAGGAGTTTCCAGATAATTGTTCATTTGTCAATTACCTTTTCAATGATATTGTAAAACAAGTTCCTCCTTTTCTGGATAGATGACACCACGAATCAAAGTCATTAGTTAGCTCATGCAGCGAACTCTATTTTTAAACAAAGCCGTGGATCGCTCTTCGCTCAGTAACAGCGCAGCTTTTCTCTTCTCTCTCTTCCGCATTTAGCCCATCAGCGCTCATCCCTAGGAAGAGCTGGATCGTAGTTTCACTATGGATATGAATTGAAAAAATGTGCAACTCTGAATGCCACCGTGCGTTCCAACGTCCATTGTCTAAATGCCATAAATTCAAAGTACTATTTTTCATTATTATTAACTAGTTCGTTAGAGAAAATTAAATGATACATAGTCTAATAGTAAATATTATTCCTTCATCTCATTGCCAATGAACAGAATAATTCAAATACTAGATTCATCCTTAAATTGGTAAATACACCATTGAACAAGGAAGAAAAGTTTACCCTATACATTACCCCAGATATTACGAAATATATATATATATATATATATTTCGCACAAAATATGCTCACAAGTCGATAATGAGATAAACTGCATTTTTATCTCATGTATTATGCAAAACTCTATCGTTTTTAAACCGGACAGAAATTCAGAAATTTATTTATTTTGTTGCCAACCAATATACAGAAAAGAGTACATAAAATATTTTATGTATTTCAAGTTCAATATGCAATATCTACAAAAACAGTATAGTTTAAAAGGTAATTTGCTTTCATGCATAAGTCATAAATGTCACATTGTAACTTGATATATACTGTCTGGATGTAATTCTATTAAATCTTTTGTACGATATCTTTCCCCATATCTATGAAGAGGTTTCGGAAGTCTTTCAGTTACTAAACATAATCATGCTGTTGAGTTTTATACTCCTTTTTTGTCCAGTTATATATATATCTCATATCAATTTTTAAAGAAAATTTATTGAATATTCTTATATATCAAATAATTCTTTCCAGTTCATTTTCATGTTAACAAAACTTAATAATGACTATACGCCCCATTTTATTAGTGACACATTTACTTAATTTATTGAGACGTGAACTTTTGTCACTATTTTTTGCTATGTGAGGACTTTTATCTTATCTGAGCTACTTCATTTGGTAAGTTTGATTGTAATCTATTTCATTGATTTTACTCTTCTTCCAGGACCGCGGTAGCCTAGTGGTCAAGGTCGTGGACTCGCGACCGGCGGTTTTCGTTCAGTCATGGGTTCGATCCTTGGCCACCAAAGATCCTCCGTGTAGCTGATGCACGTTAAATCTGTTCAGGGCCCAAAGTCCTCCCGTTGGCATGGTGTGGATGTTAGGAGAGGGGGTGCCAGCTCGGGTGTCGTCCTCGTCACTTGACCGTGGTTCAAAATTGCGAGGTCCGTTGCCAAAAGCATTCGTGTTGCTTCTAGAGCGACGTTAATAAAAACTAAACTACTCTTCTTCCAGCGATGGAGACGGGAAGAAAAATTTATTTTTTAACTAATTGTATAGTGGTGTTCGTGGACATAATGGAAAACAAGATTGATGCTTTGCAATGAATTTCATCTGAAAAAGAAGTATTTTATTAATCATTATTGTGGGTATTTTATTTATCATTATACTTGAATCTAACATGGGAAGTGTGAAGGTTCAGGGTTAATATCTAGCTTGGCGAACTTTTTGGTGTCAGACTGAATATCTTACAAATCTCTATGAAGATGTTGAGAGAACTATTTTTTTTACATGAAAGTTAAGTTAAGCTTCAGTTTAGTAAATTTTTAAGTTTCAGACCCATGTGATTCTTTAGCGAATTTAAATAGATAGTTCAATTTATAATTTTTCCTTGAATTATTGTAACTTCTCAATAATACTACGACCTTAAAAGGAATTCAAAACAAGACATTTTATGAACTATTTTATATACATTATCCTTTTTTTGTTATCAACTCCAAAAAATTTATTTCTGCAAAAATTGAATTTATAAATCTTCTTTAAGTTTTTAAACTCAAAAAAATTATTACAATTAATTATTTTCATTAGTAACAGTTAATAATTTTATTTTGTGATATTAAAAACTATAAAAGTAATTAATTTTTAAGCGAATCCAAAAATTATGTGATTCTTCAAAATGAAGTACTAAAATATAAGTCTGAAAAATCATTTGCATCTTGAGAATTACGAAATCGGTTCATTAAAAACTTTATAAAAGATTTAACCTAAATTCGCGATTCAAAGAGAATAATACTCACAAAAAGAAAATATTCAGTAAGAAAAACCAAATATTTTATAAATCTAAGACTATTGAATATCAAAACACAAATAATTATATATTGCATAAAAGCGAAGTAAAAGAAAAGATAATAATAATAAATTTAAATAAAAAAAAAAGAATTCACTCAACATTTATCCGACATAGAAACATTTTGTCACCCAGAAATAAATTTGGCACCTTGAAAAATAATTATCTAAATGCCAGTAAGATAAATCAGTCTTAAATTCTGAGTTAAATTTATTAGATTATCAATGTATCTACACAAAGTATAATTATTATTGTCTATACAATTTTGTTCATATTAATGGAAATATATTTTAGCAAAATTATTACTATTAGGTTTGGTTTTATTAACGTCGCACTAAAAAAAAAAAAACACGAGGGCTATTGGCGACGTACCTCGTAATTTTGAGCCTCATTTAAGTGGCGAGGACGACACCTAAGCTGGCACCCCCTCTCCTAACTTCCACACCACGCCAAAGGGAGACTTGGAGATTTAACGTGCATCAACCCCGGCTATACGGTGGGTCTTTGTGGCATCAAGGCTTGAACCCCGACTCGACGAAAACTCTCGGGCGTGAGTCCGCGATCATGACCACTTGGCTACCGTTGTCCATTACTATTAGGGCCACATCTCCCGACATGCTTTTAATTTTTTTTTATCCTTTATACAACATAAGTTTCTTTTAAAACTAAATTAATTGGACATTTAAATTTCTTATAAGAAAAGGAAATATTAATTTTTAGCTTTTTAAATTAACTAGAAGAAATTTAATTAAGTATTCGTTGCCTATAGAATTAAATAAATCTTCTAAGTTACTCTTATATAACGAGATATTTTTTAACATAAACATATTTTAACATTTATAACTATTTTTAATCATGACATTCTTATCAAATTCTCAGTAGTACTATGTAAAATATTTTGTAAGATTCTATCTACTTTAGAAATGTAAATAATATAAAACCATTTGAAACTATTTTAAATTTAGTAGGAACTTAATGAATTGTTGTATGTAAAAATAATTCGAGATAAAAACCAACGTTTTTAAAAACAACGTTTTTATATAGTGGCAAAATTTATTAAGAAAGATTATTGAAATATTAGTTAAAACTGGTCGCAAATATCTAAATATTGCATTGTTAGGCAAGTAAGAACGGTTCCCGAAATTTCAGAACTCTAGCTTGATGGGAAGTTGGTTAATTTAACGATAGAAAATTTGATGACACACACACACACACACACAGAAACACGAACCAAGTGAAATACATAAAAACGTTAAAAGTAACTAAAATTAATTAATTAATTCTGTAAATTAAATGGTTGGAATGCAGTTTAACCCAATCACTCTTGGCGACAAGAATTATTTGGCAGTATTTTGCCAAATGTGGCTACCCTGGTCCGTTTTACGGACTTAACGTTCAGCCAAACAAAAAAATCGCCAAGTTTGATGCCAATTTTTGAAATCGCGCCAAGTGGTTGGGATAAACTGCATTATTGAAGAAAATACTAGCTAAAACTTGTCGCAAATGTCCAAATATCGTATTGTTAGGCTAGTGAGAACGATTCCCAAGGTTTCAGATTTCTAGCTTGATGGGAAGTTGGTTAAATTAACGATCGAAAATTTGATGACACACACACACACACACCAAGTGAAATTCAGAAAAACGTTTTAATAATAAAATATGGTGATATTTAGTATTAGCATTATTGTAACCCATTCTTTATACAAAATCTTAACCCTATAAGAAATTTCTCTATTACTACTTGTAATTTTAATAAAAAAAAATCATCATTAAAAAGATACATATTAGTCAAAGTGTAGTTTTTGCATATAATGCCGTAATTTCCAGGGACTATATCAACAAAAACATTTTTTTAAAAATTATTCTAGACTTTAGATCTCTCTAAAACTAATTCCCTATTTAGTCTTACAATTTATTTGTTTAATCTCTTCATTTATATGGTATTTATATTCATTAACGACTTCTATTGGTAAACTATATTTAAGAGTCAAATTATTTTAAAACTTAACAATATTTATATTTCTTTTTTCTTAATATAGATAGAAAGAATAACTCAAAATCTTCTACCTTTATACATGATGTCTCTGAAATTTTTAATATTTTTAATAATTATTACTAATAGTCACATACTGATATTCATCATTATTAAATTGGTAATAATGTTTACAGTTGTATACATCATTGATTTTTAAATCTTCAGTGTTTTTATGGTTATAAATCATACACATTTCATATTTTTATTGAATTTAAATCATTTTTATATTACTATTATAAATAAAAAATAATTTTTATATTTATTAAGAATATTATGAAAATTAATTTTTTATCAAAATACTTATTCGTATAATAAGCACTATAACATTCAAGTTCTTTTTCTTATTATTTCAATATTACTTTCTCCTATATCATAATTTCTCCTATTCATAAATTAAAAGTTTAGTGATATATTTTGAATCATATGAGAGCAAGTACTTTTTGTTTTATTTAAGTTATTAACAATATCCATAAAAATTTTAATTTCTCTTTTCTTCAAACGAAATAG
>BMAW01078401.1:0-27437 GCA_019974015.1 Nephila pilipes | reverse complement strand
TGAGAGAAACTTAGAAATGAATTACAGACAAATGCTTCCGTTTCCACCTAATTTTACACGGCTTGAACCAATTAAATTTATACACTACATGCACAATAGTTTCATATATCTTTTAAAATATATAAAATAGCTTGTTACTATATTTAAAGTCAATATTAATCCGCACATAAGAAGTTCATTATCTTTCTTAGTAAAATAGCATATTATTTTAATTTTAATAGCAATAATTATAAAAAATAATAGAAATTTTCTCTGGAACTTAACAGAATCACTAATAATAATAATCCAATCAACATTTTTTTAAGAACTCACAGCAATAGCTGTAATATTAATCCACGCAATAGCAACTTACCACAATAGATACTAAAGAAATATAACGCAAGAGCATCTTATAATAGCAGTCATTATACTTATTTCATTTCTATCAAAATTCAATGCAAACAAGGAAAAATAATAGCTTTCTAAAGTAATAATCACCAACAAACATCTTAAAATATCATGAACTCATAACAAGCATATACATTAAGTGAACAATACACGAAAATCTTTTCTTATACTTGATAATAGTTTCATCATGGTTTGATAATATAGATTTCTGTATGGCTCCCGTAATAATATGATAATATATATATCCAAGCTCAGCACTAATATATATTCAGACAACAACAATAGATTCAAAGAAAAATGGAAGCACATGCAAGAATTTAGAGCAAAATGATTAATCCAATTCCATAGCCCTCAATTTGAAAACTAACCTCTTCTGTCATATTATTGGTAAACTTCATCAACAAAATAATAGCAGCAATAGACGACAATGTCACTGAGTAGAAGACAGCATCCGCAGTTATAGTGTAATCCTTTTCTCCAGCAAACTTCAATACCCATGAAAAAAGACATTTCTAATATACATAAAAGTTCAGGTCATATTCAATAATATCACTAATAAAGATGCAAACATATTTAAATACCATTCAGTAATCTACATCAGGATATCCTCAATATCTAGATAATTATACAGTCATATTATAATCAATATCGACACATATCCAATAGTATAAAATTTACCCGTCCTACAACAACAATAAATCTACAGAACATAAGAAGCTAATATAAGAACATAGAGCATAACTGTTCATCAACCTGAATAGCAGTCAATATAAAATCTATCCTCTTCTTTCATGTTATTGATAAACATCATCAATTATATAATAGCAACATTAGAAGAAAATTTCAAATGCACCAATACAAAAGACAAGATCTCATCTACAGTATTAAATATAATCAAGTTCCAGCAATCTTCTATACCCATATATGTAAATATTTTTAATAGAAACATAAGAAACCCAAGTTCAAGATATATTCATTAGCTTAACTAATAAATACGTAAACATTTTTAATTGCTATACAGCAATTTACATCTGGATAACCTCAATAGCTACATAATTATATAGCCATTTTAAAATCAATATTAACATATATTTAATAATACAGTTTGTAAGTCATCCACAAAATCACTGAATCTCTCTGACAGCACTATCCATGCAAGCAAACTTGCCAATAAGAAGTAGAAAAAATAGCATTTTAATTAAAAGCACTAACAGAAGAAAAGAATCTAGAAAATTTCAAAATAGCTAATGGGCACTTTTATTCAAATATTTTCAAAAAGTTCTATTTCATTCACAAAAAAATTAAGTATATCAAAATTTTTAAAATCAGTTTGAAAATGTATCAAAATTTGAAGATAAAAATCCAGATTCTCAATAGTTAAGATTCGTCATTTCTTATTGTACACATTTCAGAAATTAATATATCAATAAAATATTGAAGATCCCAAAGTGTTGCGTTTTACTTTAACACTTTTTAAGTATGTATGTGTTATTCGCTCAATGTACTTTACTAAAGAGACTTTGATATCCATCCAATATGATAAGTATATAGCTTTTGAATAAAGAGATATACTCAATAATATATTTTTTTTTTACTTATTTACTTATTATTAGCGATGTGTTCCGTTCGAGCCTCATATCATGTAAAAGACGAACGTCTAATTCCGAGAAATATTATTTGAATTCTAGCTAATTCAGGACATGCTTCATTGTGACTCAGTCTCGTATTAATTATTATGGAAGTTAATGAAAGTATTCCAGATAATATAGATTCACTGCGGAAAAACATCATTCAATTTAATAACCTACATTGCATTACTGTGGAATGAAAGGAAATGAGAAAAAAGTTTTACACTAAAATTCGTTTCTTTAGTAGCATTTGTGAATGGACTATATTTTTTGTTTGTCCGTCTTCTGCATAAACATAAAAATGTGATGGTAAGCCAACTCTGATACATGCGACATATAATTGTTAGTATAAAAGATATTCGTTGTCAAAATCAAACCGTACACTTGAGAAGATTGCCCTTGCGCTTTATTAATTTTCATAACGAACGAAAGTCGTATTGGAATTTGAAGTCATTTGACCATGAAAGCCATTTCTGTCGGGTTAAGTGCTACTCGTGGGTTTAGTACGTCTTCAACTGTATGAGGTCTGATCCGAGTTCTTACTTCATTTAGAGAATTCATGAATTTTTTTAAACTGATAATCGTTTATTATTGCATTAGTATGGCTGATTGATGTGTAGGAGTAAAATAATTGTCACTCTAATTTTCCTATTCAGAATTGGTAGTGGTGATCCAGAAAAAAAATGAATGAAGAAAATCAGACGGAAAATGAGTTGATTATACATATTATAATTATATTATTTATGTACTTAATTTAGTGTATTATAAAGAATATAAAGAAAGAAATAAGTAATTTCTGTTTACTTTAAAAAAATTTATTCAAGAAATATAAAAACATTGTAAGGTTTAGCAGAAAAAAATATAAAACGAGTAATAAAGAAAATTAAAATAATTTTCTACTTAGTTCAACAAAGAAAATTTTCATTTTAGTTATTTTTTATTAAATAATTACAATTAATATAAATATGTATAAATATATGACAGAATCACAATATTAAGTGGCAAAAGAATTTTTTTTTTGCAACTATCTACAAGCTTCATCAATGACGGTATTTATTTCTACTTTCATATCCTATTAAATATCTTATATATGAATTTTTTTTTCTCCCATATAAAACTAAAATTAATTATTTGAAAATCGAATAAAAAAAAATTATGCTTCGACGAGATTCGATCCGAAGCCATGAAGATTCTACGCTGACGCAAGACAAATGACATAGTAGAAGCATTGGCTTGTTTCTTAACTCCTCCGTGAAATAAAATGGTTGGAATGCAGTTTAGCCTAATCAATCTAGGCGACAGGAATTATTTGGCAATATTTAGATAAATGTGACTACCCTGGTACGCTTCGCGGACTCTAAGTACAGCCAAAGAAAATAAAATTTCAAAGTTTCGCAATTTTTGAAATTGCGCCAAATGGTTGGGTTAAACTGCTTTTTCATCAATTAAATTTAATTAAATGAATTAATATTTGGAAAAAATGTATTAACATCTAATGTCATCCACTACAAGTTTAAAAAATGTATCTGAACTTGAGTGGATGAATAAAAAGTATTTTATCCACGATTGAAAATTTGAACAAGATATATATAGGGAGAGTGTGAACTAGTAGTAGAAATTTAAGAAACAAACTATTTTTACAATAGTTCCGCGAAGAAGGACGAATTCAATTACTCATTTTTTAAAACATTCGATTTTCTTGAAGATTACATCTTTATTCGTGCATCAGTTTCCAGGTTAAGCAACCATTAGTCGGAAAATCAAACGTTTGGCTAAACTTTGGTGCGATTTTAAATTTCGTGCAAGGAGCCCACTCAAATATTTTACCTATAAACTTTATATTTATTGTCATTTGCTTTCTTCTTCCCCGATTCATATTTAATTTTTTTTTTAATTTTCCGTCTTTAGAAGCTTCTTTTTTCTCTTTCCACTTCTCTTGTTGATGAAATATAAAAAAAATATTGGAATTTTTTTTAATTCTGATTTTTTAAAGTCCCTGAAGCTATCATTCGATACTTTTCTCACATATTAGTCAAACAAAAATTCAACGGAAGTCAACAAATTGAAATTTTTCCAAAAAGTTCTCCGTATTACATTTTTGGTACATAATTATTAGACAAATTGTTGATTTTGATTTTATTGTTTATTAACTTGAAGCTGAAACGCAACACGAAGTTATTGGAGAGGGACGTCATAATTTTGAGCATCAGTCAAGTGACGAAGTTGATAATCGAGCTGGCATTTCCCTCTCCAAATTTCCACATCATGCTAACGGTTGGACTTAAGACCTCATTAGCTCATCAGCCTCACTTCAAGTTGGATCTTAAGTGGAACCAGGGCTTGGACCCTCGACTCAATGGGTCCACAAGCAGGATCACAGGGCTACGATGGCAACTTAAACATTTAAAATTTACATTTTAATATTAATCTAAATATAATTAATATTTTTAATATTTAAATATCAAATTTTTTAATGAATTGACTCAGGACAAAAAAACTAATTATCGAATAAAATAAATTAAATGATAAATTCTTGATATTATAAATATAAAATCCTTATCCATAATCAATTCAGTAGTGTATCATCAAAGTTGTGTATTTTATTAGTTTTGTATTTTGTGTAGTATCAAATACTACACAAAATAGTTCCAACACTCCTCTGGCTTTACTTTCTTAGCAATGCATATTTAGACTGAGATTGAATGAAAATCACGACTAAAAATATCATAACGCTTCCCGTAGATTTAGAATCTTAAAAAGATATTTATCAAACTGAAATATATTTTATCGAACTTCATTTTTAATTATATCTTCGATCATTTTAATCAATGATTCAAAAGTAGATATGTAGCTTGGCGTTGAGAAATCGTACAATCAATTAATTACACGAATTCAAATTTTAAAACATTTATGATGCTCTTAATGACACAATGATATTTTTATTCCATTTTGTTTCATAAAATCTCAGGAACAGTTTCCTTAACAGGTGTTACAAAGAAAACATAAGCAGCCATGTTTTACTCAATTGAATTTAAAATTATATAAATTATTTTCCAAAAAATGAAAATTTTGCAGTTTAACACCCCAGAGACCACTACATAAGAACTAAATGTATGTGTCCTAAAATAACCTATAAATTTAAAACTATAGTAACCTAAAAATACATACAAACATTAAATTAAATTTATTTTATTGTTTTTAAATGATGAAATCATAAGGTAGCAAATTCACAAGAAAAAATGCTATCTTCGAAATAAATAATTGATTTTATTTTCACTAAGTGTATTTCGTACGATTGTCGAAGATTTCTACCGAAACATTCACCCTTTTTTGTAGGAATAATAACGACACCCTTTTGCCAGGTGATCAACACCCTAACAGGAAGAGAAACCATTTCTTACAACTTATTTGCGTTTTTTCACTCAGTCTATTTATGTAGGTCTGCTGTGTGTGCGTGTTTTGTTAGTATGAATGCAATATTAAAGATTTAGGTTTCTTGTTCCTTAAATTTTGATAGTGTCTTATCCGCGATTTCTACTGGATCCTTCTAGTACCATAAAATAGATTAAGTACTAATAACTCTCAATTGTGCGCGAAGTTCTTGCGGCCTTTGCCTCATTTTTAATCGCATTTTCAAATTTTACAATTATTAAAGCAATTAATCATCTCTGAAAATCAGCTAAGGAATTAAAAAAACTTGCAACAGTACAATCATGTTCATAGGATATTAATAGAACGTTCTTTCAAAAATTCTAAACTATTAAAATATATACTAAAAATACATTCTATGCAAGCTTTTGCTCCCAGATTATTTTTATTTGCAACACCTAGTACTGTTTATTAATCATTACTGTGGATAACTAGATATGGTATATGAAGAACTTGTTAATAATATAGCTTTCGAGTAATGGCTTCCAAATTAGAAATTAAAGTTTATGTTATCTATGAAAGTAAATAAATAAATTTTACAAGTATAATACACTGTTAACCCAAAACAGGAATTGCACACACTTTGTTAAAGAAGTAAAAAAATAAGATATTAATTACATGTAAAAATATGAATTTAATTTGATTTTTTAATCTTAAATTGAATTTTTTAGTTGTCATAATTAATAAACAAAATAATTATATGTTGAAACAATTCTATTTTACATAAATTATAATTTATTCATTTATATAGTAACTAGGAGAATAAAATCAAAAATATAATAAGTCAACTAAGGCTAAATCTAATTCATTCAACTAACAATTGGTGTGATACGATAAATTTTTAAAGCAAAACTTAAATGCGTATTTATTCTACGAACATTTATTTTTTTAAAGATAAAGTTGCACGCAAATAGAATTTTTGTCTTGAAAGATTTGACTAAATATATCAGTCACATTAAAAAAATTTGTCAATGTAAGCAAAATAAGCATTTAAACATTTCTTAAACATTTTACTAGCAGTTATGTATACAAATTCATCAATTCATAAAATCAAATAATAACAAAAGAATTATAAGAAAATATGAAAGATGGGTTCTATCGAAAAATTTAAATACCACTAAGAAATATGAGAAATTTCAGGATAAAAATTATTTTGCATTTTACTGCATCCTTGCATCTATAACGCTGTAATATACATTACAGCTGTAAATGATGATTTGTTTGGTTTCAGGAAAACCTTAGATTCGAATATTTTATTGTGTCGTAAAGTTTTAATTATTATCGGGGATTTTTAAATGATATGCGTATTAATTATTGCTAAGTTAATAGGCTCTTAGGAATAATTATTAAAATATCCAAGTTAAAAATATAATTTTTATTCATTTTTAAAAAAAAATTCTATATAGTCAATATGCAGATATATACATTTTCTCCAATGTTCGTTGAACTTTCAAAGGCCATCCTTTTAGAACTCTAGATTGGACGTTATCTTCTCCAAGCTGCGTGTTGCTTCAGTGTATAACTTACTGAAACATGTCAATTAATATTAGTAGTTGTTATTTATAATATTACCTGTACATAACGATCAATTAGGCTGTAAAATAAATTTTATCCATATGCCTTAGTAACAACTAAACTCTTTGCGATATAAATAATAATATCAAAAATACAAATATTATTTCTTGTATAAACTTTTATTCTGTATTTAATACAATTGATTCAGAATTTGTTGTGCTATGCTAAGGTTTTAAAAGTTCTGGGATGAGAATTCATTCTAGAAGAAAAAAAAATTCATTTGATTCAATAAAAGCAGTTAGAATATGAAGAAAAAAAAGATTACAAACGATATTTTTAATAGAAATGAAAATTAATAAAAATGTAAAGCGATAGTAATGATTCATTAATTGATTGCTTACTAAAGCCACAAAGCGAAGAAACAAAACTTGGGCTTTTGTCAGATCGTTCATGGAGTGTGACTCATCAATCAAAATTTAGAACTATTAATGATTTTGCGAGAAAGTTTATTCTCCTTCATTATTTATGCGTCAAAAAAAAAAGAGAAAAAGTACATAATTGTCTTATGATTCCAGATTCTCTTCATCAGAGAATGCACATAAGGTAAGTGGAAATTTAAATTAAATTATAAGAGCATAACAATGAAATTTATCTCATCAAAATTACGACATTTAGCTGATCGTGATTTTCTTTTCTCGAGCCTCGGTAAATTTTTAATAATTTCAGATGCATGATAAAAGAAACCAAAAAATAAACGTGATTTTATAATCTAGTTGAAGATAAGTGAACTGAATTGTAGTAGTTACAATGTTGCATAAGTGAAATTGAATTGAAAGGAAAGATAATGGGGCAAATGATAACGTTGAACTAATTATATTTGTAAATTTTTGTGCGAATTGTTTTATTCAATCTCCCAGATTGATGTTAGATGGAAGGGATACTTAATTAGAATAATATGAGTCAAATCTGATCATAAAAACCTTTTTCATTGGAATGAATGATTCAGTATGCGAAGAATTCACTTTTAGAATAAAAACTCGGATTAAATGAATAAGGAGTGATTCGTAAGAAAGAGGGAGCCATATATATATATATATATATAAAGAAAGAGATATACATATATATATAAGGTTATTAGAAGATATACATGAAATGTTATTACATATATATATATATATTACCCTATACATCACAGGAGAACCGAAGAGAAGTTGGGTGAAATTTCGATGTTTTTGAAGTATTATGAGAAAAAGGCTACAAGTACCACACTATATCAATTTGCGGACTAGGATTCTAGATTGGCAAGACGTTCAGCAGGATAACTGATGGATCTTTGGAATCTTTTGGAGTGTTTTTTAACTCTAGATGGGTACATTTTGAGTAAGAACGTATTTGAATTTTTTTTCCAGAACCACATTAGTAATCTTTGAAGTAAACTGATATATTTCGTTATGCAAATTTATCCAAAATTTGTTTCATAAAACTCCACCTTCGGATTCTACTTCATTCCTCCGTTTCTAATACATTAGACCTAACATTATTTTTTATTTTCTGTTTTACGTGGAAAACAGTATTTTTCAAAAAAAGTAAGGTTGAGTAAAATAATTTTTTCTTTCAATTTGGTTTTAAATATACTTTATGCCCCTTAGCTAGGTTGCACATGAATATAAAGTTTTTTGTCGAGTATGAGGTTAGTAAGACATTAATAAATATATAAAAATTCATTAACATCTAAATTTGTATAAATGTGCTAAAAATGTATTTAACTAATTATGTGATTTCATTTGTGAATTGAAAGTAATAAATGTAAAAATAGTATGCAATAGTAGTAAAATGATTAAGTATGTAAAAAGAACTAGTGTAACATTTGCATCATTTTTAGAATAAATGAATCAATATCTTCTTAAGGAAAAACATGTTTAGTACATTGGAACCCCGCTCTCGCTTAGAGACAACAAACATCTCGTATTTATATTATACAAATTATAGCGTTATTAATTTTAGTAGTTACTAACATCGTTAGTTAATAAAGTTACTAAATTAAATACAAATATCATTAGTTAATAATGTTACTAAATATTTAGCAAATATATTTTTAATAGTACTTAGAATTAATACACTGAAGTAAAAAGATATTTAACTAACATGAGTTATTAATTACTATTATTTTGTTAAATTTGTAATTAAATTTGTCAAATTATAACAATTTGTGGTCAAATATGGAGCCCTCCAGCATAACTCAGTATTCCGTAAGGTTTTATTAACGAGCGAAAACAAACTAGTGTTTGAGATAGAACATTCAGCTACCTGATATTAACCCCACTAAGTCAATAATCCTAGCTTTCTGCTTTCGGCGCACTCTCTTAATATTATGAAAATTTCGCTGTTTCTCAAGATCTCGGAGGATTAAATGAAAATGGACGAAGTGAGGCTATCAAAACACATTTTTAGGTATAGTTTGTATCCGGAAATATATATATATATAAGCTTCACATATATCTCGAAAAAGATTTTTTTTTTGTTTTTATAAATTGCTGTCGCTCATTTGATCTATGTAGAATAATATATGAGGAGTAATGGTAAATAAAAATATGTTTTCTGAAACTAAAATTATTGTAATACGTTTTTTTAAGAAACAAAAAGTCTTTTTGGATTAGTTTTCACTTGAAATAGTTTCAGATATTATGAACTAATGACTGGTATTATGTGTGTGTTTACAGACCCAAAATGCCATGCTTAGAACATAGTTGAAAAGCTTGTAGTTAAAAAATGATATTTGGTATCTGACATTTAGAAGCTTAAGGATTTAGAATATAGGTGTACCTCTCATTTTGTGTGTTGCTATTTAATTTGGAATGCTCGAGGAATTAAATTGCATTTTGATGCTTTACTAAAATTTTATTAGTGAGGATAAATATTCTAAGGAAAATGTGTGACGAGCATTCTTCATTATTTAATTCTAAAATCACTTTCCTTTCTAATTAAATAGTCAATAAGAACTAGACTTAATAAAATACTTTACTTATCATGGAAGAATAAGCAAGATCGTTTTCTCTCGAAACTCATTTAATTCTCCAATTCTAGATTAAGATTTAAAACTGAAATCTTAGCTTACTAAATAACTCAATCGGATTCCAACAATTCTCACTAACAATATATTCGTATCTTAGTTCCTTGATTAATAATCACTTCAGTTTAAAAGAACAATTACGCTATCTCAATCTAATTTATTAATAACTATCAACTTTCTGTTAACCACTAACTTCCATCATTTACTTTCCTATTATATTTCATTTACATATCACTATCTGTATTTCAATTTACTTTACTTCTATCTTCATTTAGTTTATCTAATCACGTTTCATTTAGTTTGGGAATAAATTGTAATGTTTTGCCATTCAAATTACTATCAAGTCCCCGACGTCAAAAATATCTGGTAAAGTTTGTAGAAGAGAAATATCAAGTTCTCAAATTTGGATTAAATTGTAAAAAGTGACCTATTAATGTCTTGTTAATTTGAATGTTTTTGTGTGTGGTCGTAAATAAATGTGAAAGTGATCTATTGAACCATTTTGATTCTTTTCCCTTCCTAAGGAATTATGTTGTATAAAATAAGATTATATTATTTAAAAGCTTCTAATCGATTATGAAAGTATCTCGATGAAATAGAAGATGAATTGAAACATTATTTAAAAAAAATCGGAGAGGCAGTGCTTTGAAAATGAAATAAAAATTAGAGTTTTATATTATAAGAAGAAATATTTAAATGCTATTTATCTTTGTTATTATGAAAGGTTCAAAAGAAAAATACTGAAAAATTTCTGAGATAAATATAATTTCATGAAATATTATTAAAATTAAATTATGCATTGTAATAATTCCTCCTTTTCAAATACCCCAACCTTTCTAAAATTCGAATCTGGAGTTTCCCTTTTACTCTTGAGAGCATGATTTCTAATTCATATATTTTATTTACGCATTCGCTGTAATATTTTATCTATAATTACGGATAGCATGCAATCCTTATATTATTATTAGAACAGCACAGGCATGAAAATTTACGAGAAGTGTTTCCAAAACGAAATTTGCATTAAGTTCAATTATATGAGACATATTTCTAAAACTAAATTTGCATTAAACTCAATTATTTGCAACCTCTTCTAAATTTAAAAGATTTTCTAGTTGTGCAAAGGGAGACGTACTTTTGTAATTTTATAGTTATTAGTATTTACTACTGTGAAATAAAGAAACTAATGTGGCATTGTTATATCTTGAAAGAAATGTATTTTCAATAAATTATGCACAGTTGAATTCCTTTAACTTAAACCCTTCAACCAGAATCGGTCTTAACGAATAAGACATTAGATAAAAAAAAGCACTGCAAAAATGGCTAAACCTATCTTTAAATGCTTCAACCGGTTGAAATAAAAAGGTGATATGTAATAAAAAATGAAATGATTATTGAGTGATTAAAATCGGATTTCGCCCAATAAAATAAAACTTATGAGTAATATACAATATAATGAAGTGAAACTTTGACAATATTTTTCTGACAAAAGTATTTTAAGGAGTCAATAATTTTTCTTGTCAAGCTTTTTTAAGTGAGTACGAATTATAAAACTGAAATCATATATGAAACAAATCTGAAATAATGCAAGAATGAAAAAAAAAAATTGGAATATTTTGAATTCTTATTCCATTAAAGTTGCCTCGTATGATTTGATTAAAATTTAGCACATGAATTATAAATCATTAGAAATTTCATAAGCAGCTGATATACATTATTTTCCATATATTTCCATATATACTTGTAATATCGCTTTCAGGAAATCTTAAATTTTAAGTGCTTAGAAATTCAAATCACAGATCCATGTTTGATTGCACTGAACAATCTGAAACTGCATGTAAAATGAAATAACTATTAATTTGATGCCTTCATTTTCTTACTCTGAAAGGTTGACAGCAGGTTTACGATTAATAAAAATGCGTTGATAGAATAATTAATTCAGTTATCCCTTAAGACCCCGTCTATCAACCATCTCGATATCGTGTAAGCAATGTTAATCCTTTTGAATTTCTACTATCATCCTAAAAATTACATTTCTGTCCCATTTTTCGAAAAAGTTTAGAATATTTTCTTAAAGATCAGAAACCCCACATACGAATCATTAAAATAGGAGTAAAATATTTTTAAGAATCAAATGAAAAATGTAATTTCCCAGAATTCTTCATTTGTTTGCTTTTTCGGGTGTCCATTTTTTTCATTCAAATAAATAAAATAATATAGATTTGAGGATGCTAGTAGAAATTCCATAGGATTATCATTTACATTTACAAAATCAAAATGGTTGGTTGAAGGGAGCCATACGTGTGTGTTAGCTATGTTCTGCACGACGTTGATGTACATCGTGGTTTTCTCTTCAACTGACCTTATGGATTTATATATTGGATTTTTTTTAAATCAAAACCTCGCCCCAATAAAATAAAACATTGAAGTTATGAAGTTTAATTAGATCGATTAAATTTATAAGCAATGATAAAATGTGAATAGTTAATTCTAATTCTTTAATCGGAAGTTTGTTAGTGGGGCTAGAACTAATTATAGAGATGCGTCCGAATTATGGTGTTCGTTATCTAAGAAGAGGTAAGAAAGAATTTTTTATGGAATAGAAGGAATATTCCATGCCTAAACGTTCAGTTATATTTTGTTTACTCACTAGCACCCAAATCAGTCCTAAAGGAATGAATTAAATTTTTATTCTAGACTGTTATTTAGGGTGACTTAGGAAATAAAATTATCACTGAGGAAGTTGATAGGAATAATACTTCAGAAATCCATAACCTGAATAAAAGACTTTAGTACCTATTACTGTAAAAATTCTATTCATAGCACTATTATTTAGTGATTATATAAATAAAATTATGGAAGGAAAACAGAATAAAATACTATTAATCTAATCGGAAATATATTTTGTTTGGAAATAGGAAAATGTTTATTTGGAAATAGGAAAATATCCATTTTTCTTTAAACGTTTCAGTACATAAAGAAAAATCATATAAGCATCGAAAAATTGTCTTTTTTCTTACTTTTCTTACTAAACTTAACAGAAAACATATTCTTCGAATTAAAAATATTTCTTCTTATAGTATTAGCATCTAAAAAGGTTTCTTCAGATACATGAGTCGCTAAGTTATTAATATGGTTAAATTTCGGAGCCGTGTTTTTATCCCACTACTGTAAGGTATATATTTTCTACCCAGTGGTTGGGAAGGTCTGATGACATAAGATATCGGCGGCGTTTCGATCCTTCAATCATTGGGTAAAAAGAAAACTTACCAGAGCTTTTTTGCAGAGCTTTTATCAACTGGACTAAAAGGTATTCCCTTTCAGGCTTGTCATTAGGATGATTTAACTTATGTCTTCATTGTTGAAGAGAACCGCAGCATACTCTGCCTCCAGTGTCATCGTGATTATACGAAAAGGAACATTCTGAACGATACTTAAACGAAGATTGCATTTCCAACCATTGCTGCAACTGTTGCATTGAGTTTCGCTTTGAACATTTGAACAGTTTACATTTGAAATCATCGGCTATCTGTAGTTGAGATGGTAAATTTGTTTGACATGGGTTCTATAGCCGGTCTATCATTATTTCTGATTTATGCGTGGTTGTTTTAGTTGCACACTCAGAGGCAAGTTTTTGCGTCGACGGTACATGTATTCAAAAGTTTTATTTTGTGTTGTAACCCAATGTTCAAGTCCTTGGTCACCTGTTTGACAGGTGGTGATGCTGTCTGTCCTATGGCTGGATAGGACAGTTTATCTTGAGTGCTGGCGGTGTTTTGAGCCTTTAAACTTTGAGTGCGAAGAAGTCTTGTCCGGTCGCTTTTTGCATGACTATTATCAACTGAACCAATAGGGATTCCCCCCTCAGCTGGTTATTAAGGGGTTTTAATTTCTATAGTCGTTGTTGAAGAGATCCGCCGCATAGTCCTGAAAACAAAAATTGAGAAATATTTTTTGTTTTTTAATACATTGTGTTTTAATATTTTTGGCTTATCAATTTGATCAGAAAAGTATAGAAATATTTGGTTTTTTCCTAAGGTAAGATTTTCATCTAAACAATAAGCAAGAAGTTAATATAAAAACTTAATTATTTATTGTGAATAATAACAAAAATCTTATAGTTTGCATCTTTTGGTACGTGAAAGAGGAAAGGAATTTTATGTAAAAATAGTAAAATAACATTCGTTGTCATGAGTTTTATGATTATTCATCATAACAAACATCATCTACCGAGATATCAAAATCAGAATTTTGCTTTCCATGTGTTGAATGTAATGTGCTAGGTATAAGATATAATATATTTATTACATGTCCTTTTGTTTCTTTGAATTTGTTCAATATTTAGGACAAAATTTTGGTTGACTTATATTTTTAAGATTATTAAACACGAAGTCATCAAGATACCAACAAAATGAAGTGTTGCTTCAGAACATTTCAACTATGATCGCAGTAGGCTAGTGATCATTGTCGCGGACTTGCAACCAGCGTAGTTTTCGTCGAGTTGTGTGGATAGCCCTGACACCACTTGAGACCCGCTCTGTAGCAGACCTGATGCATGTTAAATCAGGTCGAGGTACCGATTTCCTTATTGTCGTGGTGTGCAAGTTTGAAGAAGGAGGTGCTTGTTCAGGTGTCATCCTGTGTACTTGACCAAGTTTCAAACTTACGAAGTTCGTTGCCGATAGCCCTAGTGTTGCTTTTGAATGTGACTTAACAAAAAATAGTAAAAAAATTATTTCCGTTTACTCAGATGAACAATTAATTGTGCTTGAATTGTATAAGGACGATTTCAAGAGAATTTCCTTTCTTCTTTTTGGGTAAATATTAAATAATAGTCCTGTCATTTTTATATCATAAAGCTATTTGATCTGATCAATTATTTACCATGTATTATTTAATTGTATATGAGATAAACGAGATGCTTCATTTTTTTGTACCGAAACTTTAAAGGAATATCACTTATGCAAATAGCAAGAAACCAAAATTATACTAGTAACGCATGCTTACTGTTTCTCAAATAATTTCATAACTGCCGATAAACGATTTTCAAAACGCCGGGACTACAAAATCATGGATTTAAATTCTGATTTCAGCAAATGGCTTAGGTAGCAGAGAGTGCATAGTCACAAACTCGTGGCCGCTGTTGTATTCGTTGAGCCGTGGGTTCGAATGTTGATGCTACTAAAAACTCGCCGTTTAGGGGGCTAAAGCAAGTTAAATTCGTTGATGCACCAATTCGTCCCATGTGTGGTATGAAAGTTTACGTAAAAAGGTGCCAGCTCAAGTGTCCTCCTCGTCATTTGATCGAGACTCAAAATTATAAGACTCATCGTTAGTAGCCCTAACGTTGTATCTAAAGGCGATGCCAATATGCAAACCTAAATCGATTCCTGATAAGTGACATTGAAAATGCTTCCCAAGAAGGTACTAAGAAAAGCTAGGCTATCAAATTTAATCGGGAAGGTGGGCATTATTATGGTTAGAGACTATAGAGTCTGTGAGACCTCGAAACAACAAATGGGTATTTTGAAATAATAATAAAAAATTCAAAATGGTTCGAAATAAAACAATTAATCTTATTTTTTTAAAGAAATGTTTAATACATTTCTAAAAGTGTACTCCTTTATAATGGAAACTCATTGCGATAGGTAATCATTTACATTAACTGAAAAACTTTCTATTCGAATTACCATAAAATTATTTTTAACATTTTTGTATCACAGCGTTTCTTAGCATAAAATTTTAATTCTTCTTCTAATACCTTATTCGGAAATTTTCTGATGAATAATGCATAAGAAATCCCTAATGATACCAAATGATCAATTGAATGAACTAAATTCACTGTTATGATTCGTCTTCAAGTGTAACAATGGAGTGTGCAGATAATTTCAGGACTTAATTTGATATTCCCTATGAGTTATTGAACGACGACGTACCTTAAATGTAGATTTTAGGAAATCCTCGTAGATGCCTCAGTTACAATATGCAGAATGACACAGTATAATTTGCTTCCCATTAAATAGTGGACCAATCCTTCTTCCTTTCATTTGAAACAGAATGAGATAATTCCCTTAATTCCAATAGGAACTCGAGGGCATTTGCTGAATTGAAATAAATGTACCATATTTGACCACTTTACCAGAATAGTTTCAGATGTATGCAAATACTTAGGCATTATAAATAAACATTTTCTCAACCAGAATGCCCAAGATGTATGATTCATATTCACATTTCAACTGTAATTTTAATGTAGAAAATTTATTAGTAGTTTTTTTTATTCACTCATTGATCTATGGCGAGAGGTTTTAAGTTCTTAATACATTATACTGCTAGAAGTATTATTATTGTAAATAATTACATTAATAATTTTTTTTTCAGAATGTTATTACAAAATATGTTTCGTAGAGATTTTGTGAAAATTAAAAAAATTAGAAAAATAAACAATAGTGTATTTAAGGGACTTCGATATATTTTTAAATATTTTGACGAAATTCTTAAGATTTATTCTAACTCATCAAGCTAAAAAATTATAGTGCATATTCTAGTGAAACATGGTTTATTCAATACAAATTTATTTAAAAAAATCATTAGGAAAAAATATGTAGAGGGTTTAAGAAGACTTTGAATGCTTTTCTTATGTTAAATATTTTGACTAAAAGTTAAATATCTATTCTATTGCATCAAGTTTCAACTTTATTCTAAATCATATTCTAGTATAACTTGTTTTAATCAGTGCAAAAGAAAAATAACTAGTAGTATATTTTAGGAGACTTGTAATGTTGTGTTTTTGGGGTGGGGGAATAAGTTGACGAAACCAAATATTTATTAAAGAGTGTCTCAACCAGTGTAATTAAAACATGTTCATGCAGTAGAAACTTAAAAAAATATATTTAAGTATTAATTTTCATACCTCTCAATAGAAAAAGGCATAAGAGTTAAAGTCATGTCTTGAAATTATTTTAAATAATAATTGTAAATCAACTTTTCCATTCTATAAAAATTACTTTATGATTAATTATTTTTTTATTTATAAACGTTTTTGGTAGGATGTTTCTTACGAGAATATTAAGTATTATAAAAATTCTAATTGAAAAACTATGTAATATTGATAAATTTCCCTCTAATCAAATATTATAATTAGAATTGAATCAATAATTTAAAACTTGAATCTAATTTCATTAATCTTTAAAACATAATCTAGATCTTTAAATACTAATCATGCTGTAAATTATTCAAAGAAACACATAAACTGTTCGAAATTTAAAAACTCCATATGCTACTAGAGAGGATTTCCTGTCCAGGAATTTAAGCAATTGTTAATAAATATCAAATGTCTTTCTTCGACGGTCTGACAGAAATCTTGGAATAAATAATTGGTAGACAAAAAGTTCAACTTTCTCTTAGAAGATATTGGTAATCGTTTAAGTCAGAAATTTCCATCTGGAAAAGAGAAAATGTCCTATTATTTTTAACGTACTAATCTCCATAGAGGCAGAAGAATATTTACTTTAAGGAAATCGATCTTGCCTTTGTCCTTAAAATTTAACCAATACCTTTTTCTTTCAAATTAGTATTTCTATAAAAATTTTCATTCTGACAGTAGAGCTGTTTTAAGAAATTTGGAGTTTATAAAAAGTTAGGAATATTTCAAATTTATTGGACATTCCTTTTACTTTGCAATTCAAATGCATATATTTATATATAATGAGGAACCAATTTTTTCTTACTCTGAAGAACTTCCAACAATTTTCAAATTAAAGGATTTATAAAATAACAAATTAATTTTCAAACAAAATAAGCCATTCACATGTTAGCCATTTCGATCTTAAATGCTCTCTTACAAAACATTTAATCTGTCATTCCTTTTGAGACATTTCTAACAGTATAAATGCAAAGCAAAGACAGTATCGTATTGAATTATTTTAATAAAAATAATTTTCGAATTTCCTATCGTATGTTTTTAATTTTTAAACTTGTAAGTTAAGTGACCTCTTGCTTTCCCTTTGTGCTGACCGCCGTGAATGTGAGCTGGAAGGTGGAGAAGCGGACAGACTGTTAAAAAGTAAATTCCCGTCCTTCTGTTCTTCTATTAAAGAAGAGCCGGAAAATAGAAAACAGAAAATTCTCTTGTTCATTTTCTTGCTTCCCTCTGAAAATTGAACTCAAGGTTAATATGCAGGGAGCATAATGGACAAGCAATCCGCATATTAACCTTGGGTTCAACTCCCTTTTTTTCACCTCCTTCACTTAAGTTTTTCTCTCTGTGTGATCTCTCATTTACTATTTCTAATTTTTTTTTAAAAACTTATTTTCCAAGCCCTACCAATAATTCTTTCGTGTCCTTAGCAAGAAGTATTGGCTCTTGCAGTTCAGTTCTCAATAATTATCATTTCATTTTAAAACATTATTTTTATACATCCACTATAGATTTTAAATCTAGAATTCCTTTTTGGGCACTTGATAAAAGCCATGCACACAAAATCAAGCCAAAGTACTTTCATTAAGAACCGTTCTTCAACTGTGTATTCTTCCACTGAAAACCATACCATCTTGCATCTTCTCAAATCAATAGTAGCTAAGTAACCAGGTAATAGTAATTCTTCCACTTGGATCTTTCCATTACAGAAACTCCATCTTCTGCAAAGCTTCTTCAAAGTTTCAGGTAAGGGCTTTAAAAGGGCTTCTCTGCTATTGGAGAACCATCACTATCTACTACGAACAAGAACGGCTAAGGTAGTTAGTGCACATCTTTCTTTAAACTCTTTTCTTAAATTATATTTCTTTTAAATGTTTTGCAGTAGATTATTGTTGTTGCGTTGTGAGCCAACTGATATTTTATACCTTTTGATATATTCAGTTCAATAAATAATTGCATAGAAGACTAATCAAATTTTTCCATCTCATAAAAATAATATTTTTCATAGAAGTTTAATTGCTTAACACAAAATCAGTGAATTTGTTTGGTAATAAAATCATTGAATTCGCTTTGGATATTGAACTAAAATATTTTGAATTGTAAGAGTAATTTGGGACCAGTGTGATAGATGCAAATTTTCTGTTACGAATTTCTAAATGAATTGTAACTAATTTCAATAATATTTGGAGCTAATTAGGGTCTAATTCTGAAGGAAAATTGAAAAATAAAGCGTATGAAAGCATAAAATATCACTTAATAATTCCGCTTTCAAATGAATGAATGAATATTAAAAAAATGACGTTGAGTGAAACTCAATTCTTCTTTGACAATGAATTATCTTACTCTTTACAAATAATTTTAACATACAATTTTTACTGAAATATTATTATACAGATTTCTAGTTATAAAAAAAATAACTAACAAAGTGCAAAAGTAGTAAATGTTTATTAGGAACAGAATCAAATTCTTCACGAGAAGTATCTACCAGATGCTGAATGTTACTTATTTTCGAAATAAGTTCCAGATTTATTAGAAATAAGCATAATTTTCCTCTTACAACTTTCTAATTTACAAGGGTTTTCAATTTAGTAGATGCCATTATATACAGAAAAGTGTGAAATAATTAGAATGCTAGTTTAAATATTCTTAGTGAACGACATGACATCCCTGGTATTCTACGCTTCAGTTCTCAATAATTATCAAACATTATTCAATGTTATTTCTTGTGTTTACTTTCACTCTTTTTGTTTACGGCAAGTGCGATGTTATCTTCACACACCGAAAAATAGAAGTATTTTCTGCCTCGCCTTTGGGGGATGTTTTACGACCATGGAGTTGGGGGAAGCAATTGACCTTGAATGTCGGCAGCATTTAGAACCGTTGACAAATAGGTTCAAAGAAAAGTCTGGAGGGATTGTTTTTGTATTGCTTTTATCAAATACATAAAAGAGGATTCCGATTTATAGCTATCTATTTGGGCGTTTTAACTTTAGGTGTTGCTGTCGAAAAAAGCGACAGCAACTTCTTTTGTGAGTAAATGACATAAAATAGTTTGAAGAGAGAGTCAAAAATAATTATTTTGAAATTAATTCAAACTTTAAAAATTACTCCCATTTAGAAGTTTATGCGCTTATAAAATTATATTTACCTCCAAAGAGGATTGATATCAATAATTGAACAACTGAATTAACTACGACTATATTTTAAGATCCATTAAGACAATAATAACATTTATTGCTGCAAACGTTTCTGTACTAATCACTTTAATGCTATTTGTAGAAAAGTATTTGCAATTTTTTTAAAACAGAATAAAACTGGAAAAGTTTCGAATAATATTCCACATTTTTGTTATTATTGGTTTTTAATTGGAACTATTCATTGAACAAATAATTTGAGAGCTGAACTTGATATTTCTAAATACTTATTGCGTTACAAAGTATCTTAACGAGCAGATTAAAGGGGCTTTTCGATAATGTATATTTCAATCAAGGACTTTAAGTAAACTGACGGAAATAATATATTGCCTTCCAATATGTGCTTTCCACTCTAAATAATACATCATTCCTTATTCCTTCCATCGCAGAAACCGAATGTGATAATTCCTTATTATCTTTGGAATCTTTCTGGTATTATGTTCATGTACCAGAAAATGCCTCCATCTTTGACCACACCGATGCACTATTTTTAAGTTTAATTAGAAGTAATAAATGTTCAAGACATTTATCGTAGAAATGTCTCACGAAATTAAATTTTCATAGATGATATATTTGATTCAAAGTTATGGTTCTTCTCTGCTGTTTCATATCTCAAACAGATACAATTGCATCGTGTACAAGCAAAGTTTGTTTTAGTTAAACCAATTTATAAGTTAAAAAATTATGTAATTATGCTTTGAAAACTTTTCTTTCGAAGAATACTTTTTAGATTTGAAAACCCTTTTAAATTCTATTAAGATGTCATAATAATTGCATCCAACCAGAAAAGATTTAGAAAAGTCTTATCAAGATACTGATGAACAAATTCATTTTCGAGTAATATTCAATAAAATAAAAACAGTTTCCTGTGCATTCTAAATCTTTATTATTTTTTAGCATTGAGGAAAATTTCTGTGAAAAGGATTTTCGGATTATACTGTCGATTAAAAGGGTTTTGTTTTATCTTTTAAAAAATTATCATTGTATTTATATAGAGATTAACCAGAGAATGATTTCGAAGAAACCTGTTTAAAATACAGGGAATTGAAATAAATCTTTTCAAAGAGTGTTAACAAAGAAGTCTTAAAAATTGAAATGATATTAGTTTCATATTTAATCTCAAATTAATAAACATTTAGTAAGTTTGAATTAAATTATTTCAAAGCATTTAGATTACATAAACAATTACACAGGTTTTAAATGAAAGGAAATTAAAGAAATATTCAAGATTTCATTGAACAAAATTAAATATCCCGATACGAGTATAATTTTTCAATGTTTTCCAATGGATAGAATTTCCAAAACATATTTTATATTGCAAACATACGAATACAAAGTTTGCTATGCAATTGAAATTTATCGTAATAATAAGAAATTCCCAAAACGTTAAAAAATTACTTAAAACTTCATTTTAGTTATAAAATGAAGAATATTGGAATATGAATAAATGAAAATAACATAAAGCACAGAAAAAAACGGAATATTTAAAAAACAAACACTTGAATACAACGTTTGTTCCTTTACAGAAATTTATCATAGCAACCAGAAATTTACAACGTAAAAATAAAATTAATCTTATAGCTTCATTTAAGTTATAATGTGAAGAATTTTGATATATGAATATCTTCAAATAACAGAAAGAAAATTCCATCCAGAAGAATCCAGAATATTTTGTACTAGAAACATACGAGTATAAAGCTTGCTTTTGTATTGAAATTTGTATCAATAACTTGAAATTGGCAACGTAAAATTAAAATTTATCTTATGATTTCATTTGAATTATAATGTTAAGAATGTGGACAATAGATAATTTAAAATAGCTGAAAGAAAAATTCTAACTACTCTCAAAGGAATTTGATACCATTTTAATTAAACCTGCCACGTGTGGAATGGTTAACATTAAATATACAATTAAAATTGCTGCATGAATTAGAATTAAAGCGAAACTATGCATATACCAAAATACTCGAGTAAGTAGAATTCATTAAATAACGAGACAATTCTTATTTTATCCGTAGTGTTTTTGAATCAAAATCCCTAGTCTTTGCCAATAAGTAGTTGCTTTATAAATAAGTATTTTAACCTTCCTCTTTGCTTTAAATATATATTTTTTGCAATTCAGCACTTTGTATGAAGTTTTCGTCGCTATAATAAATGCAAAATAGAACTTATTTCATTTATATAAGAATGATAATTGGAACCTCTAGAAAGAAAAGAAAAATATCCTAATTCATTAACATGAAAAAAATAAATTATCTTTATTTTCCAAGATAACTATTTTTATCTACCTATAAATGCACTTTTTATATATTTTTATATACCTTTGTTCATCTGTATAATAAACTACAACAGTACCCTTTAGATATTTCGTCACAATACAACACAAAATTTTAGAATAAAATGCATATAAAAGTTCTTGGAGAAATATTTTTTTGAAAGTCAACGAGGAAAATTTTTTTTTTTGAAAATCAGTATTATTATTAAATAGAATAAGAAAAAACAAATAAATACTTCAGAAATTTTTATCACAATTGTTTCCTATTACTTATTTATATTTTGCACCTTTGTTTTTACAATATATTAAAAAAAAAAGGAAAAAATAAAGCTATGAAAACTTTTTACAATACATATGAAATTGTTCACACGTTTCTCTTTTCACAATCCGATGAAAATACAGTCTCTCACTTCTCTTTATTTTAATTCATTTTTATACTCATTCGGTGTTCGTAACTTTAACTTTTTCAACTTTACCATTTAATACCTAAATTAATTTTTTTTCCCCCATCCAAACTTATTTTTGGTTTTGTTGGTTTGGTTTTATAAACGTGGTACTATCAGCAATACGAAGGCTATTGGTAACGAATCTTGTAATTTTGTACCTCGGTCAAGTAACTAGGATGACACATAAGGTGTCTCACTCCTTTCCTAATTACCACACAACGCCAACGGAAGGACTTTGGGCCTCAATATATTTACCGTGCATCAGCTTCGACTGCATGGCGGGTCTTGAGTTGCATCAAGACTCGAACCTATGAATCGACGAAAACCACTGGCCGCGAGTCTATAATAATGATCATTAAGCTACAGCGGCCGCACTTATCTTCCATCAAGAATCAACTGCAAAAGAAATTCGCAGCACACAAACTCTTCAAGCATTCAAAGTAGCATGAAAACATCCACCTCCATTATAAACCACACATGCTATGAGCTAAATCTCCCATCTACCGGCCATTTCGGTTTCGTGAATAAGATGTTAATCATGTGAAATTTCAACTATATACCCTCAACTATATTAAATTTCTTCTATTACAGTCATGGCGGGAATTATAAAACCAATTATTAGAGTAAAGTCTGTTTACTTTCATGTTGAATGAGAGAGAGATTATAACATGGTGATGAATGCAGCATCCATTCTATGAATTACATTGTATGCAGATGAGGAGATAAGAAGCGTAGTTTCAACTTTTTTGCCCAAAGTGAAGGATAAGGGAATTCTATTTGCACGGAATTATATGCAAGAATTTCTTCAGATCGTGTATTATTGTGTGGAGGAAATTCCAGGGACTTCGGCCGCAGACAGAAATTCTAGTAGGAATTATCTTACAGATCTAAATCAGTGGAAAATTTGACAATGCAGATTTTAATAGCACATGATTGCATTAATTAAAAGGTAAATTGGAATTTTGTCAGGAAATAAGAATGAAATTAACCATTTACTATGATTGATAAACAATAGGAAAATAAGGGAAATTAAAAATATAAAATAATGTATCACACACACACAATACCACACACACACTCACACACACATTAGACATTAATACGATATAGGCAGAGTATATATATATGCATGAATATAAATATATTGCAAATTAATAGGCACAAGCTACTTTTTAGGAATGCGTGTCTGAAACCACTTCAAATCTATGATTTTATTTGCTTAGACTGAGAGTGAAACAACTCAATCGGGATTTATCTGCTTAAAGTGAGTGTGACTTATCGGCCTAACTGGTTTCAGTGTAGAAGTACTAACCTATACTTTAGTTGTGATCCCTTGAGTGAGGCAGTTAGTTGTTAGAGTTTGCTCTCCCTTTCTTTCACGTATTCAAAAATGAATATAACGCCAAGAAAGCGTGCTAAAATTATAGGTTTTATGGATCACATACCTATGAGAGTGAGAGGAATACCTTTATCAGTTGTCTTAGGTTGAAGTGTTTCAAGAATCGTAATATCATTTAAAGAAAGCGGATCAGCCTCTACAAAAGCAGGTGCTAGTTGCTGAGAGAGATCATATGTCATACTAGAAAATATAATGGAAATGTATAGAATGAATAAAAGCATCATTTTCTTAAAAAAGGCGATTTTTTTTTTACATTGTCTGAATTAATTTACACAGGTGTTTATTAACATACATAGATTTGGACAGGTTATATATACATAGCATTGGACTCCGAAATATCTTTGGATAAAGGTTCCAGAATTCTTTTTTAACGTGATTCATTGATTCTGATTGAAATAGCTATAAGACTTATCAAGTGTCATTAGAAACCTCTTTCAGGTAATTTTATAGCCTTCTAAGCCAAACCAACGACCTAAAAGCAGTTTTTCATACAGATAGTTCCCTTTCTGTGTATCATTTTGCTTCTAATTACTGATGGTGTGGAAGTATTTACGGGGCCAAAGGCCTTCTATTAATCACATGGGACATCTCTCTACTCCGGGAAGCTCAGAAACAAGGATTCTCTGAAGATAAAAACAAACATTGTTGTCTTTAATAATTTCACCTTATCCACAAATGGATTACAGAGCAAGTCAAAACCCAAAACACTGCTTATTTTCTCAACATAATAGAGTATTAACTGTTTGAGATTTTAAAGAAAAAGAAGTTATACAGAAAAGTATCGATTTATAGTCCTTACGGAGGTCTAATAAGATTTCTATTAGCTTTACAGATATCGGAATAACATTTCTTAAGAAATAACTCTGTTTTGAATTATATAGATTTAAAATTTCTATAATTAAAACAATTTCTTCGAATTTCAATTTATCATCTTGTCATTACAATCAAACATAAAATTTTACGAAATAAAAAAAGTATGCGAACTTTAGACAGCAAAAAGATTAAAAGCAAACGATTATCTGATAAATATCAAATAATATTCAAATAACAACAAAGAAAGTAAACGATGAAATATCAAAGAAGACAATAACATTATGTTTTGATATTAAAATAATTCTGACGATAAATTACTGAATTAAATCTCTCTTAAGAGAGAGAGAGAAATGTAATTATTGTCGAAGTAAAATAATAATTAAATAAATTATTAAATTTTAGTCTATGTTAAACATCACTTAGGAAAACAGGTTATTGAGTGAAGAAATGTATAAAAATAAATAATTGTTAAGACATTGATAACATAATTGAAAGAGTAATTTATTGACTAAACATGACTTTCTGGGAACACTATTAAAAAGCAGATTGCTGCTTTAAAATGAAATATGGAATCTTATTTATACTCGTAAAAATAGAAAAACAAAGCTTTTTTTGAAGGATTTAAATTTCGGTATAAATCTTCGCAACCTGGTACAAATATATATATATATATATATATATATATATATATATGCGTGTGTGTGTATAACAAATATTTTGTATAGATTTATTTTGTTTATTTTTGTGTTTATGTACGTAAAATAAAGGAACAGTGTCTACACGTTTCATATTTCTTATAACTTTCTTCACCTTTTTTTTCCTTCCCTACTTCTCTCACCGTTTTCTTATCCCTTTTGCTTCCCTACCTCTCTAGGTTCTAGCTTACATAAGTTGAATTATGTGTTTAAAAGTTTGGGAAGAAAACTATTTCTTAAATTATAAATTTAATATGCTTTTCATCCACTATTCTTGATACATTTTTATAAGACAAACAATATTTATCATAGAATGCATTAAGAAAGAAAATATAATCATGAAGGACACCCCGTTTGTGTTTTTGATAAGTATTCTTACCGTGTTATTTGTATCTTTTTCTATTATCTTTTCTGATAGTTTCCAGTTTGTAACATCTACCGATTACCGTTAAATTCCTTTTTTTTTTAGTTTCATGCCTAAAAATATACTGATTAAATAGAAGAATTTGATGAAGAGGTGAGGGAATGATGGAGGAGTGTAGTGACGCAAGAACTGAATATGGTTATGCTGCGCCAAAGAAGATGTAACTGTGATATAGACATACGAAAAATTAATAAAAAGAAGAAATTGATTAACAAGGTGTCTCCATTTGTCAACCATGGTCTCATACTCGTTTAAACTGGTTTTGGGGACTATGGGCCAATGTGATGTTGAAGCGACTAATTTTGCCTTAGTTTAAACAAGCATTTTTATCGGCTAAAAATATGACAAGAACATAAAACTTATTTTCTCCCGGAAAATACCATTTTAAGACTCTATTTCCCATGAATAGGAGCCATCGTATGGGCAAACATCATGCTGAAATGCTGCACTGATTTCCATATTTTTGAGACGGGACATATAACAACTAAAAGATACATATGTGAAGTTCTTGAGCCTTATATTCGGTTGTTTTGAAGTGCTGTTGGTCCTGATCTCATACTGATGAATGATATCGACATTTGTTCCCATGCGAACTTGATCGATGACTTCCTTGAAACGGAAAATATACGACGCATGACGTGGCTTGCTCACTCACTTAACCAGATCACTGCGAGCATTTGTGAGATATGCTCGGGAGTCAATTTACAGCCCTTAAGTTGAAGCTGCGTTTCTGATGTCAAAGGATTTTTTCGAGACGTTTGGAGCTCTTTAAGATCACAACTTATTGACAGCATCATTGTAAAAACTGCAGCATCACTTAAACGTCATTAAACTGCAATATCATCTATTTTATATAATTTTTACTTTTGTCTGTCTTCCTGTTGTGCCGAGTTTTCTTTTTAATATGTTCCTGAAAAAAGTGATTAATATTGTTTTTTCACCCCGTTTGATTATTTCATAACAATTTTACACCAGTTGGTGTAATTTTTATTGGTTTACATTTTGGACATCTGTGTACTTACATGTACGATCTGATAAATTACATTTTATAAGAACAGCTGTTTTGTATCGATTTTTTTTTTTAAAAAAAGACCAATAACACGAAAGAATAAAGTTATGCAATATTCTGAACTTTAATATTAAGCTAACAAAAATTGATGGAATAAAAATAAAGAAAATATATTTAAGAAAAACATGCCGACAATATTACATATTCCGAAAAATTATAATTATTTTTAGCTCGATGATA
>BMAW01078398.1:496853-535127 GCA_019974015.1 Nephila pilipes | reverse complement strand
GATCATTATCATTCGTTCGAGTTGTGTTTTTATTTTATTACCCTTTTATACTCTCGAATTCCTTTTTCCACCATTCCGACTTAGATTAACTTCACTATTCATATAATTACTAATTATGATTTACTTTTGGAAATCCAGTACACACATATTCACTAATACCAGCTAACTCGTGGTAGTCGGAGTTCATGGTTACTAAGCCGCGAGTTAGAGTTTTAATATAAATTGAAAGGTAGTATAAATTCTAACATCTGTATGAATTTCATACATTACGTTTACGTTCTTTCGACACTATTTTTAATTAATACAGTAAAAACTTACACAAGAAAAAAAAAAGATTTATAATCCTTAAACTTTGCCCATAAAAATGGTTGAAGTTATAGCTTATCTGAATGAGAGACCCAAAGATCTTAAAAATAATCTCCTACGAAAAAAAATTTAGACTGGAACATTTCACTTCCCGAGAAATGACAATTCACATAAATCCAAGGGTTCAAATACGAATAAGACGCATAAAAAGTATTATAATAGTCTATTCTTGCTCAGACCAAAACTTTCAAAAGATGCGCTTCAAAGAGCTGCATTTTACGATCAGGGGACTCATGTCCCTTTGTTGACTCTCCCTCTTGCATTAGACATTCAGAGAGTGATCTTTCTCCTGCTCTTTTTCATTTCTTTGTATTTTATTCTCATTACTTTGAGACCTCTGTACTTGTACTTGGATAAAGATCTGGTCTTAATACCATAGCCTCATTTTAAAATGCTTTGTCTTAATCGTTCTGGACTCTTTTTAGAATTCCTTATGTTCTCTTAGAATCTTAGTATTTTCTATTTAGCCTTTGTTTCGATGCTACGTTTCTTAAAATGTTAGAGACAGGTTTAGTTCCCTCATCTCTTTCCCCTGGTTTTAACTCAGGTCTCAGATCGTATAATCTTAGGCGCTTTCCCCCTCCTTCGTCTTTTATGTTGGTTTATTTCTTTTTCATGAAAGGCTCCTGCTCTACTACTACTACTCTTATTTCTGATCTTTTTTAGATTCTCTTGCAGCACTTGACTTTTTTCTCTCTCTCATTCAGAGTAAAAGTTTGCAATTGCGAACTGGAATTCTAAGGCATATTTACCTCACGATAGAAAAGCAAAAAATATATTGTCTTCTCTTAGCAGAAGGTTCTGACGCCAACTGAAAAAAGATTAATCAGAATTTCATGAAAAGAGAGCTATAGTAAAACCACGAGTTAACGGAGTCGGACAGTGAATTTATATATCACTCGTGGAAGTGAATATACGTAATTTGCCTCTCGTTCTTTCAACAATCAATCGTGATCATTATTCACTTTATCCAATTTTTTAAGTACGATCCTCGAATCATGGCGATATTCATTTGGTTTATTTTCTTGATAAGATTAGGAGAAATGATGTAAAATATTATGTATATGATGCCCTTCATTTTTACTTATACATAGAATCCATACAAACCATTATAAAAAAAGAGATTCAATTTTAGATTCATTGAAAAGATTCATTGAATTTAAAATATTTTTTTTAGATTGATATACAATGATATATACAATGGATTCATACAAGGAAGACATGATGCTGCCTGTTGAAGGACGTGTAGTAATTTGCCTCTCGTTCTTTGAAGTAACGAAGACTGATATCTCATTATATGGTATTAGCTAATAGCATACCGGTAACCACATTCCAAGACTTACGGCATTTGGCGAGGAAAGGCTGCTGCCATAGTTATTCGGATAAGATTTGAAAATTTAAAAAAGGCTGTTACTTGCGAAGAAGATTATTCATTAAAAGTATATTATACTCACACACACACGTAGGAAAAAGAAAGCAAGTATTTTTGACATTAATTAGTTATTTTTACTTGTCTCTGTCTTAGGTGTCCTCATCCACATATTTTTTTTAAGAAGAAAAAGTTTTTCTTTTTCTGTCTATGAAAAATTTAAATTGTAATAAATTACTTGAAGTTAAAAAAATTCTATTGATTTTAATTCATAATTTTATTGATAGGATCTTTTTGTGATCTTTGCTTTTTTTGTTCTAATTCAGCTTATAAGGGACGTTTCAAACGTATTTGTTTTTTTTTTAAATAAGTATTTAAATCATCTGCTTTTGCATTTCATTTTTATATTCACTAATTAGTTACTTGTATAGCACTTTAATCTAATATATATCAATATCTTTTTACTAATGTAGTGATAATAATGATAATTGGGAATAAATTATTCCTTCGTTTGTTTTGCACTTAACATTATTTTGAAAATTATAAAAACCATACTTTAGGTCAGAATGTCCTTTTCATTTTTTATATATATTCTTTTTGATATCTTATTTTCAAAAGACTGAGTTTTATTTGATATTCAGAATGATTTTGCTTGATATTTATAGAATTTACTTTTGTTTAAATTGTACAAACTAAGCAAATAATATTGATCACAAAAAGGTAAAAAAAAAAGTTTAAAATAATTGGCTGTTAGAACCAAAAGTGCATTAATAAAATCTTAGATCATTTTAAACAAATCTTTCAATAAGCAGTCTATTAAAATAATTAAAAATTAATTGAAATTCAATTAAACAACGCCAAAGAAAAAGGATCAAAAATCATAAATTAATTTAGTATGCACCACTAACGAATTTCGAACGTTCACAGAATGATGATCCTGATTTAATTCCAAACTTCAAAATGAGTACTTTTCAGATTACAGTTTGAAAGGGGCTCTATAGCTTTTGTGTTTCAGAATTTTGATTTAAGAGTAACGCTACAGCTTCCAAAACTTTCAAAGTAATAATTCCCAATATCCCTCAGAATTGTCATCTAATTCCAGATGCGGCTTGTCACTTCGTAGCTACAATAAAGCGCATGCCATCTACTGAGCTTCTCTCTTAGGTTATTATCAATAACTGATGAACGTATGATCATGGGTTGCATTTCTGTTTCAGTTCAAAGCTGAGTATCTGCTATTGAGGGCTTAAAGTGGTGGGTGTGAGATTGGCTTGACACATTCGCTATGATTATGATAGACTGATTGCAAATGAATCCATTTGTATCACGCGGTCTTTGAGTTTGGTATTAAGTTGAAATGCATGTAACAACTAACATATACCTCAATTTGATACTTGGAACATAGTTAGGTAATTATTTGATCAATTTTACTGCTTTGCAAAGCACAAATATTAATAATACTAAGTTAATTCTCACACAATTAATAAAAAATATGCTATAAAATTGTAATTCCATAATAGTTAGGCTCTTTTATAATGAAAAAGAATGTAGAATTATATACTAAAAATACCGAAGAATAATATTTTAGGATTGTGGAAGTGGCTGTTTTAGAGTTATAAAATAAGATTATACAAGGGAGAAAACGTGATAGAATATTTGCGTAAGAGAATAATAATAATATTTGATTGAATATTATTTGCTTATATCCGTAACTTGTTAATATATTTTACTTCAGTATGTGCAATAAATTGAAATAATATTTAAGTATTGTTGTTTCAAGACATGAAACCATATTTCTCCTTAAAAGCTTGATAAAAGTTTAATACTTTTGTAAAGTAAAAGTACACTTTCGGAAGGAAAAAAAAAACTTAGTTATTAAAAATAGAGATTATAATTTAAAAGAGAAATAAAAACTAAATATTTTTAAAAATTAATTGCACAAAGTATTTCACATTTATTTAAGCAAAGACGTTTTTCAGCGGTAAAGGCAGATAAAAAGATCTTATGTACACTATTAACAATCTGAATTATAATCGACGGCAATAAAGTTTGTCTTAGTGTTTTTGTTATGTGATGTGAATATGGTAGATCAGGTATGGTAACGAACTTTGTAAACATGATTTTAAAGTCTCGAGTTCGAGTCCTAATTCTTCAAAAAGATTGCTGCTCAGTAAATAGAACTAAGTTTCAAATGTCTTAACGTAGTATGTTTCAAATTAGTAAAGCAAATTGTAAGATTTAAATGCCCTTTCGATTACATTTTCCATACTTCCAAATTATAAGGTCGTAAACAATAACTCTCAACAAGATTCGTTTATTGCTTCCAGTCTCAATGCATATATAATGCGCACATAAGTAACTAGTTAACATATTTTTTGAAATATTACTATTATATACTAGGGAACAGAGTAAAATAATTCAACAGGAATTAAGAAATGTTATACTGAAGTTGAAAGGGATGTCAATATTTCTCCATCAAAATATAATCATTATATAATAGATTGTCAAGAAATATAGTTTTAATACTACATTTTGGCTTTTTTGTTTCAGAAAAGATCAGTATTGGAAAAATAATCACTATCAGGGCACAAAAACTGTTACAATCCTATCTAACAAAAAGCTAGTGTTTCTTCTGTGTGTGCATTTTTCTCTTATAGATAAATTTTTACAAATACTGATATTGCAAACTTTATTCTTTATAGATTGTTATGATAAAGGAAATAAATTGACAGTTTAAGGAAAAAAAATGCATTTTTATCAAAAAATAAATCATTTATAATATTGAAGTGAACCCACAAAATCTCTATAGTACGTATTTCTTTTTATACATAAAATTAAAGACCCTTTATTTCACACATAGGTTTTTAAACAAGTAAATTTGTGATGCTAACTTTTAAACTCTAGTTGATATGAAATAGCTTCATTTTGAAAAAGAATTTTAACGTCAATTAAAATACTGAGGACTTTAAAATGATAATTAAAGCTTTAATAAGGCAGGGTTATTTATGAATTTTTACATTTAATTAATTCAAGTGATGTGAATAATTCTCATTTTGTAATATATGAATACAGGAAACATAGCCAAATAATGTTGAGAAAACATTTGAAGCGAATGCATTGCCTCTCGTTCATTATTTACATTCACTTGTTCCATCACTAACAAATGTAACTAATAACTATAGCTCAATCAAACATCAAATAAATAAACAAATAAAGCTTTAACTGAATATTTGATAACTCAGCTTTCACTGAATTTAATTTGCTACTTGGAACAACCCTTATTCGTACTCACAGCAAAAGAATATTTAAAAGTTTTACTTACATTTGAACATGAATATAGGTGGGTCCGAGTCAGAATCGTATCAGTCAGATCAATAGTTTAATTCCCTGTCCTCAAGCCTTCTAACAATCTACATCCTTCCGTTTTATCTCTAATCTTTCTCACCACACTTCAATTGATACATGAACTTTGATTTGTTAATTGGAAGGTGAGTTGTTTGAATTAATTAGGTACAACAAATTTCTATTAGGACAACTAAAGGGAAATATGCTTCATATCGTTACAAAATTATAATGCATTGCTTTGCTAAACGAAATTGCATAAGTATGAAATATTAGATTTACAGTGTTTCGTTATGTTTCACGATTTTTTTATGTTATACAATTTATGTTGCAAGAAATTAGTTTGAAGCTTTCCTTTTAATTTTAAGTTGATTAAATTTTTATTTAGTTTATTTCATTTTTAAATTCTTTCTTATACTTCGAGCAATACGGAAATTCTTGTACGTATTATCTAAGCTATGTACTACCAAAATTTTTAAATGAGAAGGAAACTTTAATATATGAAATTTAAATTTCAAAGAATTTATCCTAATGGTATATTATAATTCTGTATTAATTTTAGGTGATGTACTTTTAAGCTATTAAAAGATATTCAACGCATCTCACGAGTAAAAAGAGCAATTTGAAATATTCTAAAATGTATTTACAATTTAATTTACAATTCCATTTTTTAAACATTTCAAAAGTACAACTCTCAGAAGAATAAGGTATTAAACAAAACATATCAAACGCAATACATACAGAAGTAAATAAATTAAAATCATAATTACTTTAATAATTTTTAATGTTGAAAATAATGTTTAGTATTTCAAATGATTAAAATGTACAGTTAGTAAAAGCAAAATTAAACAAGCAACCAAATCGTATTATTTTGTATTAAAAGATAATAATTTTTTCGAACATAATAATATAATTAAACACGAATTAGAAAAAAAAAAAAACATCAATAAAAAAGGTAACGTAACTTGATGGTCACTCTGTTCAACATTACAAATGCAAAAATGTATATAATTTTAAATAAAATAGTCCAGAAAGAATGCTCACATAGATGGGCCACTGTGGAAAAAGGAACTCAAGTATTAATCTACAATAAAAAGTTTTTCTTAATTTTTGTATGTACGTTTATCACTGAGGGACAGGAATGATAGCTCATGTTGCAACTAAATAAGACATGGAATTACTTGATGTCTAAGTCATTGTATTCGAAGTTAAATTCTAATGACATTTTTAGTGGTTGTTAACATAAAGAAAGCTTCTTTAGGAAAAAATGCAATTCACAAATAAGTATATCTTTCAAACTTCTAGGTTACATGTTGTACACTTAGTTAAAAAAATGTATTTACCCTTAAGTATTTATCTTTTGGAGTAATTACTCAAACATATTATAAAAAAACGAATGTTTACTCCCTAGAAGTTGAATTAAATTTATGAGTATAAAACCATACTTATAAAAGGAAAAAACTAAAGATGACAGCAAACTAAATTATAAATTTTTTTTCCTGCCATGAATAGTTATAATTTTTTGTTTGTATGGATGATATAAATTTGATTCTAAAAGTTGCTACTGGGAGGTTTAATTTTTATAATGTTGATGAAAGCCAATATAAATAATAATCGTTGATAATTACAAAAAATGCCAATAATATGCTTCGATAATGTAAAACTTCTACAAAATAGTCTTTTAAAAAATGGCATAATAACAAAAGTTGAAACAGATTTAAAATTTAATTTTCCATATATGTGTGTTTATTTAAAAGTAAAAGGATGACACAAATTAAAAAGTGTAAAACAGAAAAATTTATTATGTATTTCGTCTTTATTAACATATTCATTTAAACTTAAAATCTCAAACACCTTTTATAATGTTTTAATTTCACTCAAATAGAATACAAGTTTCATGTTAAGAATATTTTCGTATTAAGGCATGCCCTTTATTACACATATTTAGAAAACGAATCTTACTGGAAATTTAAAATTGACAGATACCATGAAAAAATACATTTAAATAATTTTTTTTGACAAATTTTAATGTGTATAGGATTTGTGTACTTAGATCGGAGTTACAAAGAATAATATGATAAATATTTTTCCGAAAATATATTAAAAAAAAAATATTATCTCAAGAAAGAAAGACTATTTCGTAACAGGACTTCAGAAATTGTAAATCTAAATGTATCTTTGTTGGAACAAAGAAGCAATTGTATGAGTTCAAGTACTATTTATAAAAATGCCAAGAGACGTCGTGAATAGATGTCAAACTGTACTTTTTCGTATGGAATATATCTAACTTTCAATCTAAATATCATTTTAATTTGTTGCAGAAAATATAAGAAGAATGGGTAATGTTTTCTGTAAAGATATCATAATATTTTAAATCCTTGTTAACTTAGAAGACTTCACATTCCTTAATAGGAATTTCATTTTTGTTAATTTTTAATTTGTACATTTTGGTATTATCATTGTTGAAATATAAATATACTGAAATGATTGAGAGGAAAAAAAAACTCCTAACAATTCTAGAAACTTTCATTGCTTAAGGCTGAAACACAAATGTCATTAATAGTCTTGGAAATAATATTTTATGATATACATTTGTTTTTTCCTTAACACAAATCATTTTATATAACTTCGATCTAAAAACAAATTAGAACTTAGTTTATGTGATAAATGATTCTAATTGTAAAGAAGATATATTTTAATACGATACATTTAACAAAATCTAATATTAATGTTTAAAAGAAATAGAATCTTGAATGTAACTTGAGGACAAAAAGTATCACTTAATATCTTGTTTTTAACAAGTAAAACTTCTTAATGTAGACTTATAAAGAATTCTTCATATTTACTTTAATAAATTTTAATCGTGCAATAAAAATTATTGCAATTCTTCAACTTTATAAGGTTATTTAAAATTTAAAAAAAAACCCCAATTTATATTTATGATCGAATAAATCATTCGGGAGAAAAAAGTTAATGCAACAACAAAAAAAAAAAAAAATAACTTTGAGAACATCAACTAATTCTCAGGAGAATATAATTTCAAAAATATTTTGTAAAAATTCTCAGACAAAAATAATTCCGTAACAGCCGGAAAACTTTGGGTTAAAAGCAACTCCATTTGTGAGTCAAGAAGGATTAGCGATGCTGCGGAAATCCCTAAAAAAAAGAGACCGGAGATGGAAGTAAACCTTAAGCCTCTCGCTAATTTCAAGGGGAATTAATTTTATTAATTACCAATCAAGAGATAAGTAATGACCATATACATCTACAGTGGGGTGGAAGTGAAGTGACAGAAGAAAGAAGAGATACAGTGTTTCATTTTTAGAAAAGGTTCCGTAATTTTTCTCTTTGCAAGAGAATAATTTTGTCTTTGTCTCGTAGATGACAAAAGTGACATAGTTGGAGGGCTCATCTTTAAATTTAGTTAAAGACTTTGTATTAAGTATTTTGAAAATTTCTTTTAATAATGATGGTAAAAATGTTTAAAAAGTGCAGTTATATTTTCTAACAAAGTTAGGTATTTATAATATTTGGCGGGAAATATTAAAACGAATTATAGAATTTTCATAAAATTTTCAGGAGTAGAGCTCATAAATACCTAGGGATATAAGGGTGTTTTTAATAAAATATTATTAAAAGTTTATAGTAGTTTTCACAAATATTTTAAATAAGTGAATATTAAACTTATTACTGTTAAATAACTGAACATTTTTTGAAAATATACTTTTTAGATGAAATCATATTAACTTATCTGATTTTATTTCTGTGTATTCATAGTACCTACAAAATGTCAAAAGTCCAACTTTTCTGTATTGGACTTGGTAAATTATGCATGTGGGAAAAGTTTTGTGTGTATATTTAAAATATATTTATTCATAGCCGCGATGTTTTAATTTTATACTTGCATATTTAGAAATATTATCTTTTTTGTTTATTTCCTTTAAATAGCACGTTTGACTATTTTCTGAAAGCTGAGCTATTACGAGCTTCATTATGAATAATTCACTGACATGAAACCCCTAGGTAGTTGGGATTCAAATTTGCCAAAACATTGTTACAACAATTTTGATTTTCTCACAATAACTAAACATTACTAATATTTTATTAGACGAGCCTAATTAAAACTGATTTCATTTACTTACAATCTCTATTTATAAACATAATAAATTGTTTTTAACCCAAAGTTTACAAAAGAGTATTCCAAATTTAGAAGCTAATAGTTCTAAACTAAAGAAGTAATCACATTTTGGGATAAATTAAATTAAAAATAACACTTTAAAGTTTATAAAAATATTAATAATCAACATGACCACACACATCACAAATATTATTGAAGATATCCAGTCAATAACACAAAATCACGCATTTTCATTATTTTCGCTGTTACTGTTTGAATGTCTACAGTTAATTGTATTTTCAATTAATCAATATTCATCAATAAAAGTGGAAAAAAACATTGTATCTTTTAAGTAGCTTCAAAGAAAAAAAAATCCAGGGCTTTGGGGGAGTCATTGACTAAGACCAATGGCGTCATCTGTTCCGCGACCAATTCCCTTTATCACTCCACTGTATATAGTTCCTGTTTCTGAAAGTAGTCACATTGAAGATTTATAATTTTATAAACTTTTAAGTTGTATTTTAAATTTAATTTGCTTAAAATGTTGTAACTTTTTCAGTTTTGCAACTGTAGCTCTTCCAAGTTGGGAGTTTTTTTTTTTTTTTTTTTTAACACTCTACAATAACGCATAAGAATTCCACATTGTTTTTTGTTGAAACAGGGATATTTTAATTAAAGCTGCCGTTGCCATTCCCTGATAACATAATTTAATTTGAAAGTATGGCTAATAAATGGGAAGAAATGAAAATACATTAAACAAAATGCGTGTCACTCACAAACACAGAATTATTAGTTACTGATAACCTGTATGCATAAATATTATACTTCTAATGCTGATATCAGATTATAGATAATATAATATAAAAAAAAAATAAATATTATTTTGTTTCGAAAATTTCTGAAAACTCAAGCGAATAATTGAAAAATATTCCTTTCCTCAATAAAATAATAAATGTAACCATAAATTATTATTCCTTTATATGAGAAGACAAACGAAAAGTCATAGGACGGCTGTATATGCATTGAATATTCTAATTCTACATTTTTGGTAATGAAACAAAAGAACAAAACAAGAATAAATTTATATTTTGATGATGGTACATATAAAACTTAAAATAATACCAAAAGCTTATGTTTAAATGCAGATTCAGACAAGGATTTCGCGTTTAGTTAATGAAAGCAATTTCGATTTGGCTTCTTTTCCTTTCCGCACTTGTCTCTACCATAATTAGGCTTAATTACATAGAACATGGCAACAGGTCTTCATAAATAGCTTCCATTTAATGGTGACAGGCTTAATCAACTGTTTCCTGAATGAAAATATGTTATGTCAGATCTTTTCCGTAATTATCTTCATTTTCTAGATAATATGATCTATCCAAAATTTGCTAAAGAACTACTGCAATGTTTTTGTTCTGGAAGCATCTTAATTTCTTCTCAGAATTGAAATATGGTCAATTGGGAAATTCTATTCTTTCCCATTAAAATTTTAAGAGCGTTAAATTTATTACTGTTTTGTTATTATCTCAATCAATTAAATACATTATTATTGCTGGGCTAAATACAGAAAAAAAAATAACACATCTTGTTCAAAACGTAATACTAATCCCCCCCCCCCTTTTAATCCTAAATAGTAGTTTACTTTTCTGCTTGCTTATTCGTGATGTTTAATTTCATTTTAATAGCTCCATTTAATGTTAATTTAGTCTATGCTACTAATTTTGCTTCTTCCATTCCTCGAAATCGAATTATACTGTTAGGGGTTAAGGGATAAAAAGTGCAAAATTTGCAGTAGCTTATTTCAGAAAAATACTATATACAGTTATTATTAACAACAAATATGATCAAAATAGGTACGATTTTCTCTCACCTAGTACTTTTGGGTTGTAAGCAATTTTCATTCATTTTCTTTCTGATTAAATTCTATTTCAAAATGAAGTTTAAAATTTTAAATGGGACTGAAATTTTTTTATTTAATAATAAAAATCAGACATAAATTTTTAATTTTCGATAATTTATTTATGGTTTACTAAAAACGTTTTGATAGTTCTAATGTACTGATAAGTTAATTTTTCTTTTCTCTGAAATCGGTTCGAAAGCCACACATCACATTCTTTTATGTTCAAATATGAATAGAAACTGAAGAAAACATTATTTAAATTACACTCATAAACACATAATATACTCATACATATTAAGGGGTTTAAAGAACTTAAATAATTAAAATTTTAATAAATCACAAAGCAACTTCTATCTTATATATAAAATATTAAAACTACGTTGACATTATCATAAAAAAATGGAATAAAACATCAATTTAAAATTTGTTCATGTGTCATATGATGTATATATTACTCAGATATACATAAGGTAAGGATAAATTAGAGATGAGGTTGATTGATCGATGGTGTTTATTAACGTCATAGCTACTAGGGGCTATTAGTGACGGACCTGCTGGCTTATAAGTGTGGTTAAGTTATTAGGGGTATGAGCTGACACATATTTTCAAAATCTCCATACTACACTAATGGGAAGACTTGGAGCCTTAACAGGTTGAAAGCATTATCAACTGCGCTGCGGCGAGTCTTTAGTATCATCTGGATTCGAACTCGCGACCTAAGCTACAGGCCACCATTGTCACTAATGAGATGTGGTAGTTGTGAGCTTACGAATTTTGCGTGCGTGATTAATAATACATTTTAGTGATTGATGCAAAATTATACGAGATATCGGGTCTGGTTAATTTGATGGCTGAATGCAATTTGTATTTTCTATCTCTATATGGCTTTTCTTTTGTCATGCTTTTCAAATAAAAATTGTAAAACTATTTACTAAATAAAGAGAGCATTGTTCAATGATTTCATACAGTATGATAATTCAGTTTCTGGATACTTTGTATAGTGAAGAAATAGTCAAACTTATTAATATTACCTACCTTTCTTCCTTGTTCTTATCTCATTCGACACCGTGTTTCAGAATATATTTTAATTCACAGAATTTGTTTTAATACATGTGTTTAGATATTAATATTTATTAACTAATCTTTATTTTGCTTACATAAATTTGTTTTATCACTATAATTAAATTTAACAAGCGAATAATTTCATATTTTCTTAGTTGATCCCAATTAATTATTAGAAGTGCAGGGGATGAGCTTACTGAATCACGCATTAAATTTCTAATCAAGTGAGAAAGGATATTGCAACACAGTGAAGTAACATGAAGTATTTCTGAACTTCATGGAATTTTCAATATCCTAAAGATTAGATTGATTGGTTCCCTCTCACATTCTTTGTAAATTAAAATTGTCGTCTTAAGTCTTAAGGTCATAGAGTGAGGCTGCATTAAATTTTAAACACCAATTCCGTTCAACTGAATGAAAGAGTTATTTTCAGGTTTAAAGATCTTCCTGGTTTTGAGATCCTCTTAAAGCATTCTCGATTTATTTAAAGTAAATTGAAGAATTTAATTAGTGTGTACCGTACTTTGTAATCAGAAGTATATTATTTTGTTTATTAAATTATTTTAAACTAGTTAACGAATAAAATTCTCATGAAGGAAAGTAGACTATTAATTTCGGAATGACAATAATTCTTAAGGTGTATATTCATCCAGATGAGGTTAAATCTTTAGTGTCCAAGTATTTATCATATGTTTGTAGATTTGAACTTTTTATTGTTTCAATTGCTTATCAGGACTGATTTATTACATAATATAGTAACTGATTTATAAATTTTGTGATTTCTCAATTTCATCAGTCTGCTTTTCATGGGAATAAATATTCAAAACTCATATAAGTCATTTCATTTGAATCATACATTTGACCTCGTAGTCTCTGAGGCACGATCAGAGTAAATAAGTCTTATAGATAGTATTTTCTAAACACACATACAATATTATTAAATTTTAAGGGCAATTTCTATTTAACGATAGTAATCTGCACTATTTCACACAAATGGCATAAAAGAATTTCAATTCACAATCATTCAGTAATACCAAACAGAATCTACAAAATTTAAATAGTTATCACACACACACACACACACACACACACACAATTATTTAATCCCTTTTAAAATCTACAATCTTATTTCGAAATTTTCCCATATTCAGAAAAAGTTCTTGTAGGAAGGAAATTAAAGGTTCTATAACACTCACCAAATTTTCACAATAGGGCAGCTCCGTAAATATATTTTATTTCAATATTAAGGTAGATAAAAACAAGTAAATGAAAAGTTCTTTCAAAAACCTCATTCCAAAATTTTTGTATACTTTTTGAGATAGAAAGTGTATCTGAAAAACTTGAGTAGCTTTACCGTTGCTGATTCTCCCCACCCTCTATTTCCTGAGAAGTCAAATTCCGTGCTCAGGAATTTTTGTTTATTTTCAGATTTTGAAAGTTTTCTATGCATCAAGAGAAACAATTATTAAATTCACTCTTTTTAAAATATATGCTACAACATATGTTTCAAATACAGCTCTTAAAATTTTATTTCATGTTGATTATTGTGAAAGTATTCTTTGGCATAACTATGATCAAACTTTCGTCTTTTTAAATTTTTATAACAACAAACAAGGATGATTATTGCTTATCGCTTAGTTATTGTATCAGATTTGCTTTTGTTTTCATGCGGCAAATAAGATATTTTATATTTTGTGGAATCAAATTCTCTTATCATAAAGGACCAGGAAAACGAAATTCGACCAAAATCAAATTTACTTTTATATCAATAAACCGCTCAAGTCTTTAACTTTCCAACGATATATCACTCTTGTTTATTAAGCAGACGTGTTTGATTTTCATTCTTTCATAGAGCACTTTTCTGGTGTTGAACATTTAAATAGTTGACATACGTAAACAAACGTCTCACGTTATAGCACTTTATTTAATGCTACTTATTTATTATCTGTTTAATTTTTAGTTTACTTACGACTGAAAATTGGGAGCAGTAAGTTAATTGCAATGTTTCTTTTTAGTTTTATATTGTTCTTTAGGATTTTATGTTTTGGAGAAAATAGCCATTGTTCCATATCCTTATAAGTAAGCATTATAAATATTTTCATGTGTGCATCTCTTATCTTGTACATTTACATTACACTATATTTTCTTTGACAAGCATTTTACTGATATAAAGTTGTTAACTTGTTAGAATGCCACGAAGTAGGGTGTGAATTTAAAAACGCAAAAATATTTGCTAGAACCAGCCATCAGTGATACTGAGACCGTTACGAGTCAAATATGTGGAACTGATAATGCAACGATAAGCGATTATTTCTTTTAGTATAATGAATAGGATGAAAATACAGATTCTGGATGTAAAATTTTATCCTAAATTGTTTTGGATAAATTTGCTGCTTGCTATCTTTTCTACTATAATTGAGGGTGATCAAGTCTGTATTTAGAGATGGCAAATACAGAGCTGCTAATAAAATGCCTTAATGGGGAAAATGGAATCTTAATAAATCTGAGGTATGTATGTTGAAAGGTGTCATCTGGACTCGTGTATAAAACTTTTATTTGTCACATTATTTAAGAATAGTTTACCCTGTTTCTTGTTTTAATGTAAGGAATATAATAATGTGCCATACTTTGTAGGAATGAATTTTATTTGCGTCATTATTGTGGAAAGTGAAATTAGGCAAAGTACATTATCATTAGAATGGAAACACTTATCTATTGTCAAAAATAAAATAATATGAACAAAGAAAAATATAGCAAAAGTAACATAAACGTTCTTATGCAACAGAAGAAGGTGATAATCATTCAAACAATTCGTGAGTTGTAAATTTTGTTTTAATCATCTATAAAAATATATGAAATCGTAAAATGCGATTTTCTCACAAGATGGATTTTCAAGTTCATGTTCCTTTTCTCAATATCTACGGAACTTAAGAATTCAATTTTTAAAGACCCTGTACCGTAATTTATCACAAGGGGTTTGATGAGTTTTGAGAATAATTATTTTAGCAAGGAAATTGCGCCGAAATTTCTTAATTTATGAGTGATTATCAGTAAATAATTTTTCTATTTACTTAAAAATAATGGAATATAAAGAAGGTAAAATAAGTTATTCACTATAAAGTTTCATAATCCCTGTCTAGTACAGTTCTGAGAAAAGGTTCATAAAGTTAGTGAATTCACCATGGGAGACAGAGCTTTCTGGTCTCATAAAGTGGAAATGTGCTTTAGATATAGATTTTAGTACCATCAATATGAAATGAAAATATCTTTTGTAATATCGTAACAACGTAACAAAAATATTTTATCCCTTTCAATGTTATATTCCCTGTATATACATATATGTTTATACTAATATCCCTTTCAAATTTCATGCACTGTAGTCATTTAAAGTTTGATTTTATCCAAGTTTGCATTTAATTTGTGAGTACCATTTTACACGTTATTTACTCTGACTACACATCAGTAACTTTCTAGCAGGTGACACGAACTATCTATGAAAGACACGGCAAGTGAGAAAGGCGAAACAGAGCGGAAAAATATTGCGCTACTTTTCATACTTACTGAGGTTCGATAAGTGAACCGTGCCACAGGCGACTTTAGAAGCGAGGCGACAGCTGATGTGTAAGCACAAAATTAGTTGGTAGATTCATTTCAGTGAAAATTAAAGCAGGTAAAATTGTGGTAAAAGTGCATCTGAAAATTATGTAGGTCATCACAATTTCCCCTGTAAAATGTTCCCCTGGATTAGTGTCATTCAGTGATGGATCAGTTACAAAATGTTATAACTGTGAAAATGAAAATTAGTTTGTAGAGTTAATTGGGACAACAAACAACAAAGAGTTACCCAAATTGCATATATATATAATGTTACGATTTTGGTATTTAAAATGTGTTTCTAATGTTAATTATACTCCAGTACTATTCTGCTTGAAAATAGTGCAGGATTAACATTTGTGCATGTAAACATGTGAATTAGATCAATTGCTATGAGACCTTGTAAATAACTTTGTAGGGCTCTTTGGGTAACTCCCAACTTGGCGAGATATCGTTTAGTTCGCGACAGTTTGGCAACTTATTTTGTCGCCAAATCTGTTGCCAAAATGTCATAAATTTGTGATGACTTCCAGTTCCAGTTCGTACTTTTCTGGAATGTTCTACCACTTTCGCCATGTCTATATAGGCTTGCAACATGGGAGTTGTTTAATGGACAGACACAGACAGATTGTGCCAGCAACCAGAGACAACCAGACTATGACGAGACAGACAGTGAATCAGACCTGCTATTTTCCAAGGCACAAGATGATCTTCAAGCGGAGGTGGGTATCAACCCTTCATTTACAATAAAGTTCTTGACTGCAAAATCCACTATGCACTACCTACCACTCAACTAAGGTAACGAAAGAACAGACGAAGCTTCGTCACTCTAATGAAAACCAAAGGCAATTGAATTAGTGGATCACAGGCCACATTCACTCAAAATAATAGATTAACCTAAATGAAGCACAAAATTGCTAGCAGACGAGAGGTCGTCCCATGGCACCTAAGGAAGGCTCCCCAATAATGCTTAAAATGAGAGCTACAAAATCAACTAGAAGCTATTAACACCATAATCCTGATCTTCGGACTAAACTCTGGAGGTACATTAAGCTGTACGTCGATACACAGGAAGAATATGAAAACTCATAAAATTACTTGTCACAAATCCAGAATGAGTATTATGTCATTCATGATAAATCAACGACCAGTCAAAGACCATTATCAGGTCTTCCAAGAGGCTCACCCAGAGATTCATGAAGAATTAACCTTTAGTTCGATCCGATTAGAGTTCAACTCACCAACCGACAGACAAAATTCCGCCGTATATCTCGCAACTCTACCTGGGAACACCTACATCCGAAAAATATTCAGAAATTACCAAGGGCTATGCTACATGACAGTGAAAATTGAAGGATACAGAGAAAGGGTAACCCAGTGTTACCATTGTGATTTCTTCCACCCTCCGCCGAGAACTGCCACATCCTCCCCGTTGTCTTAAATGTGCAGAGCCTCACCCTGAGAATGCCCAATAAAGAGACTTTCCTAATCCCGAATGCATTAACTGTGAGGGCACAAGGGTCATCTGGCATCCTACGGCGACAAGAAATTCCCTAAACCAAAAGCAACTCTTACTCCAAAAACAGAAATGTGTACGAGAAAATATATCATATGCAAAACGCCCTCACCGCCACTCAACGGACGCCACGAGTTCGATGAATAACAGAATTACAATAAGAAAACCTCAAAACATCCACTAATGAGCCAAGAATCGAAACAACAGAACCAAAGCAATGAACATTGTTAACAAACCATCAATAGACAAAGATCAGCCACAGAAGAGACCCAGAGACTCCTCCCTAGCTTTTTACAAACCATAGAAATGAAGGTAAACCATGTGAGCTATTCAAACAGACCTACTCAAAATGTAATAAAATCAAGTCAGCTAAAGGAAAACAAAACAAAACGTACCTTTAATAGAGGCTCTCCTAGATTGATCCATTGACCAGTAAATCTTCACATAAAATTCAATAAATACAGAACAAAATAATTTTAAATTATAGGATCAATATTTGCTCTTGGAACTAACGACACAATCTCATTATTGTTGAGTTACGAGATTTTGTACAGAAACTCCCTGACTTAATTATGAACAAGAAACACATCTGAGACCACAAAACACAATACATTCCCAATTATATTGTCTGAAATGATAGACTAACCCATGAAATTAGCATCAGGAGAGACACTCATTTTCAAAACACACTCACACACCACAGTTACACTGCCCACCACTCCAGCACGTGAGCCACAATTATTATATCACACCACCCAACCACCCAGCTGTCACCCTCGTTTTCCATATATACATACCCCCTCATCACACTATAATGATTCACTACAGAACTAGACACACTTTTCAACAAATAGCATTATCATGGGCAGTTTAACATATTATCAAAACGGAACAACACAATTAACTCACTTGAAGTTGTTAATCTTCATAAATGATAATACGACATAACATTAGCTTATCCACCAACACACAAGATAATGGAATAACTCAGCCTCCACAATAGACTTTGCCTTAATTAAAATTTTGTTATAAATGCATGACCACATCCATACCTGAATTATCCTCTGACCATAATCCCATTATAATAAGTGTCACACTCACTCATTATATTAACAAAATATAACCACAGATTGGAAAAATTTGGACATACTTATCAATAAAACACCAACCCATAGCTTCACTAACATAAATAACAACACCATCCTGGGATCCTAAAATCACCAAATTCACTGATAACATCATAGAAATGCACAAAGCAGCCTCAAACCAATATGCCTAAATGAAGATACACCACTAAACATTCACTCATCAAACATAGAAATAAAACAAAAACTCTATCAAAACTCTAGATCCACAACTCAAAACAGAAGTCAATCAGATTCAAATAAAATTAAAAATTAAAATTCACCCAAGACAGCTGGACTCAAACCCTACAAAATTTAAATACAGGATAACTCCATCTGGAGAAATCACAAGCACTCAAAATAAAAGTCAGAGTTTCTTATTTTCAAAATAATACAATGAACTCAGATCTTGACAAATCCAACTTAATTGCCACTACTACATAACAGTTTCTCCAAATACAAGACCTCCAGAATACAAAACTGATGCTGATCAAAGGTCAGAAACACACTTCAAATTTTCTCAAACACACCACCACTACCAATAGAAACAGTTTGGCCACGATTACAAATTACATCAAAGAATAACTAACAAATAAAGCACCAGGAAAGACATAACAAATAAAATCTTAAAACCTTCATCTAAAATTAATACACATTCCCAACACATAATGATCAAATAATCAAACAACAATACTTTCCCACCAATTGGAAAACATCAATTATTTTCTATTCTAAAACCGGGAAAACCCCATTGCAGACAGCTGGACCATGGCCCTACTCTCCTCAGTCAGCGAGTGCAAGTCAATCATTTGTAAGGAATAAAATCAACATTCACCACAAACATCCAGAAACCCCAACCAATGTGGCTTCACAGAACATCTCTCATCACCCATTACTAAAACTTACTGAAATAATTACATCAGGACTTGAAAACTAAATCCGGCGCGGTTTTCCTTGATGTACAAAAGCTTTCATTCGCGTCTGGATGAAGGTTTCATAAACTAATAAAATATAATTTCCCAGCACCACTAGTGGAAATTAGTCTACCTAATTAGCAGAAATTATAAGTAGAATTAATAATACACTATCAAACAATTTGACACAAGTGTGGAGTGGTACAGGGCAGTTTAATCGGTCCTGTGCTCTCAATCTCACCTAAATGACATTCCAAATTACAACCTCCTGGCAGTAAACATGTACGCAGATGACATGTCATACTTGCAAAATAAAAACATTAAAACTGTCACTTATGCATTAAATAAACACCTTCTCCTCTAAAACTATTACAATGACTGGAAAATAAAATCAATGTCGATAAATCATTTAGGTTTATTTTGAAAACAAACACCCTTTCTACGGAACACAAATTCCCTGGTCTCAGGCACTAAATATCTAGGATTAATTCTAGACAAAACACTCCTCATGGAAACAACATATTTTACACACGAAAATTCCGGAAATAAATGTAGCATCTACCCCCTAATTTGCCAGGTTCGAAATGAACTTAAAACAAACTGCTTCTGTACACAGCCATTACTAAGACCAACGTATGCATGTCCATTTGGGCGTACGCGGCAAATCAAACATTAAAATATTAGAAATAAACTCAAAACACCACACTCAGAATATTCAAACTCAAGATGGGTACACCACCAATAATGAAATTTACAAAACAATTAAATTCCACCTTCAAAACCTTCCTTTAAAATAGCCAAAAATTTTTAGCTCAGTCACACAAACAACATCAACATGATAAATCTAGAAAGACCACTAATCCTTAATACAAAGACCCACTGTACTATTAGACTCCTACAACCCACCTTAACTTTTAACCTTATAATTACAAATTTAAATTAACTTCAAACACATATGAAGCGAACATGTATACTTATTCAGCCGCATACGCCCAACCTTCTAACACACCTAAACTCAGCAGTCAGGACAGCCAATGGGAAGGCTCCCTCCAACTACCAACCAATGGGAGAACTCGCTTCTTAACCACTGACCAATCCTGTACCTCCAAGCCACCACTTGCCAGGACCTCAAAGATCGACCAATCAGAAACTCCCTCTGACCTCATCAGAAAGTTTTAATTCGAAAACTAAAGCAAAAGTTTAATTTTCGATATTGACTTGAAGGCCGCTCGCAACATATGTGCTCGAACAAGTTGCAGCGTTCACAGCAGTGCAGCTATTGATTCAAATATCAGCATCTTGTAAATTTGTTATTTGTTCAGATGGCTTAGGCTCGGACGCGCTCAGGCCCTGTTACTTTACAGGTAGTTCCGTTGTGATGTATGGCCAGAAAGTACGAAGCCTGCGACTTTAGTTTGATTTATTCCCCATGTATCAGAACATTGCGTTGTGTTGCACAATTTGTGTTTGTATGACTGTGACTTCTGTTTCGTTCTTGTGCCTTTCGTTGTTGTATTCTTGGTTGGGATGATCAATAAAGAACTGTTTTATCCTTTGTCCTGATTAAGTCAATCCGTCCCACAAGACAACCAATTCGAATTCGTTACAATATATGTATGCAATATGTATGTATATATAAATAATATTTGTAGCATATGTAACCTTGTATATAAATATAATGTATATGTATATAAATATGTAATGTATATATGTATATAAATAATATGGCTTTAATAACTCTTATGTATATATAAATAATGTATATACTATGTATATAAATAATAATAGCTATATGTATATAAATATGTATATGTATATAATGTATATAAATATATGTATATAATAATATAAATACATATTTTCTATATGTATATAAATATATGCATATATGTATGTAAATATATGTATATGTATATAAATACATGTATATATGTATATAAATATGTATGTATATGTATAAATATATGTATATGTATATAAATACATGTATATATGTGTATATAAATATATTAATATATGTATATAAATATATGTATATATGTATATAGTATATGTAAATATGTAATATTTTATATGTATATGTATATGTATGTTAGTATATGTGTACATAAAGTATATGTATATAAATATGTATGCATATAATAATGACATGTGTATATGCTCTGTATAACGTATAACATAATAATATAATTATAAAAATAAATTTTGGCTCAAATGTCTTCTTCCTTTTCTCTCACACGATTATAACTCTATGAAACAATTAAGTGTACTATTGCTGATGCTGTTTTCTGCAGTTCTTGTCTAGACAAACACTTTTAAATTATCTAGGGCAGCAATAATTTAAATAATTTTCCTTTGGATTATTTATATAGTTCAGGGAATACTAAGCTAAACTAATGTAAAAGGGATTGTTGGTACTCAATGTTCCAGTTGGTTTATGGATAGTTTAATAACATCACACATGGAATGATCATAAGTTGTTTGTTGTAAGAACTTCATGGATTTTAATCACACGCAAAGTGATGAGGGATGACACCTGAGCTGACGTCTCATTCTTCTAACATTCTCTTACATTCAAGACATTATGTAACACGTCAGTCCTTTAGAAATCAAGTTGGAATAATGCTCTCTAAAACAACTCAGATGTGCTCTATTGTTCAATGTTTTGATAGATACAACACAATGCAGGTGCAAACAAGAGCAAACAAACATTCTTTCAATACTAATTTTTCAACAGATATCTCAAAGGTTATAATAGTTATTGAGAAGAGAACCAAGGTGTCTTAGCTTCCAGTTGACTTTTTCACAAATAACCGAGAAACACAGGAAAGATAAATAAAATAGATGTGTCAAAATACAAGATAATATAACTCTATAATCTCTCAATTTAAATTCTCCAGAAATACTTTGAGCCTGAAAGAAACCCGGAGTCGAAAATAAATACAACTCCATTAAGTATTTTAAAATTTAAATGAGATGTTAATGTTTCACAGACGCATTTTATTTCACTGAAAGAAAACAAAATTTCTTTCCAAAACATGTGTATTCTCCATTACTTGTTTTTCGGTTTAACTTCACTTAGAGCTACATTGTCGGAAAACACAAACATTTTCATCTCATTTCCAAGCAGTTTCCTCTTTAGTGACTTCTTAATTTTCATCTAAATTTTAAGGTATGTTCTTATGTGATATTCATTAAAAGAACTTATTCTTAAAGTGTCGCTTTCTGGAGGTTAAAATATGTTAAAAGCTGCTAGTTATATTAAAGTTAACTATATTAGTTAGCTATACTAGTTATATTAAAGTCCATTTTCATTGAAAATAAATCAATATACAGTTTTTGTCTATTCATTTACATCTTGCCTATTAAATAAAAATTATAGATTAAATGTGTATCTATATTTAATGAGGGCACACATGAACAGAAGAGATCATTTGCTTGATATTATAATAATTATTCAGTGTGTTTTGTTTCAAATAGAATAATATTATAATAAATAAACAATTTTAAAATACATTAGTGTATATTTAACCTAGAATGTAATGTATATGAATATATTTAAATCGTGAAACTGAGACGTTCTGAAATTACAATGTAATTTAAGAAAGTAAGTCTTAAAATATTTTAAAGTAAATCATAAGAATGCATAATATCGAAAACGTGTGCTCTTTATTGATAGAAATATTTTAATCATGAAACATAATTAATGATTCATAATTTGAGTTTTCAACATAAAGTCATGGTATACTCATATAATGAGATCTAATCAAAATAGTATTTATTGTTGGAATTCCAGCTTACGAATTATTTTTAAAATTCGGTTTGGTATGTTAAATGTTACTGAAATATAATCCTCCTTTTTCGGAATTATTTAGAAGAATTTGTTTCAAAATAAAATTAGGTACAATGTCTCTGGATGGCATTGTACTCTTTAGGTAAATCTTGATTTTATTACATTTTCATACTAGTACATCACAAATAAAAACAACTTAAATTCGGAAAATTACATATCTCTTGTTATCTCTAAACAATTGCCTTTTTAAATCATCAGTTTATTTTGATTTAGTATATTTCATAAATGTTATATACTAAAATCTTATTCTGTTTTAATCAAGTATAATTTTCACGAAACGACAATTTTCCAAGTCATTGAAAATGGAATTAAATTGATGGAACTGTATACAATGACGTATGTATTTAGTATGTAATGACGTTCTTGAAATAGCCGAAAGAGGCGTTAATGAATAAAAATTATTAATGAGAGAAAAGTTTGCCAACATACTAAAAGGAATATCTTTAACCACACAAACATCATTGTGAATTTATCCGTTTAAAAGTGATGTATTTACGTTGGTTTTGGTTTGCGATATATTATTTATCTTCGAACTCTTCTGTTTCGATCACATATCTTACCCTTTTATAAATTTCGTATTATAATTTAAAAGTTTTTGTCGTACATGTAAAACCGAGGTCTGTGAGTATTTAAAAATATAACTGTAATACTTTTATATTGTTACTTGTGATTTGTCTTTCTAGAATTCTGAAACGACTAATACTCTGATGGAAGATGAAATATGACATGAGTTTGTTTAGAGAAATAGAGAATTTAGGAGAAAAACATTTGTCTGTGCAACATATTCATTTAAGTTAGGGTCCTTAGTTTAAGTTTGCATGTGAAGATTCACTGACATATAGATTCCCTCCCCTCTGACTTTGAGAAACATGCAAACGTGTATACACTGTGATTTCAATTAAGTGGCTTCAATTAATTTCAACAAGTGAATTCAAAATTTAATTAACACCCACCGAGATGTCACTTTGAGAGGATGGTACATACTACTTGTAAAAATGTAAAATTAATCATTCTAGTAAGTCTGTGCATTGGTGAATTCAACCTTTAGAGCGACCCTTTCTTTGATCCTTTGCAGATCACATCTGTGTTCTCTTTTAAGTCTCCTTTCTCCAGCTCGGGTGCAGTATAATGCAGACTTCAATTTACTATATCTACCCTCAAACGTAACTTTAAATTGAATTATTCGCTATTAGTATATTATTAAGCGGTATATCAAAGTCTATTCACTACACTTCTTAATTATAATCTAAACTGTATGAGTCGTTTCATCCATTAGGAAGATTTTCAACAACATTACTAAAATACCCAAAATTTTAGCCGAAGAGAAAAACTGAGAAAACCGCTTTATAGAATTGCATCATATTTAAAAACAAATATGATTTTCATGTTGTAGAATGATATAGCGCTATTGTTATTTGTCTAGAGCAACATTTGAAATAGATATTTATCTTGTGCATCTCCTTTGTGTTGGGAAATTTATTTCGATGAGTTAGTTCAGCGAATAAGATTGAATCTTTCACAATCTTCATAGTTAACAAATAAATAATTATTTTAAGTAGTGGAAAATGTACCTCTATTATATTATAATAAATGAGTATTAATTATTAAACATACAGCTTCGCTATGGGACCTCATAATTTGTATTTTGTCATGTTATATATTACATTTAAGCTATTACTCTATCTAGTTGAATTAATTTAAGTAAGTATTTATGTCACTTTCAGTACTATAAGCTAGAAATATGGTCCTTTGATTGATACCATGTATAACTAAGCACAGAGTACAAGAATATAATAATTTTTAATGTTTAGGTATTTATTTTGACATAAACAAAGTATACGGTGTAACATGAGAACTAAAATTCATTACTATTTTTAACAGAACCTGCAAATATGTAACAGTTTCTCAATTAAAAATACCAGATTTCTTGCAGTTTGTGTAGAATTTAATCCTGCGCAAATTTAACGAAGAATGACGAAAACATCAATCAAAACAGATATGAAATATGCTATTTACCTAGATAATGGTGAACTTTATGCAAATGTATTTATACCATTGGAAATTTGGGAAAACATTTACAAGTTTTCGCAAATTTTCAACTTATATTAGTGATCACAAACTGGTGGGGTTCAAAAAGTGCTCCTTTAGAATGATGGGTAGTAAGAGCAGGATGGTTGTTTGTTGATTAACGTGAGGGTTATCGGCATTACACATAAGTACGAACTGTTTGGTCATAAATGACGAGGATCTTTGTGTTTGGACCCTACTTTGCAAACTTCTCTATCGTAGACATCGATAGATTTGACTTACATCAGCCGTTACACATAAATTTTAGTGTTATCAGGACTCTAACCCAAGACTAAGACTGAAACAACACTGGACACGAGTTAACAACTACGACCACCCTTTTACCACAATCACTTAATAATGAATGGTAACTCACTGTAGTATTTATTGTCCAATGATCCGGGTTTTCGAGTTTCAAAGTGATCTAGGTTTAACGCTCTTCACAAGCTAGTAATATAAATTTTGGCTGGTGAGACTACCTTTGCCCTTCTTCGGAAGATTAACTGGAAACGATGCATTGTTTAGATTATTATTTGGTTTCTGGAATACAAGAATGACGACAAAACTATATGAATAAGTTCAATTTAATTTTGCTAACATTTAATAGATAGCAACAAACGATGTTAACATCAATTTGCCTTACCAACGTTGTTCAAAAAGTACGTTTTGTACTACCATCATGTAAAGATGAATTGGATATCACCAATATTGAACTTAAACCTTGTATATAATGACCAGGGTTCAATTTTTGACAAAATTATCTACATTAAAACACTGCACCCTTTCGTATAAAAGCTTCAAGCTCTCCTACTGCGTGTTAAGAAACATGTCAATTATTTCTGATATGCATACATACATATATGAATTTCTTCCATAAAAATCCTTTTAGTTCTGGCCCACTGTATTATTCATTAAAATAATTTTTAAATTATTTGAATGGTATTTAATTTTAAAAATTTGAACTGAATAAGTGTAGTAAAATCAAAATTGAAATTAAGTCACTAATAAAAACATAATCTACCAAACTCTTATATTTCTTTTCAGACGAATCTTATGATCAGGATAATTGGATCTGATTTTAAGATTAAAATAACCCAGAAAAGGAATCTTTTAGAATATTCTTTATCACTGATTCATTGTTCTTTTCTAAGAACCTTAATGATTATTTTAAGAAGATTACGATACGTTTCAAATAAAGGGGAAAAGATTGGGAGGCCTTTTATTCTTTCTAACCTTTTTACTAAGAATGCAAATGCTTTAAGAATTGTATTATTTTATAGTCTGAAATGTTTGGTATTGTTTGAGTACTAAACGCATTTTAATATAATTAAGTGTTTTGTAGTTAAATTAAATCTCAGTAACTGAGGTTTTGTAAATCTTTTCTTTTCCTTTCAGAAATAAATAAATAAAAATCATTGAAATTTTAATGACTTATATCACAAAAATGGTACAAAATGACATTTATTAAAATAATTTCCCTGAAATCTTAATTTCTTTATATTATTGAAATACTGTGGTAAAATTTTTACAATCTTCATGTTATTTTAAAAATAAAATAAGAAAATGGAGCACATCTATTGTTTTGATTTATCACAGACAGTAATTTTAATGTATATGAAGAATATCTCTCAAATAACGGGAGAATTTATAAAAAGGCATTCTGGAGCAATACCGAGAATGAAATTAGATGCATTTAGAGGAAATTAGGTTACTAATTGAACGATTTACTTCAGAATTTGACCCTTACAATCAGAGAAAGTCGATAAGATGTTGTTTCACCTCTGTTCTCTTTATCAGTCCTCCGTGGAATAGACTGATAAAGTTCCCGGATGGTGTGATGTCCTGCAAAATTTCGTGCCAAATTGTCTCCTGCTGTTGGGCTAAAACGTCAAAATTGCGGGATGGTTTCATGGTGTCTTTCCATAACGTCCAAAACTTGTTCTATGGGAGAGAAATCAGACGACTTGTTGAAAAATACATCGTGGGTTTCACAAAGGAACGGTAATACAACCGATCATAGAATGTCATCTAAGTACTTTTGAGCTGTAAATGTGCCAGAAATGACTAAAAAAGAGGTCCGGCTATTAAAGGATATGGCACTCCCATACCGTAACGCCTGAAGTGGGCCTGTGTTGCGTGCGATAATCAGGGCAGGATTCCCACTCTGTCCTGGACGTCTCAAGACACGTTCTGCGGTTGTTATCATGACACAATTGGAAACGTGAATTGTATCTAAAGACAATAAATCCCCAATCAGTGCAGTTCCAAATTGATAGAGCTTGATATCGCTGTAATCGGACTTGACGATGTAAAGGCGTGAGAGGTAAGCGGCGTTTCGGTAGGCACGACCGTAAATTCCCCTCCCTCATTCAAAAGTCATGTTGGAAACATGTGAGCAGGTCATAAGGTGAATAGTTGATAACGACGAATACGATGCTGTAACAGCTGCTCTGAAAATCACTCTGTGTTTCCGTTCTGTTGTGGTTCTCGGTCGACCGTTGCCGTTTTGACGCTTATATCTGCCCACTCTTGGCAGCATCGTCTAATTACTACATCGCCTCGATCCAGATGTCGAGCGATTGTCCGATTCGTCGAACCCGTCTCTCTCTTTCCGATAGCACGACAACTTTCAAACTTTGACATCTGCACATAATGTGCTCGAATCCTTCGGCGAGGCATTTGTTACAGCCGATGTAAGTTATCTATAATCGAAATGCAGCTGAAATTTTGACCACTCAGTTGAGAATCGCTCCTTATATACACTTGCGGAAAGCGCAGTTCCAATATCCTGGAGATCCCGCTGTTCATTATTGGACACCAAAGTTGAATCCTTTGTACGTTCGGTCCCAATGTCTTTGCATAGCAATTTCATTCCAATCGGGCAACTCCTTCTTGGTGCGTCTATTTTTTTTGTTATAGAGGGTATAACCTTCCGAAAAACAGACATATACATAATCTACTCTCACACTCTTCCTATCTTTGTTACTACATTCTACAACTGTATAATGGGAGGAATACATTTAATAATAAATTTACAGTGGCTTTGTAGTACAAACCATGCAGAATTCATTTCTTAGAAGTTCTGCTTCTGGTAAAAATAGTTGTTCTTCTACTCCGTTTGAGAATTAAACAGAAGTTGGATGACAGATAAAGGCACGAAATTTCATGTGGCTTCAACTTTATGCCAGAGATAATCAATGTTAGTGACTAACGTGTGGTGACGTATCAGTTTCTGACGACACATGGCCAGATGTTCTGAAAGGTTAACAGATCTGGAGAACATGCAGACGAGGAATACAATCGAGCATCCTTTGAGTCAAAGAACGTCTTAACATTATATGCAACCTGCGATAGTGCATTGTCTTGTTAAAAAGTATCATCAAGGAAGCATAGAAACTAAGGCACATTTATAGATCTTAATTCGTCAGAAATATAACGATTGTAGACCAAAGAGATGTGTACCTATTGGCATCCCATACCCTGTCTCTAGGTGCTAGTATTATATGGCGATAGCGAATGTGAGGTGTAAGTGTTCGTTCACCTTAGTTCCTCCACTCAAGGATATATAGGCTGTAATTCGGATTTTATGATCATATTAATTCTTAAACACGAGCACGTTTACTTATTCAGGTAACTCAGGAGGTTATATGGATGAGAAAAAAGAAAACCCATCCATAATTATAATAAAATTTCTGGACCTCGTAAACATTAAAAGGTTCTCGTTTTGGACAGAGAATACTTAAATATTGGTTTTCCATGTCAAAGCTCAGTTTAAAATTAGTAGTGCTGTAACATAAAAATAAATGAAGTCACAGATAGATCTAAAATATGTCTAAGCTATCTGAGATATTATTAATAATGATTGAAAAAGTAAATATTAACATTCTAAAAGTAGACTTTTGAGTTTTTTGAATGAAAGTGAAAAAGTTAGAATGCGAAGTCTGATTCCAGGTTTTGTGAATTAAGTGATATGAAACCAATCCACTTTCTTCAAAAACTGAAATTTTGCCATCACGGCTGATATTTTTGACAATCTTGTCAAAACCTTTTAGTTAAATAAATTAAGTGAATTTATGAAAAAAAAATACTTTACTCGTTTAGTAGGAGGTTATTTCCCGAAAGCTAAAAAATAATGAAATAAGTTCGAAAACTGATGTTTGTTCTGTTTCTACCACAGTAGTAGAATCTAATACCACAGATACAAACCTAGTAGAGATAACCAAATATTTAGAACAGCAAATAGAACTATTAAGTATAAACTTCATTTTTAAAGAAAATGAACGAAATGATCGCGCACATAAGTAAGAGATACGATTCTAAAAGAAAGTTCTGTTTTCTTCACTTTAGATTTGGAAACAAATATATTCCAGAAAAATGTCAGCAGTTATATATTTAGCTTAAAGAAACCCGCATCAAGGCAGTAACTCCTACCTACAGTAAATTCAGTGAGGAATTTTGCTGCAGTAAAAACTATGATTCATTACATGTTTCCTTTATTCGTAAAATATTAAAGATTGTAGTCTCCTTTCCTCGTAAATAAAGCAGTTGTTGTAAACATAATTTCTAACACATCAAAACATTGGTAAGCTGCTGATTATATGATTTACTCAGCAAATTGCTTTTTAAATTAAGACGCATGGAATTTCAATTTCAAATATAGGAACGAAGTAAGATTTCTAATGACCTTTTATTACAATAACTACTACTAGGCTTACTAGGGGCTGAATTTAAAAAGTTGTAACTTAATTATCCATTTAAGTAAACGAAAAATAATAAACATAGTTACTCAACGAAGAAAAATGGCGTGGTTACCTCAGTTCATAAAAAAAAATATTGGCACTTTGAATATTCTGCAACACCTAATCGGTAAACACAATTAACAGAATCACTAAAAACTTCGATATAAATACACCAAATTTATTTTTTTCGAATTGAATATGCGATATTATTATATAGCAACTGTAGGACTCCCGATATTTTCCAAGCCTGGACAGCTAGATTCAAAAGGGCTAGCAATAGTGAAGGAAGAATTCAAATTTATTCTTGACGAAGAGATTAGTTGCACATCCAGTGTTATATGATCAAGTACTTTACCTTTAGTCATAAAGAAAGTTCTATGGACTTAGTGACCTAGTAGAAGTAATACAGGGTTAATGCTCAAACTATTTCTGATCGCTTAAAAATCGAAGAATTTCACCATATTTTAAAATAGAAAACTATTTTCTCCAAAACTGAACTATATAAAGCTTATTATTAATTACCTATTGCAGCTGCTGATGAATATATAACAGCAATAATTGCAGCTGTTTTTATTTGTGTAATTTAATGTAATAAGTTTCCTTCTTAAAAATACTCTATATTTCATCTATTTATAAATATTTTTCTGTTAAACTCGATGCAGTTTTCTTTGCATTAAATTTTGTTTCTGTTTATTTAGATGATATATTCATTGCAAATTATCTAGAGCATAAAATATACTTCAAAGAGAACATTAAAGCAAAACAATAGACAAGGAAAGGAAATAATCATTGTATTCTTCAGTAAAAAGTTGAATTCGTGCCAAGTGAAGCGGTCAACCATTGAGAGAAAATCGTTTTGTGTCCTCGAGGCATTAAAAAGTTTGATACATGGATATTTGGTTCTAAAATACAAATAATTTCCAATCATAGCCTATTAATTTAATTAACTCAAAGTATCCCTCATGGTGCAAAGTTTTCTCGCTGGGCATTACTTCTACAACGTTAGTTATAATATGAGCATCACATATAAGAACGGTAATCACCATAGTAATACTGTTGCCTAATCTAGATTAAAATTTGATTCTTCTAGTTAATCTTAAGAATTTATCTTTTCATGTACTTGTATTATCTTTCGTGTAACTTGTACATGCATTTCATATACTTGTTCTTAAATTGTATACTATATTGCTGTTGATTACATTATTCGCTTAATGTTTTTATTAAAATATATAACATATGTTTATAAATTTGTATGAATATTGTTTATATGAAGTGGAAATTGCATAAATAAAGAACTCTCAGCTTAGTATCTTTTCTTGTGTGTAAAGAACAAGTACTTGTGGCCAGATTTATTTTCTTAATAACATCAACATTCCTGTGACGGATTGCCGCGTTGGGAGTAGTAAAGAACTGAAAAGGAACTAATCAACTCCACTAAGAACTGTAAAGGAACAACTCAACTCCACTAAGAACTGTAAAGGAACAGCTCAACTCCAATCTAGTTTGGAAGAGAGGGAGAAGAAAGATGTACTGCCAAATTGACTGATGTGAGGAGTAGCATGATAACTTAGATTTTTGATTATTGTATATGTGTATATAATATGCTTATTATATTTAATAATATATTAAACATAATTAAAGTCTGATAGCAAAAAAGTAAATGGACTTTTTTTATTTGTCTGAAATCCACTCTCTGCCTTTCACCCTTTCTCTCAAAGATTAAAATTTCTTACTTATACCATTAATAATTTTATGAAAGCTTAAATATTTACGGTCAAAGAAATTACCATTCGATATCTGTTGTAACGTATTAAGAACGAACACAGTCAGGCTATAGATAACAACTAAATTTTATCTAACCCCTAAGCATGCACCATGCTACACACCCTAGCTTCCCGTTTCCTTCCTTCTTTGTCCAGTCTCTCTCTTTCGTTGGTGTGTGCGCATCTCAGTTACTGAGTCTCATTGAATGACTTCGTCCCTGAAGAAATCAACTGGTTTTTAAGTGATGTTCGCTACAATGTATGAAGAGTTTAAGAATTCGAATGTTTAGGATTTCTAATTACTCTGAATGGATCAAAATCCTTAAAAGAAAAAGTTCTGTCTATCCTTGAATATAAATACCTATTTCATGATCTTAAAATATTTTTAGTATGTTAAATTTCTATTGCCGTTATTACATTTAAAGTTGAAACGCGTACTCAAATGATTTTGTATGAGTATCTTAAAGAATCGAGAAAAGAAAGACATTTATTTAGTTCAATAGTTAAGAAAACGGAAGACCAGATTGAAAAATATAAAGAATACTTATAAAATATAATCCTACCCGAATTCTGATTTATCTCCGGATCTTTATACAGACTCCGGATTGTTCGTAGTGAGGTATATACGAGTACCTAGCCTAATAGGCTTTAAACTCTTTGTCAGGGTAATTTGAAGCAGAACAGGTTCCTAGCATTCAGAGTCATAGAAGTGGTGAGTGAGAAAATGTCCGAGCGAAGGTAAGGGGAGAACTTAGTTTCCTATTGCCTGTAGCATGAGGGTCGGAGAGAAGCTTGCTTTTGATTGGTTGGAGGCGTGGCTAGATTTTGTGAGATGGTGCTTGTGGGAAAGATCTTACTTTAAAGTTTAAAAGAATTTAAACTTGAAATTATGGAAATGAAGCTAAGATAACTTGCATGAAGATATTTAATTTATCAACGGTATTTTCAGTGCTTTTCATTTTCTTACATGCTTCTAGGAGGGTGGGAAATGCTCGGAAAAGATCTTGAATTTCTTTTACGGCGTCTAGGAAAGTAAAATTGTCAGAATTTTTGTTTTCTTGGATTTCGATATTTCTTTTTGGATTTTCTTGATTAACTATTTCTTTTTCTGATTGCAGACACCTGCGTAAGTTTTATCTTCTCTGATTGTCTTGGAGATGAAATCTTTGTTCTTCCTTGTTCTTAAGGTAGGAGTTCCTTTTTTAGGTTTTGGGAAGCTAGGGCATCCTTCCCAGGATGCAATGTGACCGTTTTTCTTACAATTAATACAGGTGGGGTTCGGTATTTTTTCTTTGATAATACAATTTCTCGTAATGTGGTTTTCACCACATTTGAGACATCTCGGCGTAGAGTTGCAATTGTTTGATGAGTGATGAAAGAAGTTGCATCTATAGTATTGCATTGCATTCTTCTTGCTTTCGTAAGTTACGACTTCAACTGTCATAAACATACATCGTTTGACGTTATGAATTTCTGCGAATCCTTTTTTTCGAGTAACTTCTATCATGAAAATTGGCAGGGGTCTTTTTGTTTTGAATTGTCTGAGTTGTGCTACTTTTTCAATTGCAAAGCCTTTTCCTTCTGTTGATGCTGGTAATCCTTTTAAAATTAATTTAATTGGTTTTTTAGAAGGTGGGTTGGCTATATAGAAGTCTATTTTTTCTTCTTTAAGGTATGATGTGATAATTCTGTGAGTATCACTGCTGTTGGGTGGTAATTTGATAAAGTCTCGCATAAGCGCTGCTTCGGTATCTGGTGCAATTCTATTGATTTCTTGCAGGATTAAATTGTAATTTTGGGTTATTTTCATCATGACTGGAGGAATTTGATCAATCTGTTCTTGGGGGGGGGGAGTTTCTTCCGCTTGATTGGTTAGAGCTTCAAACTGATTTGTAATAGGAATTTGAAAATTTTCCTTTTCTTTTCTTGGCTGTTTTGATGTTTTGGTCGGGGGTTTGAAGTCATCCTTTTCAGACGCTTTCATTTTTGTTCCCGTGGTTCCTCTTTCTGTGATCTGAGCAATATGGAATTCTTTACAATCTTCATATATTTCTTCGCTTGATTTGTGAGTTTCACATTGTTTTGGGCAATTTGATCGTTTTAGATCCTCGGTTAACTCCATTTTTAAAATTAGGTACTTGTGTGCAGTGTTTGTCATTTCATCTCTTTCCGCCATATTGTCTCTTCTTACTGGGATCTTAGATTTTCCATCCATGATTTCCATGTGCTGGGTGAAGGTTTCTCTGAGCTTTTCTTCTAATCGCGTCCGAATTAGACACGCCTCTTCGTTCTTATCCTGTTCAGTCGTATCCATATTATCGAACTAATCTTCCTCCGTATCAATCTCTAACTCGGTGAGATCCGTGATAGCTATTGGTTCGTAATCTCCTTCTTCTTTTTAGTGGTCTGCTTAGTTCTAGCCATTCTAGAGACTCCAGATATGGTTATTGGTGCAGTGATTCAACAATATGAAAATTTATTTTTATTTTTTATTGATAAATCTGTTCTATACTTAGTTGCCATTCAGTGTAAAAATTTATCCCAGTGTTTTTATATCTCTCGAGAGCCATCATTGTAAAGTGATATTCCCATATATGAAGAATCCAAGTTAGTGTCTCTGTTTTAAATTGTATTAGTTTTATCTGCAATTAATAATGCTAATCCAGACTATCGCAACCAATCTTCTCACGTAGAAAATACTATAACTTTAGCGCTTGAGTAGAGAACTGTTGGACATTCTACCCATAAATTAAGTACAATTCCAAGTATAAAACCTTGCCGTTAGACAGTTTCTTGCTTCTGCTGCTTTTGCTAGCACTCGCGAATACTACTTCCATGTTATAAGAATCCTATACAGCTTCATCGAAATATAGAACTTTAAGCAAAAATGGAATTTTTTAACTTTCACGACTATTTCTGAAACAAAATTAAATGGATAAAATTTATAGAAGTTTTCTTTCTCCTGTACATATCCTTTCATAAAAACTCTTTATCACTCCTATAGTTGTAGATTACTTTTTTCAAAAACGTTCCGTATCTACAGCCCTTTAAGAGATTAATGTGAAATAAATAAAGTTTCAAAATATAATTTAAACAAATTAAATTTAATATTACAATATATTTATTAAAATTAAATTTCTCTCTCAAGAATTTTGAACAATGTAATTAATGATTAAATTAACAAAACTATTAGAGATTAATAAATAGTCTGTTATATAATTATGAGACCACTTATCTAAAAAATGTAGGAAAGTTAATATGATACTGGTCCTTCAGTTTTTGTGAAAACCTTGAGTAATTCTATTTTTCACTGAAATGCCCAGGTGGTTAAGTTTTATTTCAGAAATATTGTACGATTCTTGGATACTTCCAGTTCATTGACTGATGGAAAATGCATATTATTAGAATACATTTTACGACATAATGTACTCCAAAGGTTTTCCATGTGGTTCAAATTTGGACTTCGATTTGACCATAGCAAAAATCTTTTTTTTTTTCTTTTTTAACCATTCTTGGGTGGATTAAGGTATATGACATATTTTAGAATTTTATTTTACGGAATATTTAAAAGCCTTCTCCTGCTAAAATATCACTTAAACACCATCTAATAAAGACCTAAATGGATAATCATATCATAACTGGATACTGGGTAGAGTACATATTTAACTATGGCCTCTGCTTAATAGCTGTAAATCTCACAATCTATCCTGACTTAAGGCTCCACAAACCAATAATGATCCTCCATTCAGTTGTCGACTGAAATGCTCTTTCAGTTGATTCCTCAAGTCTTGCAAATAGTGTTTGCAACCATTTGGACCATCAAGTAAAATTTCTTTGTATCAGAAAATATAGTTTGTTCCTACTCATCGTTCCGTGACATGACATTTTTAGTCTTTTTCAATCTTTCTACTCCATAAAGTTTCAATAACTTCGGTCTTTTTCTCCTTTTTATAAATTGTATGTAAGTATTTGATTTTAGACTCTTTCAAACTGAAACGGATTTTTTTTTTGCTGAAGCGTTCCAAAATTTACGATTCGAAAGAACTTATTTTTTTAGTTGATCATCAAAACATTTATCGAACTTCCCGAGTAGTCAAAATCCTTTTTTATCTTCTTCCCGATCGTTTTGTTTTGTTTGAATCATCGTTTCTTATTATGGCATAGTGAAAAAGATTTTTAGAACGCTTCATTCATTTTGCTATTTCCGTTTCATATTTACCAGTACCCTTACAAAATAAATTTTTTCTCACTTCGCTTTCAAATAACTTTTTATCCCGAGGCATCTTCAAATGAATCAAGGATAACATAATCAAAACACTCACCTTTGATTTTCAACTAATTCTGTCAAGGAATACTTACACATGCAATTTGTATTGATTCTGATGTGAGGTGTATTATATTAATATTTTCGTAATTATATTTTCGTGGGTGGCCATATAATTTTTTAACAAATACAGTTGGGACATTGGGCTATTCGCGGTTTCTCTTCACTAACCTTGGGGACTTTTAATTAAGATTGATTGCTTTTGCTAAACAACCTTTGCTCAACCGAAAATGAAATGTGATTTTGGTAAAATATGTAGAAATGAAGTGAAGCGGGAGAGTTAGGAGATATATAAGCTCCGACTGAGAGTCGCGATAGAGAGGTTGAAGGAGAAGTTGAAAGAGTTGGAAAGAGAGGTTGAAGTAGGAGGTTGGATTAGAAGTTGAGTGATTCAAGAGATTTAGTTATTCCAACGTTCCATAAATGTTCCATAGTCTGAGTAGCAATCGAGGAAGGCTTAGTGGTAAGAGTCAGTTAGATTATTATTGGTAGATTGAGTCAAGGCAGTAAAGCCCTTTTCCGGGAGAGCATTCATAATTGTTGTTATATTAACAAGCAGTTAATAAATTGCGTAATTATTGTTCTAGTGTCTCTTTGATTGACTTTTAGATTCTTAGTGTTTAAACATTGAGTTTAGCAATGGCACAAGAGGTAACCCGGAATGGGCAGCCGTTACACAGTATTCAATTTTTGGAAAAATGGGTAGATCTTAGTAAAATTTAAATTAATTCTTAAAAATGCTATTAGAACAGAAAGAGTTTTGCTATCCACATTTTAAATACACATGCTTATAATTTGTATACCATGTTTTATTATACATAATGCATAAATTCACACACATTAACGGTCTTATAATTCCTTAACACACTGTAATCAATTTTAACTATCTATTACTATTTATTTTGGCCTAAAGAAATGTGATATGATAACTTAAAAACTCAAGATTCGTGATTTTAATTTTATTCAATAGAAATTAAACAAACGTTATTCAAATAATGTAAATAAATTAATAAAAAACTACTACTATACTCATTACAATTTTAGAAATGCTACAACGTTACATTCCGCATGTTTTCTCTACATCACATTAAGCTATTAGAAGAACAATTTTAATCAGATCATGTATAAATTAGAAATACAAGAAAAATATTGATGATGGAATTAGGAGAAATTATTGCCCTGAAATTATTGTCTTAATTACCAGAAGATTCTATTGAGAATTCAATATTTAAGAATATATTATTGCTTGGTATTTGGACAAAGAAAAATGTTAAATAAATTCCACTATAAATATGGAATCTCATTTTTCTCCCAAATCGATAAATATTTTATTACTCTTATAATTACTTTTATTTGATTTCATTGAGTTTCTTTCAAGAATTATATTTAATTATCATTAAATCATTTGACAACGTGATTAAAAATTATATGTATTCATCGTACTTTCTAAGGATTTCTAATTTTCACCCTTAAAATTTAATTATAAAATTCCTTAGCATAGCAGTGAATGACACAATGATAAATTTTGTTAAAAATTGTGTTCGTAAACGTAATTTTTGTATTGTTTTATGTTAATATGTAAAAATACATCTTAAATAAAGGAAATTATTTACAATATTAATAATATAATGGAACATTAAATGCTAGAAATAATTATAGCAAAATATCTCAAATTCTAAGGGCACGTACTATAAAGAGCAACTAATAAATGTATTATTAATTTCCACATATTCTGAAATTATACAATTTAGTTTAATTAAAATCATTAAAAAAATCTACTTTCAGCAAGTGTTATTTCATTACTCAATTTTAAGGATTAATTTCAATAAATATAAAATATACTATCATTGGTACTTTTCATGTTCATTGCTTATAGCCTACAAGCATGTTTTATCAAGAGTGAATAGACACCATTTTTAGTCATCTAAGATAATTAATAAGTTTCCAACATTATATTATTTTAGTCCGAAGCTGAATTTATTTTCTTAATAATAAAGATTTTCTCATTTAAAATCATCACAGTCGAAACAAATATTACTTCATTATATAATCGGCTTTGCTGCAATTTGTTTAAAAATTAATTTGGCTGCCATTTGCTGCTAAATTGAAATTCGATTGCTGTCAAATGGAGTTGTCGTTAGTTTGCTATCAATAAGATATGGATTCGTTATTAACACATCAATCAATAACTCCCGAGTCTAACATTGAAAACAACATTTTTTTT
>BMAW01078398.1:453139-496828 GCA_019974015.1 Nephila pilipes | reverse complement strand
CGTGTACTTCGTTCAGTTACGTATTGCTCCAGTGAGGTCAAATCCTTTTATCTTCTTCCCGATCGTTTTGTTTTGTTTGAATCATCGTTTCTTTAAGCATAGTGAAAAAGATTTTCAGAACTTCGATCATTTGCTATTTCGGTTTCTATGTTACAATACCCTTACAAAATAATTTTCTCGACTAAAATCGTTTCAATATTTTATCCCAGGCATCTTCGAATGATCAAGGATAACATGAACTTCAACCTTTGATTTTCATCTATTCTGCATTCAAGGAATAACACATGCAATTTGATTGATTCGTCGATGTGGGTGTATTATATTAATATTTTCATGATATATTTGTGGGTGCGGCCATACAATTTTTAAAAGCCTAAGTTGGGACACTTGCTATTCGACGGGTTTCTGCTACTATCACAAGGGACTTTTTAATGGGCCTGGTGCTTTTGCTACGCTTTATCTACGAAAATGCTGATTTTTGTAAAACTATAGAAATGTGAACGGAGATTGGGACATATAGCTCCGACTTGAGAGTCATGGTACGAGGTTGAAGGAAAGTTAGAAGTTGAAGGGTTTGAGTAGGAGGTTGATTAGAAAGTTGTGATTCAAAGTTTATTATTCAACGTTCCATATCATTCCTACCAGTCTGAGGACAATCGGAAGAGGCATTGGTGGTAGAGTCAGTTAGATTATTATTGGTAATTGAGGATCAGAGCAGTAAAGCCTTTCCAAAATTATTGTTTGTTATATTAACAAACAGTAATAAATTGTAATTCATTAGAACACTAGTGTACTTTGATTGACTTTTAGATTCTTGTTTTAAACATTGGGTTTTGGTAACAAATGTTAAATAGAATGGCCATTACACAGTATATTATAAAATTTTGGAAAAATGGTAGATCTTAGTAAATTTAAATTAATTCTTAAAATGCATGAGACAAGAAAATTATGCTATCACATTTAAACATGCTTATAATTGTTCATGTTTTATCTTATAATATGCAAAATTCACGCATTAGTCTTGAATAAGTTCTTAACACTGCTTCCAATTTAACTATCATTCACTATTTTATTTTGCTAAAGAAATGTGTATGATAACATAAAACTCAAGATTCAGTTTTAATTTTTATTCAATGAAATACAAACCTTATTCAAATATGTAAAATAAATTAATAAATAACTATAAATATTACAACTTTGAAATGCTCACAGTTACATTTACATGACTTTTCTCCATCACATTAAAGCTATAGAAAATTGTTTAATCAGATCATGTATAAGATAAATAAGAAATATGATGTGAAATTAGGAGAAATTGCCCTGAATTATTGCTTGACCGCAAAGATTCTGTGAATTCCAATTTATAGATATATTATTGGAGTATTTGGACAAGAAAATCGTGTCGATAATCCACTATAATGTGAGATCTCTGTTTTCTGCCCAAATCAATATATATTTTATTACTATACATCTTTAGCTGATTTCATTGAGTTTCTCTTCAAATATTGGTATCATTGCAAATCGATTTGAAACGTGATTAAAATATTATGTATTTAACATCGTCTGGTTCGATTTCTATTCACCCCAAATTTAATTACTAAATTCCTTAGCAGTATGGATGAAGACAATGATAAATTTTGTTAAAAATTGTTTCGTAAAACTAATTTTGTATTGCATAGGTAATAGCCAAAGACATCTTAAATGAAAGAGGTTTTAAATAGATATATAATACGTGATTAAATGCATAGAAATAATTACTAATAATATCTCAAGATTCTAGGCCGTATAAGAGCAATATAAATGTATTATATTTCACTTCTGAAATTCACTACATTAGTTTGAATTAAATCATTAAAATCTTTTCAGCAAGTGTTATTCCATATCAATTTAAGGATTCAATTTCAATAAATATAAAATATCTATCATTAGGCACTCGTGTTCGATTCTTTATAGCCTACAACATGTTTTATCAGAGTGGATAGACACCATTTTGCGTCATCTAAGATAATTATAGTTTACCAACATTATATTGTTATCCGAGCGAATTTATTTTCTTAATATACGATTTTCTCATTTAAATCATCCGAGTCAAAGCAAATATTCTAATTATATGAAATCGCAGCTTTGCAAATTTGTTTAAAATAATTTGGCTGCCATTTGCTTGTAAATTGAAATTCGATTTGTCGAATGAGTTGTACTATTCATAATATGGTTCGTTTATAACAATCAATCAACCTAACTCCAAGTCTAAAGTGAAAACACTTTTTCAGAAATTTTTATTCATCATTCATCCTTTGTTATCACCCAAGTTTTACGGTTATTTCCAACGCTTTTATCTTTTTCGCAAATCTTTTGTGCAGAGTAAATAGCGATAAACAGCTTTCTGAATCATCGACTCGTTGCTGTTTTTGTTCCATCGAAAGCAATCGCGGCACCCACTTGGAAAAAACCTTTTTCACTTCACTTCAAAAAACCTTTTTCAGTAAATACACTTCCATATGATATCTGTGTCATCTCAGCAATCTCACGGAGCTTCACTTTACGATCTTTCATTACAATTTTTGTCACTTCACTCACATTTTCCGGTGTAACGGCTTCCACAGGTCTACCCGAGCGTTCCGCGTCATTTGTGTCGGTACGACCACGTTTAAACTCGGCAGACCACCGACAAATCGTTGCTTTTGATGGACAAGAGTCCGGGTAACATTTTTCAATCCATTGTTTCGCTTGCACGGTGTTTTTACCCATTAAAAAACTATGTTTTATCAGAACACGAAACTCGGTTTTTTCCATTTTTTAAACAAACTACAAAACGACTTTACTCCAACCTCGATAACTCAGCTGTTTCTGGTCCGATCGACTTAAAATTTTGACACGTTTCAAACAAAGGTCAGAAAGATCTGGTTACTGGTTTACTACGAGCGCCATCTCTGGGTTAGTCTCGGGAGTTATTGATTGATGTGTTATAAACCGGAAACCAAGAAATAATAAAACAGTTCTGTTTTTGGTTATATATTCCAAAGAGGGCGGAAACGGTCTCCTTGGCCGAAAAGTAGCTGCGACATTTTTTTTTTGGATCCTAAGAGAATTTTACCCGTGGATTTTTTTGATATTGGTAACGAAGAAAAACAATTAGTGGATTATATTACAGCATGTTTATCTATGTCTTTCATTCCTATCAGCCTATTTCCTATTCTTACTTACCTAGTGGTCAGAGCCACGGATTCGCGGACAACGTTGCCTTCTTCAAGTCGTGGATTTGAGCCCTGATTTCATAAGCACTCTCCATGTAGCGGGGATGATGCACATTATATCTGTTAGAGGTACCATGTCCTCCCATTGGCGTGTTGTGGAAGTTTGGAGAAGAAGGTACTAGCTCAGGTGTCCTTGTCATTTGACCGAGACTCAGAATTGACAATAGCTCTCATGTTGCCACTTATTATAAGGTTAATAAAGCAATCATTATACAATTCTTAACCTAGGTACTTATTGAATTACCTAGGTGTAATTCGGAAATGGACTTTTTATTTTTGGACTGAAACCATCTAAGTATGTTTTTTTTATATCAGTTGAAAAAAATTTACACAATATGTGCGAACCCATAGTTTGTGCGTGCAATAAAGTGTTGAATAGGTTTAACTTACTCTTCATAAAAGCTAAATTGTTTTATGAGAAGGTAGTCTATTAATAAAGTGATAAACTAGGATTTTTGAAGAAGGTTTGTTTATAGATTGTAAATGTCATTAACATTGTCTTCTTTCCGTGAAAAGGTGACATATTTATGTAAATTTATTATCAAGTACAAAATAACCGGCAAATAGATATTTCATTGTCTTATTAGTAAACTTTAATAACAAAAAGGGAAACACCAGATTACAATCTTGTATTTCAATGCATTGAAACTCTTGAAATGGCCACATTATGATTTGATTAAATTTGAATTTTACAAAGAAGCAAATTTTTTTGGTGATTTTACTATTCGAATATATATATATATATATATATATATATATATATATATATATATATATGTGTGTGTGTGTGTGTATGCCTTTCATGTAATTCTAAAGTTTTCATGAAAAGTATATAATTTTTAAAATAAATTATCTGAATATAAAAATTAAAATAATAAAAAAATTGCAATTTATGAAAATTATTATCTGAGCATTTAGAGAAGTTTGTGTTTTTTTCTCATCTGTTTTCCAAATTTAGCATTCATAAACAGTGATTTACTAATTAATTTATGCTTACATCATATCTATTTGAAAACTATTCACAACGTTCAAATGAAATTTAATTGAATATATTAATATGAAAGTGCGATATCTGATAGCTCGTTATATTGATGAATCGGTTCATTGAACGAACACAACTAACATTATAAAAGCCAGGTCTTTTTCAGTGTAACTCGATTTCTGAAAAATATTAACGCAAAAATATTTTTCGTAGCTAATATAAAGGACATACATTTTTGTAAAAAATAATAAAATAGGATGTTCCGTGAATTGTTTTCCTATTAAATTAAGAACACAAAAAAATCATGACCTTAAATACGACATTTTGAGACTCCAAAAAGTCAGATACTTCTCATTTATATCTAGATACATATAAATTTACTCGTATCTATCTGATAAATTAAAATTATCATTTTATATTTGTTTTTCAGCTCATATGCATACCAAATAAAATCCTTTTATTTATTTTTCCAAGTAGACTCCCATTTCTCTATTGTAATTTTCCTAACTTCTACAGTCTTTATTTTCTCTTCCTCATTCTGAATTCGTTTCAATCAAGTCCTATTTTTCAATGATTCTTTTCATACAATTCAATGTTTCCTTTTTTATGAGAAAAATAATGAAGCATGATAAAGAACGCAGACATGGGGGGAAAGAATGATGTCAAAATTGAGCTATATATTTTTAGTAACAATGTTTATTTTATTATAATTCAATTCTTCTTGATATATATCGTTTGGATAAATTCAGATTTAGAAGAAAATTATATTCTCTTACATTGCGTAGGAATACGAGGGTAGTTCTATAAGTTCTTAGACCATCCAAAAGATTACGCTCGTAGCATTAAAAATTGTTTGTTTTTAGTAAGCATCATGTCTCAGTAGACAGCTCTATTAGTCTCATTTATTCGTATTCGCGAAGATGACGTCTTTTGCACTTCGAAAATTCTTCGCAATAACTTTTCCAGCCGTCGAGACTATCCTAGTGAATCTGCGTCGTCTCGCAGATTCACCCGAAGCAATCCATTGTTTGATTTTTTCCCCCGTTATATATTGATGGATCTAGGTCTCATGGACTATGACAACTTGACGCAAAATGAGGTCGACAATTCGACGTGGCAACAATCAAATTTTGATTTGTCAGCAAATGACTACTAAATCAAACTAACATATAAATCAATGTCAAGTCTGTTTCGACTTCATTTAAAAGATGGTACCACAACATGGAAACAACAGTTTACCTTAATGATGGTATCTGTCTTCAAATACAAGTGCTGTTTGAACTATCCTTGTACTTTTGATTTTTATTACAAAAGTAAGTCATTATATTGTTCACGTTTGAGGTCAGAACAATTTTTTAAGTCAATTAACATTTACAATTTAGTTTTTTATTTAACGTTAAACTAGAAGCAACACGAGAAAGTTGTGGCATTGAACCTCATGGTACAGACCTTAGGTCGAGGGAGAGGATGACGCACAAGGCACAGTATCTTCCTCCTAACATCCACACCACGCCAGCCGTGATACAGGCTCGACGTTTAATGCGCATCAGCTGGCTGCACGGCAGGTTTTTTGTAGGCAAGGATCAGACTGCTGAACGAAACCGCCGGTTACGAATCGAGCCATGACCGCACTATAGGCTACCGCGGTTGCCGTACGCTGCCGCCGCCAGCGCCGCTGCCGCGTATGCGCCACAGCCGTAAACAGCCGCACGCTGGCTGCCGCCCGTACGCGCTCGTAGATTTCTGTAACATCTCAAAATCTCAAAACGAACTTTTTTAAAACATTCTAATTCACAGAACTAATCTCTTGCGAGATTTGTATGTTTATGAGCAATCTGAAGTCATGTTATATATTTTACATGAGTAGCATTATAGATCAAATTATAATTTAATCTTATTATTTACTGAATGATATATATTGAGTTTAAAATTACTTAGTATAATTGAAATAGATTCCAAATAAAAGAGGAAACTCTGTTTTTTGTAAGAATTACACTTTTCAAACACAAAACCTACAAAAATACTATGAAAATATTCAAAGAGATATGTAGCAACAGTGAATGATGAAAATAGTTTGGAATTTCCACATATACAGAGGTACAAATTGAGCTGGTACCATTTTAATGACAAATAGACTCGGCAAAACTATCTTCACCAATTTCAATTCAGGTTAATAATGATTATTATTATATATATATTTGGAAAGAAATCAGAACATCCAAAATAAATAAAATCAGTCTCTGATAACAGATTTCAAAACAGAAGCAACCACGAAAGCTTCTAGACAGAGAAAATTACCTACAAGTTCATAGTATTGTCCGGTGCGTACGCACCGTGCTGGCGCGCGCGCGCACGCGCGCGCACGCGCATGTATCTTCTGTATTATATGTATATGTATAACTCTCCACTCATATCACCAACAATAATAATAATATGCATCACTGCTTCCATGTCCCCACATGTATACGCACAGTAAAAAGCTTATCCGTAAACCATGTATATGCGTAATAATATCACATACATGCATTATGTATACGCCGTACCGACGCGTATGTAATATGCGCTTGCATGTATATCATGTAATAACCGTAGCCATGCGTATGTACTCTCAGCCGTAATACTGCTCAACAACCGACATATACATACATGCACGTATGCTTCATATTATATATCTTCTACATGCATGCGTACGCCAACCATGGCACGTAACGCAACATGTTTATCTTGTCTCTCATAAAGGTACCGCATACAGCACACTTGCACACCGGCTGCGCGATTGGTTTATGATTTGGAAACTTCAGCGGACCATATTTTCGGTTTACGTCATTTGGGTTTTGCGTATTTCATTTCGTTTCACCAGTATTTCAGTAACCATCCGATATGTCTAGGCTTTTAACCGTTGCATGAACTACAAGATGGGGTTTCATCTTCGGAATCAGGTTTTCGCCGCCACTGTTAGGTGCGTTATGATGTACTCAGCCTCAGCGTGTTATGTTTCCAACCTCTTTTGTTTCCTTATCACAGCTAATTTGCAAAAGCTTTTATATGCTGCGGATCGAATCACCGTCAGGGGAACTATCGCTATTAAGCTTTTGAACTACCTTTTCTTCCACAGATACTATATCGAAAACTTGACGAAGAACGAAGAAATTTTACTAAGTCAGATACAAAAGTGTTTAAAATTAGATATTTCACATATGCTATCAAGTTAAAGGGAAGATATGACAGAAAAGATATCTATTCCTTTACAAAGTTAGGATTACTTTGAGAAATCTAGACTTTAATAAAATACATTATATAGTTCGATAGTTCAATGTATACACCGTAGATGGTTTAAGTTAATTTCTTAAAGTAACCAGCACTCTCTCCTTACCCGAAAATAGTTATTACAGACTGATTTACTATGTTGTGCCTTCCTTTTTATGCAGACTGATTGTGTAGTTCTACATTTTAAGAAGGCCTGCAAAAACATAACAGGAACATTAAATATTTAAAAAGTTAATGTTGCAGTAAAAGTAGACTCTCTTGTGATCTGATAATGGATCAATTTAAATGAAAACTTACCCGGCCATGCCTGGCTTGTACGACATATGCATTCGTTATATGTATAAGTTGTTCTTTTGTTAAAGCATTCTCCATTTTTCTTTTAAGTTTTTTCATTGTATTCCCTATACTCACCCATATTTTCAAATGTTCTTTTTGAAATAGCATTATGAAAGGAGTTGAGTTTTATTTTGTTTTTGATTAAGTTTAATACAGGTAGAAAGATAATTTAATTTCAAGGTAGGACCATATAATTATTACCGGTCTAGCAATTTCAGTGTTGTCTTAAATGTTATGTTTTTTTCAGAATAAAAGAATTCTTAACTAGAATCAAACATTTAAAAGCAGAGACATTTAGGAATTCTTTTAATTACTACTTTAATTTGAGCCGTCTAATTACAACAAGTCATAAATAAATCTACACAGGAATTAAGTTTGAATTAAGAATTAGTTGCTGGTAGATAACTCGACCCGCAAATAATACACAGCTGTAAAAATAATACAATTATTTTTATTGAACTCAATCATATTCATACTCAGGTCTGAGCATGTTTAAGACAATCATGCCATATATATATAAATTTCTGTTTGCATTTCCAGTTCTAGAACTGATAGACCAAGCGTAACAATAATTTAGAAAATATAGGAAATTTTGCTTAAGCCAGACGTATATTCTCTCTCTTTTAAAGCTTCTGTACTACGCTTATAAGTTGATGACTAGAAATCTCTGCGGAAATGTAGGGAAAAAGTACGATTAGTCAAATGCTGCAAATGTATTTGAACTTAATCCTATTACATACAAATATTATTTAGGTTCAAGATGTATAGGAAGGAAAAGAATGATTGTCTACCAAGAAAGAATAAACAAAATTTATCTCCAGTAGAAGAATTCCGACTCAATATGAAATGACCCACCTTCTACACTCAAAGCAGTAACTTTTCCTTAAAATAAAACTCATTCTTTGTCTTTTGTACATGTTAACTAGTTTATCTATCTTGTATTTTACTGAAAAGTGTTCTTTTATTTCTTAGATTATATTATTTCTCTTTTTTAAAGAGAAAATATTTTAATGTTCCTTCTTAAAGAGAGCCAGTGTTTATTTCTACAGACTATTCTAAGCGTTATAAACCAGAAAGAATGGGAAAAATCAAAACAAAAAAATCTCTAAAAGTGAAATTCTGATAAATATAATTTTGGGATGATTTAATCATCAATTAACAATTCTCTGCAAGATGTACGTATATAGGTAAAAGTATAGAATTATCAAAACTTTGAAGAAATCTTCCACTTCAGTCTTGAAATTACATTATTATTTAAAATGAAACCATTTAACACTGTATCTTATTTCATTTGATTTATAAATCCTTTAAAATTAGATATATGTTAAAATGATTTACATTAAAATTGAATTTTCAATCTACACTGAAATTTACTCTCAGTAGAGTGCCTCTCCATACTTGCATAACAATTGGACTTCGTATTCGAAAATTTGAGGTTGAGGATCATTGGCAACATGACTAAAGTAAAATTGTAGGTCAATCAAGCATTCCCCAGTATCAGTTTTTTAAAGCAAGTATTGCATCCACCAGCAGATATAATGTTTGATTGTCTAAATCTAAGTAATTATATGTACAGCATCTTTAAAATATTTTATACAAGTAAAACATAATAGCTACAGGTATAGCATTTTGCAGAAAAAAATTTCCTCTGCTAATTTCATTCTTTTAACAAAGAGTTCGACAACAATATGCATTTTCTTGATTTTTTTTTATTCTAGAGGAAAAGTTCATTTTTTTTATAACATAATCACAATTTGGCATTCTCCATTACAAAATCCGTTAGCTTCGCCATATTAAAATTTGCTGTCAGCCTTTATTGCTGCGCGCACGCGTCGCTGAGCGCGCCGCAAAAACGCTGGCGTTCATGCGCACAGCACCGCGCTGCTGCCGCTTGCGCACGTAGCACAAAACACGCCTTTGCGTATCAATATTCATCTGGTTTTTTTACTAGATAACGATGAAAGTGGAACTCTTTTCACCTGAAATATCTCAATTTTTTTATTTTCTTTCATTAACTGCCAGATGTCACTTTCCTTTTGTAAATCATGCATTGGGTGCAAATATCTATTCAATTAGATTGATAAGCAAGAATTTTGAGTTTAAAACTCAGATAGAATTCTTGATCGTCACTTCTAGTCTTTCCTTGCTGCATAAAAGCTCTCGTATAATATCAGCTTTTATTTTTTGTTCTTCTATTAACGATTGAATGAATTTAAAAGGATTTCAATAAACAGGTTTTTAAAATTAAAATCAAGTAAACTGTTGTTTTTTTCTCAAAGTAGAGCATTGAAGTATTCCTGTAAGATGCCTTTACATTACAACTCACTCCAGAGAACAACAAAGAAGCAAGTCACTACTCAGAGTTAACATAATATCTAAAATATAAAGTAGATATAAAAAAATATAAGTTATTACTATTGCTTGATCTACATTCTAAATTAAAATCCAGTTTTATTCCTATTAAATATGAAATGAATAGGAATTAACCAGAACAGTAATATTTACCTTTACAAGATCTCGATGCATAACTTCTCTGTTTAATCTCTCAAGCTTTTATTCCCGAATGTATAGCCTCGAGATGATTATGGAAAAAAAACCCCTCAACTAATTTTCAAGTCTTTACTATTGCAGAAATTTCGGAACATGAACAAGGGAATCGCTGTTAAAATGAATCAAAAAACACAATGCTTGCAGACCTATTTATCTTCTTTAAACTACTTCATTTGAATAAGAATGAGTAATAAAGAGAGAGAATAGATGCAATAATAATACTAATAAATTTAATAACCAATTTATTCAAATGTTCAAGTTCAATGATAAATATTTAGCTTTCTCAATAGTCCAACTCCCCAAGAACGTGTTTTGACCCTCAATTTTAAAATCTCTTTTATCCATACACTCAGATTCAAGTAGGCAGGTTAAGCTTAGATTGAGGTTTTGAACATAAGCCTTTCCCAACATTTTGTGATTCTCATGTGTACATTAAGAGCAATGGGGCTCCATATTTCATGGATTCACAGATTAATTGGTTCACACTGGTTATACTACATCAATAACTTCTTTTCCTTTCACTATCGTCTTTTCATTGCTGCTTGTAAGTACAATTTTATTGAGTTCTGACGGTCAGCGAAACAGGTGAGGGATGGTGCAATAAAGAAAAGATAGCCTCTCAAAAATAACGCTATTGACTGCTCCTGTATCTATCATATTTTGTGTTTCACATTTTATGATGTATTTTAGATATTTAAAACATTTCAAGAATAATCTCACTGAAGGCTACCAGGAATGTTTTGCCTTTTGTATATATTCTTCTTATTACTGAATGGGATAAATTTTAAATATTTATTACATTTTTGAAATATTATTATTTGACGTTTTACGTTTTTTAATTAAAATTGTAATGCTATCTTTTCTCTCTCAATGTAAAATTTTATTTCACAAAAATCAGTAGCATAATCTCATGACGATATCTTCTCAACGATAATTCTCTCTATTAAATAACACCATGGATTCTGGCTGAAATCTGTATTTCGATATTCTTTATAACGATAATTCTCCTCTACAAGTAGTAAGCTATTTCCCTTCCATCATAAATACATTCTCTCTATTACGATATTTTTTTTCAAAAGAATCCAGCACAGTCTACGAAATGTAGTGCTTCCTACAAAGAAATTTTTTAGATAAAATATGCTTGGATCGTTGGACAGGACTCTCAAGTTACATTCTTTGTAAAACTTTTTTATAAAGTTTTGCATTGCTTAATGTAACTATCATGGCTCCGAAGAGTGCATTTTCTAACGCAAGGGAAAATAGAATGTCTTTATTTTCTTGGCAAAAACTATTGTGAACCTTCTCCTATTCTTTCCACCAGAGAGCTCGTCCAAGGATTCCCTCTAAAATCAGATTGATAGATAAAAACTCAGAAGTGTCTGGGAGTAAATTTTGTGAAATATACTTTCCTGTATGGCAGCAGGTATCATGTAATTCTTTACTCTCGTCAATTGTCTCAATTACAGTAATCCGAATCAGTAGTGTTCTTGTACTATTCTAGAAGACTTGTGAATTTATTTTATAAATTTTTTTTTAATTTTGCAAGGTGCTAGTGAAAATCAATTACAAATAGCTGAAGAAAAGCATCCATCAGAGAGTGAGCTCAGTGGATGTTTCTACTATAAATATATTATTTTAAATATATATATATATATATATATATATATATATATATATATAAAGTCATAAAGTCATAAAAGATGTTGTGAGAGGTGCAAGCTGAGGGTTTCGAAAAAATACAGATTTTTCTTAATCGACTGAAATCACTATTTTAAAAGAAACAGGAGAATGGAGAAAACATTTTCAACTCTATTGATATCGATCTAGAGAAAAAAAAAAAAAGATAAAAAGCAGCTTTGTGGCCAAATAGATTCTGCCCCGTTAAGATAGTTAAAAGATAAAGGGGCTTTGGAATGTATCTATTTAAACCAATTGCCAATTATATTAGCTGATAAGCCAGAAAATTTCCTTACATGGTGGAAAGCCACATTTCAAAACTAGCAATATCTATATAACAAGGTTTTGAACGACATGGAATATCAATCATAGATTACGGTGATGAAAATTCAGTATTACTGGATGACATGCACTGGAGCAATAAGAAGGAATTTTTGAAAAAAATTCTGTGTCATCGAATACTCTAAAGCAGATGAGTTGGTGTTATGGTACTATCTGAAAGAAAATTAAGCTTTCAAAGGAGAAATTTGTAATAGGAACAAAAAAATCAGAGCAGAAGTTAACAAAAGCATTGCTGTGTACAATATATGTAGCCACGGCCAAAATTAGTCGTAGTGAAGTGGACTCTCGACCAGCAGTTTTCAAATCGAGTTATAGGTTTCGATCTAACCGATACCACTAAAAGAATACCAACTATAGTCAGAGGCTGATACCAATGTATTAAATATATCAGGAAGCTAAGAATAAGAATGCAGCTCAAATTATTTACTCTTATCCATGGCCAAAGTTCAGAAATTAGGAATCCTCTTAAACTGCTTCCCTCATGTTTCACTTTCACATCTGACATTAATAAAATTCAAACAAAATAGAAAAATGTCAGAAAGGATAAATTAAAACCTCTTTATAACTTGAGATCCTTAACGTAAAATATTTAAAACATTCATGACACCAATCGATCACCAAAACAAAGCAAAGCTAGGATGGCTTCATAAATATTTAATGAAACATTGGCCAGAGCCTAATTAAAGATATGAGAATCAGAGAAGAAAAAATGTGCTCCTTAATTGATAACCTTTTCATAAGCCATAAAACCTTAGAGTATAGAGAAGTTTATTTATTACATTACCTCTGCACCTCTACAGCCTCTTGTGCATAATAAAATGCTTCAAAAGGTATTACAGAAAACGATAAAGTGTATAAATAATTTTTTGATATTGATCAAGCAGACGAATCAGTTAATATTGCTGTTAAGATACAGATGAATGGATTGGCAGGGGTTGGTAGGAAATGACAATTATATATTGTTGGAAAAGCTGGCTTTGTTCAAAATGACGTTTCTTGCAGATATTCTGAGGAAGGAATATACTAGTCTTTAAAATTTCTTGTCCGATTACGAATAAAGCAGGAAAAAGTTTGAAATATTATATTCATGATTATTTAAATGTCGATGAATGAAGAACAGATATTTTTGGAAATATGGTGAAACATTCTCTCTGAAATAAGTAGTAACAATGGAAATATGATATAGGAGTCAAACAGTATTGAGAGATGATATGAAATGAAAAAGATGATTCACTACAGTAGAAACTGAAAACTTATCTCCTGTAGAAAAAGTGTAGTCAACCGATGTTACTATAACTTTTGTTTTCTAGCTTGCCTAATGTATGAAGGGCGATAAATTCTTTTAATTAAAAAACTACGTTTCTTCATGAGATTGTCTCTGGGTTATGCAAGAAAACAAACAAAATTTCAAGTTCTTTTCATAAAGTTCAAATAAATAAAGTTTGGTTATAAGGGAGAATATTAGAATTTTATTTGTTTTATACAAATAAATAATTTTGAAAGCATTTTGAGATTTTATTTATTTATAAGAATAAATTTATTCAAACTAAATATGGAGAAATGGAATGTTCTAGGCTATGATGTCTCAGAATCCTGGGACTTGAAAGAGGGAAGGAGGGCCAAGTACAGCTCTCTATGACATATCGTTTCTATCCTTTAATATATTATTTGCAAAAGTGCTTGAGGTTCTGGATGAAAATGAAACAACCCTGGTGACATCATTAGTTCATGAAAACAAATTATTTTCGTTCAAGTGATTTTTCCTATGTGATATTCTCTGAGAACGATAAGTGTTTGGCCTTTACAAATATCATTATAGACGGATAATACTTAATATTTTCTTTGATAGAATAGAAGCTTTTCTGCCTCATACTGAATTGGTATATATATATATATATATATATATATATATAATATTAAGATTTAATAATAATTTTTAAATGCTAATTTATTTTATACCTCTATTTTAAATTACACAATTTCTTACACTAGGTTATTTATATACAACACAGAATTGTACTGATTTCCAAAATTTATGCAGTTTAGTTCATTGATTCTACATGATAAGAATAACATACTGGCTTGAATTTCGAAAGATATATCATTTGTGACTTGATAACTAGCAATAAAATTTATTCAATTGTACAATATTATAAAGCACGCACGCCGCGCACTGCCGCCTGCCTGCCACCTGCCTGCCTGCTCCAAGAGGCATTGCGTACAGCACCATGCTGGCAAAACATGCCTTTTGCAGCAGGCACCGCACCTGCCGTACGCACGTCGGTTCATTTTTGCCATTACCACCAAAAGAACACGTAAAGAGGCTGCCAGTAAAAAAGCACGCAATGCATGCACGCAGTACGCGAAACCTGCACGCACGGCAAAGGCTGCTGCAGCCGCCGCCTGCCACACCGCGCCGCCGCGTAAACGTACGCTGCGCGCAGCAAGCACAGCCATGCAGCCATGCAACGCCGCGCGGCTGCAGCGTGGCTTTGGGGTTGTAATGACAGCCATGAGATTAAATGCAATTTGCCAATAAATACTATCTCACATCTAGAACTGGATCTTTGTTAAAATTTGTCTTTGAAGATTAAATTTTCTTGATTTGCAACAATAGAGTTCTGATTCCTAGAAGTACCTAAGCCAATTCAAAAATACTAATCCCTCCTTCTCAGATACTTCTATAAATGTAAGTATAAAAAGAATATGAAGAAGTTCTGAGAGACCTTTTCACCATCATTTATATAATTTCATATCCATCTGATCTAGTATATTGTAATAAATTAAAAGAAATCTAATGGAAGATAGATAGAAGAAGGACAACGTCCTTTATCTATCAAAAGATGTCTGAGATCATGCTCTCTGGAATCCCTCTTCATTCAATTAAACAATTTATATTTCAAATGATATGATCTGTCTTAACATATCACTCTAATCAAGCACTTCTCAAAATGCTATCCTTGATTCTAATAATTCTACCTAAAGTCCCTCAACTTCACTGCTTTTAATACTGGCTATTAATTACGATGAGGTGTAGCTCCAGTCTACAACATCTATTGATTTGTCATTTTCCTCACTCTGATTTCTCTTTCATTTCAGCTCTACTTCACATATATCATTATCACTAATATAAAACTTCACTTCTAACACATTCATTTAATTTTCCACAATCACTACGTTTCATTTGGTTGGAAGAGTTGCAAGTGTACGCAATTAAATTAATATTCAATTTCAATTCAAATTTCTCACTGAAATTTTACAAAATAAGCAAACAATTTCAGATGGAACTTCTAGGATCTATTAGGTGTAAAATCAGTGAGACAAGAACAAAAGCATGATATCTGTGTTGGTATCTGAAATTAACAACAAAATCTTTCCTAATTAAAATAACAATATAAAATATAATTTTGAAATTTAATATAGTTTAATACATTCAGTTATAGAGTTAATTTTAATTCAGCTATACTCATTTTAAGAGTTCTGAAATACACAGCATATTTGCTTAGATTAAACAGTAGCAGTAGGCACCTGTAGCTATTTAACTCATGGATATAATCTTTGTTTTATTTTGAAAATAAAATTATAAAAAGGATAATAAATTTTTATAATGAATCTTTGACATTCTCAACGAATACCAAAATTTTTACTATAAAGTTATTCACTTTTTTATGAGTATTACCAACCATATTACCAGTATATTTACTAAAACAATATAATGGATATAAACATAAAAGATCCATTATATTTAAATATATCATGCACAATTATACAACTTCATCGGTGATCAGATAACATCTAAAGAAAATAAATAATAGCAAATATGAAAAAATTGTAATGTAAATATAGTATAATTTTTTTTGAAGATAATATCTATTAAGTTAATGTAAATTCTTGTCTCAATTTTAATCTTAATAAATACAGAACATGAATTTCGTCACTGATTTTCTCAATTTACAAGACCACATTAGCGGCTTTCTTTCAATGAAACTTTTTTGTTATTAACATGTCATAAGAAATAAGTTTTTTGATAAAATTTTATTCATAACTCTTTGTGAAACAATTCTTGTTGTTCACATATGAACACATTTTGTACTTTTATAAATGATAGAATTAGAAATAATTATCTTGAATGTAAAATAAATATCTTATAATTAAGAAAAGAATTCTAAATTTTCATAAATTTGTGGCATGCAATAATTTCAATTTTCAATTAATGGAATTTTTTATAAGATCTTGAAACTGGAAAGTTCAGAATATCACTGAAATGAAATACCATTCTATAACAAAATTAAAATCAAGAAATATATTTATTGAGATCTCTACTACCAAGCCGACAGCATAAAAGTAATTTCGGTTCTCCCAATAAGACCATTACTATTCTAGTTTCTGGTTAGGGTATCAAATTTATACTAATTTAGAAAATTGGAAGTGTTTAAAATTAAATTCCAGAACATCATTTGGTTATTCAATTTTTCAAATCTGATCATTTAATTATTGATCCTATAGTTACAATCACCCGCAAAGTCCCAACTCCCTTTTCCTTGTATTTTCAGAAATGTAATTATACAGTGGATTTATTAAGAACCCAAGAAAGGGATGTTACATCTCAGAAGGAATCCTTAGAAGAGGCATTCAGATACAGCTAAAAATCTATTTTAAAGCAAATTATACCATAATTTATGAAAATTCTGAATAGAAAAGGCATCTATTACAGAAAGTTTCTCCTTCACGAATAAATATTCTAAATCGTCTTCAATTGGCTTTGGAATGGGGCTTTTGGAATCTTTTCTCCAAACATTCAGTTCTCATTTGCTATTTGTGTTCAACAACTCATTTCTATCTGATTTGTTACTCTTGTTACCTTTCTATTATTCAGAGAAGTGTTGGTTTCAGATTAAATTTAATCTTCTAAGGAAGTTGTTATCTAAATACCTAAAAAATAACAAAATTTTAGTAATTGGAAAAACAATTCTTGTATCGAATATAAACATTCATCAAAGTAATATTGAACAAAATTTTATATAATCTAATTAGATTAAATAATTTTCCCTGTTTTCCAACTTCAGTGTTTTAGCATTTAGAAAATATATATGAATTCCTTCAAATACTGTTTATCTCTGCACCAGTATCCTTTTATTTCTGAAAAAGATGTCATATTAGAATAAATTTTACTTCCTCATTCGATTCACAACATTTTAAATATATTTTACTCTTGCATGATAATTGGTCTGTCTGGGTGGAATGGATTGATTTTTATTGTCTGTATTGAAACAACCCTGGCTACTAGAAAAAACCTCACAATTTTGGAAACGATGGCTGAGAACTACACCAGGTTGGCACATCTTTGTCAGACAGGAGGACTTGGAGGACTCCAAGCAGATTTAAGCGATAACTTCCAGTATTTTATGGCATCAGGTTCATGGGTTCGAACACGACTCCACAAAAAACAACGCCTAGACACGAGCTCTCAACCATAACTACTAGGCTACGGTTTTTTAATAGGTAGTAATGTGAAGGAGATTTAGGAAGAATGATATACTAAATGATGTGTCGTTTGCATGCATTTACTTGTCGGTAACCATGAATCACAAAACCTGCTATATTTTTCAGGAATGTACTGGAATGGAATTTGATAACAAAGTTTATCAAATCCATCCATGGAAAAGAATGATTCTTCCTGCTTTGCAAAGGCTATTTTCTTTCAGTAATTAATTATTATTTATATCTCACTATCTCTTTAACATGAAATAATTACTGATAGCTTCGATGAAGATAAAGGTAAAATGTGTGGTTCATACGATTATTATAGTAATTGGGGGAAGTTAAAATTCTATTTAAATAAATTTGTGATTTTATGCTTATTGAATGCTAATTTAGTGATTTGAAATTTTTGATACATTATCTAGGAATGAGTTAATTCTGTTAAAGATGCAGAGGCAATCAGATTAAGGAAATGTATTTATCCTGGCTGTAGAGAAGGTTACTAGATGTAAGGTATCGAAATACTTGACTCCTAATTCAGAATGCATACCAATTATAACCCTAGGGTGGATCATTTTATACTCTTGACTCAATAGGAGGAGGCACTACTTTTAACTCAAAACTTTATTTCAGTTCTTTGCAATCAACAAAGACAAAATATCTGATATGTACCATAGCGTCTTTTCGATCAAAACTTGGCAGATAATCTCATTTTACTTATATATTTTAATCATTGATGATACAGAAGAGATAGTTTACATTATACCAAGATGGGCGTTACTAGACCAAAGACAGCATTGCACTACTGTATTCTTTACAAGAAAGAGAATTCAGCTTACTTTGGAGGTAGTTCAAGTCGTGCCGTGATCAAGAGATAACTAGATACAGATACTACTAATCCAACATTGTTGGAAAGACAAAATTATAGACAGAGTGATCATAATGAATTTGACTTTAAAATTATCAGGAACTTTGAAAATAGCGCACCACGAAGAAACTGGCTTCTGATAATCTCGAAGAACTTTTTTTACAGAAATGTTTACAGAAAGATATCTGATTTGAAAATGATCTAAATTAAATGCACCTACGCTGACCAGACACTCGGCAGTGGCGATATAAATCAGAGGTGGATCCTATATACCAGACGACGCAGGGTAGTTTCTCAACGTAAACGTTCTTTTCCGACTCTAGGAGGATCAATCTCTAAGTGAAGAATACTCAGGTGGCGTGTGAGAGACATTTTGCTTTGTAAACAGTTTTGAGAGGACACAGTTATCATCACTTAAGCCACAGGCTGGTTGGCCCGCACTATGTTGCTCGTTAGGTTAGTCATTCAGGTGTACCAAGCACATGATGAGGGAGTAGGCCTGACCATAATTACCTGTATGTGGAGGAAACAGGTCTGGGAACCACCATGGGATGGAAGTATTGCAGTAAGTACTCTCGTGGATCCCACAGTGAAACTCATTTTTTCGATACAATCTGTTTCAGTTCGTACTGTTGTTCTACAAACAGTTTCTATACTGTAAGGGTACAAATCTATAATCAAACGACCTTTCGGTACATTACTTTAATACAAGAAACATCCCAGGCAGGCTTAATCACAGTTTCTCCACCGGAACAACTTGGAATGGTACGGATAGGCCTCGCAGGGTGTATGAGTTATGAAAATGTCCAGTTCGTTTTGGGAGACAGATGACAACCATACGTACGGGTGTGGGAGGACCTAGTAAAGCCTATATAATTTCTCCACATAACTCTAACATAAAATTGCCACTTACAGGTTTAGTATCAATTGGTTTTGGCTTCAGTTACTAAAAAGTATTAGCAACACAGGGCTATTAGGCAGACCTTGCTTTGCAGACTTCTGATTGCCGAACAGCCGTAGAATGATCAAATTCAAAGCCTATGACGGCTCTTCTATTGGGCTGGAATCTTTGCAGGTCAACTGTTATGGCCAGTAGGAATTGTTCTCCGCATGGGACTTTTCGTAAATGGTCTTCTAAAGTGGTGAACACCGTAAGAAAATGCTACAGCGTTCGCTAACAGCCCGAATAAATTAAATTTTCTTCTTCGTGGCTGGAACATTTCCTGTGGCCGCTCCGGAGCATATCCTAAAGGCTGTTGTGGTCTAGCTAAGAACGCCAGATGCCGCTGTCACTTTGTATATTTTTTGGTGCTGGCTGAAGAATTACTAGATCCATACCGCACTAAGTCATCATCGAGCTCCATTCAACTCAATGTCGCATCATGTTGCAGCGCCTTGTAACCAAGCAGGATGTGTAAGTAAGGAAAGTACCGTGAAGAGCCTGTACAGCTCTTAAGTAGGATCAGCACTCTATACAACTTTTCCAAAACTGTACGGCATCTTCGATATTGATGTCAGGACACATTTTAGAGTAGATTTAACCGCCAAACTCTATGCGTCACAATCAGCATCATTCTAGCGGCCGACCCAAGCACCGCTGTAATTTGGCGGCGGTGTCCGCAGCGTGAGGCGAAATGGCATGGCGATCCGATACTGGCGACGTAGATTCGCACTATCAGCCCCTCGCGGGCGGATGCTTGGTGGACGCTCGTATGGAGTCACACGTCTGATGATGGTTGATAACGATGAATCAGACGCTGCCGACGCTGATCCTGAAAATCTCCTCATCTCCTCCGGATCTGCAACGATATGCGGTCAACCACTACCGTACCAGCAGACGAATTTCTTGCCGGTATCACCTAATCGCCGCATCCAGACCCATATGACGAGCGGTCTCGATTTGCCCCATCACCTCTTTCAATCCAATGATACGACCATTTTCAAACCTGGACATTTGCTCGTAATGAGCTCAGATCTGGCAGGACATTTTTTCAGTCATTGAAAGATATCGATACAAATGCTGAAAATTTGGCCATCCTCTTGAGGATCGCTAACTGCCGCTGCACCTTTCCCAGGTACATAGTTCCCGATAGGCTTCAACTCCACTATTAGGTCATTGGACAAATCATTTTGCATGTTCGGTCAAAATATTTATTGAAATTTCATTACATCTGGCACCAGAATCCTTTTTTGGTGCGTCGTGTTTTTTTTGTTATAAATGTATTTCAGTCATACAATTACTCAACTGAATTACAAATTTTATATAAAACGGATGCTTCAAAATCACGAGTTTTGCACCTCATCGTCGAATTATTCATGTTATCTTTTATTATACAGCAATATAGTAAACTAATATATTTTAGTTCAAAGATTGTTACATTAAACGTTTTTTAAGATAGAAAGAATGACAGTTGTAGAAGAAAATTATATAAATTACGATAATAAAAGTTGAGTAGAAAATAATATAGAAAGATAAAAATTATTTTGGAATTAAAATTTTTCAACTACAGCAACAAAAGTGTAGAATGAGATCCATATCATTAATAATAATTTATATAATATATTATTTTAATTGATCTTGATAATTTTACATCATATAAAATAAAAATATTATATAAATTATGCTTTGAATATATTCATGAAAGCATTCTTGAAAATATCTACTATATTGTAAAATTCAAAATATGATCAATGCATTTTTTGGTTCCAGCATATGGATCATTTTCATCTAAAAATATAGTTTTTACCTTTAAAAAATATTATTTTACTAGAATATAGATAGCTTTCAAGCAATGTGGATTCAACGACAAAATTAAGATTGTTTCATAAGATCATCTTTTATAGTTGGACGATATCGGAAAGACAAAGGCTCTGTAGAAGGCTCAGAGCGCATTTTCCTTATCAATTATTTTTCCTCTTCACAGCGAAAGTTTAGGAAAAAATGTGTATAAAATAAAAATACATTTCATCTTAGTAAGAAGCGTTGAGTAGATTCATTTATGTCATTTTAGTTACAATTAGTCGTGGATCATGATAAAATTACCAGGAATGAATGAGGAGAAAATACTCTGCAGGATTTTGGTTAACACTCAAACGGAAGATGGCAAATACGACACGATATCAAATGAAGAGAGCATATTTGATGTTTTAATATATATATTTTTTTTTTTTTGAACTGCGAGTTTTCTGTTTTTATTTTTCCTTTTTGAAAAGTTTCAGGTTACATTTTTTTTTTTTGTCGTTCTAATTAAGTAGTATAATTGAATTATACATTATTCTGCACCAGCATTTTCGTATTTTGTATCAGTGGTTAAATCATTTTAATTTTATTTTCTTGTAGTCATTTAGAGACTGCCGCTGGCTGCCGCGCTGGCGTGGCAACGACGCCGCCGCCAAACGCTGCAGCCGCCCGCCACCGCTTTTATTTGCTGCCGCATCGAGATGTCACGTTGGTAAGAAAAGTATTCACATCGTTATAATCTGGACGCAAGCTTGTGATAAAATGTTGCAGAGAAGTACTCCAGCGTGCATTCTATGAAAATGTTGTAATGTCTTTTTGATCACCTTAAATTCTTAATGCCCAGGAATACAAGATTAAAGTTTCCACTTTGATCTCCTTCATAATGAAGGTTTACTATTTTTACAATTCTCAATGTTAAATAGTCTGAGTGAATAAATTTCAATTCATTCCAAAACACTAATATAATTTTATTATTCATAAATTCAAATATGCCTATATTATCAATGGAAATAAAAAATTACATATAGACTTTTAAATGCGGAATAGTATAAGAACATGAAATAATGCCTTTAAGGGTAACAATTTGGTTATAAATGACAAAAACAGATCTGTTTGGAGATGATAAGATTTTCAATATAATACATCGATACTGCCAGACACTGAGCTATCCGCATATGGCATGGATACGATGAGGTTATCGATGAGGCTTTGAAGATACTGCTCATCTTGACGAGAGTGACACAACCAAGTCTGTAGCAGAGAGAGGTAGCAGTCTTGCAGCAACATATAATGGGAATCTTCATCCCTGGCATGGCTCAGCAGTTCGAACAAGAAGGCATACCAAGCAACACTCCATATTTCCACAGCATGACTTCCAGAAACTGAAGGTTTCCACACAAGGACAGAGCCAAAATAGCCTGGCATTATCTGCACTCTAATAGAAAGGAGATCATCAATGCGTGGTGCATTAAGGAGTCTATCAGGATCGTTTGCGTACCTATGTACCTCAGTTACCCAAAAAAAGCCAGTGATGTAAGTTCAGTGCTTTTAACTGGCCAAACATGCCGCTCAAACCTCTCGTCTTACTCTGTCTGATCCTGTATGGATAGCAGTATACAAGGTTCTTCCGTTGCCCTTACTCCTTCCATACCAGAAAGCACGTCTGGGTGTCACTCAAACTTAAAAGTGACTCATCAATAAATGTACGCCACGGCTCAATCCGCTTTCATCCAGGTTGCCAGTTTAGGAATAACCCACTTTTTTTTTTTAAAGACTGCTGTCTTTGGCAATAAATGGGATACACACCGATGAGCTATGCGCCACAGGACCACCCGAATGAAACCCTATTTCAGTTGTTTTGTCCGGGCCCTTTGTCCTGTTGCCTAAAATCAGCGCAATACGGATCTGCATCATTGTTTCTTACCATCCTCTGATGAACTGTGTGGGATATATTAGTCTTTATTTTTTTTTTGACAATGATAAGGATGACCCCATCTGAACTACGACGTCAGACATACCTATTTTCTTGGAATCGTTTACAGTCTGCAATGAGAATATTTTTGTATAATAGAGTATTCCTTTCCTGATCCGTTATGCCATTTTAGATTTGTGATCTTGATAATACTCAAACTGCATGGAGTTCTGATAGATCACTCATCGCGACATTTTCCTAAATCCACCGATCCTCAAGAAGCTGGCTATGGTAGATTTCCACCTATTCTGACGAAAAACAACAACTTAGAAGTCTGGTTTTTATACTGATATACTTTCTGTGGTTTTGTATCGCAGGCAGTACCAGTTTGCAATCAGGTTTTCTTCTGTTTTTCTTGCTTCTATTTTTTAGACAAAAGAATATTTTCTTAAGACATAGTATCAAGAAGGAAATGGTATCAATTCGTTCATCTATAATAGCTTTCAGGATTTAGGCCATTTACATTTTTAATTTCGTTATTGTGCCCCTTAAGATTTCTTTCTTTTTTTCAGAATCTTGTTGCTATCTAATTGTTGGATTGCATCTAATTCATTCATCTCTTTTCTGTTATCATATTTGTAACAAATTATTCCGGGGAATTTTCAAAATTTCATAGTGAATCTATTCTAAAGGGATCTACCTTAAATAAGTAGTTAGAAACCTTCATTCAAACCTTTTCAGTTTGTTTTTCCCCCCAGTATTTTATTCATTCATAATTTTCTTTGTATTTGGTTAATAAAGCCTAAAACAAGATTTTTTCTAAATCCACTGTTTGATATTCAATTCAAGACCTAATATAAAAATTAAATGTTTTTTTTCAAATTAATTCTTTCTTGCCCATGAATGTAAATACTCTAAATCAAAGATTTAATTATTTTTTTAAATTCCTTGCATATTTTGTACAAATGCGATATAAGAATCTTGTCAAATTAAATGCTTCAATTTGTTAATGTACGAGAAATCATTTCAATTCTCTTCAAGTATGTTTTTTAGTTGCCTCAAAATATTTCTGTGTATTATATGTAAATTTTAGTACATTACTATGAAAAGTTATTTTAAGTCTTTGCAAGACAATACCATTTTTATGACACACATTACCATTACCTTTATATGAATTTCGCATTTGAGCATGATTCATCAAAATTTCTTATGTCCTTTTAATCTTACAGATTCTTTCAGTAGAAAATCAAATGCATATCAACTAAATACATTTCAAATGAAGTTGTGTTTTCCTCAGAAGTCTGCTGTTCTCTATATAACAAAATATTAAAGTATGAAATTGCCAGCCAGAAACAGAAAAGAATCTTTGATTTACTTTTGTTTAAGTTTCCTTTAAAGGGAATATATTTACACACAATGCAATAATGCCTATCTGGAAAATACTTTCGATAAATATCCACAGTTTCCATTGTAACAAAATTGAAAGTATGGAAAGAGATCATCCACGTAAAAAATGTCCCAAGAAATACTGTTCCCATTATCTGTAACACAATTAAGAGGATACAATACAAGAAGTAACTTAAAACTCTGAAACACTTTAAAATCCATGACTTTAATGTTTCATTATCAATTTCTCCAGAGTTAGAGGCTAGTTATAATTTAGATTTATAACAGATTACATTCCATGTATTTTCAACTTTAAAAGTCATTTAATTTAAAAGATTATTAAGAAACTTTTGAGTGCCATTATTTCAACATTTCCATAAATTTCAGTAGCATAAAAAGAGTGTACTGCACTTTTGTCGCCGTCATAAAAAAGGTTTTCTCAAAAGTTAAATATATTTCATTTTCAAAAAATTTGATTAAGTTGTTTATTAGTCTTACAGAATACCGATAACTTCAGTCAGTTGTAGCCGTTTAAATTGTAAAATTAATGTTAAAATTATAAATATTATAAATATAAAATGGCAAAAGATTTTATATTCACTGCAACTCGTTAAAGCCACAGTTCTTTATTTCAAATCATGAATTATTAGTGATGGATTTTCCATTACATTAACTGTGGTCAGAATTCTATATTATTTTGAGAAAATCAGTTAAAACAGACAAGTACAACTACTGATTTTCTCGATAAAAAAAAATGTTTTCAAAGCAGTTTCATGAAAAATATAGAATGAATTTACCCTAAATATTTTAGAAAAAAAGAAAAACCCTGAATTATTAGTTGGGAGTTTGCTTCATGGCTGGCATGTCAAACTATGACATCCTTTATTTTGAATGCAGTGTTATCTAATGTTGAATGTGAAAGAAATAGTGCCTATTGTTAATATGAAAAGAGATGTGTTTGTAAGGTTCAAGTAAACATGGGGAGGTTTAGTACGTCGGATATCAGTGGACATTTCATGACTAAATCAAAGGCTGGAAATGTTTTAAATTTAAAGTTACGTTTATAAGGCTGATTTAGATTATTCGAGGACCATTTGTTTTCAGTTTATAACGTGCCTAAGGTTAATACTTCAATATTTTTGTGGTTTATCTTTTGCTTGTTGCTTGGTTTCTTTCAGCCGACTCTCCTCTTATCAGTTGGGTGAATATAAATTTTTGTTCTTCTATTCTTCTGGAAATGCAAGTTATGTTCATTTTTCTTCTATGAATCTAAAATAATTACATTATAAAGTAAGCCTATGGAGGTTACTGGAATAATGTTGGATCATTTTGTCTATGTATATAGATTTTCTGAGTTTCAACTATTTCATTTTCAGTAGAGCAGTACTGCACACGCACACACACACGCATCACACACCCACCGCACACACCCGCCACCCCCTTACCCGCATACACTTACACGCACATGCTCATATATACCATATGTATTCACAGGTTGCTAGGGATGTTCAGAGCTAAAAATATACTATTAATCAAGGAAATCTGACATGGATTATTTGCAGATAAGTCATGGCAAGAATCATAAAAAGAACCAGATGAATTACTGAAAAGAAGAAATAAAGAAAACATTGAAAATATACTGGCTAGATTTAATTAAAGGAAGAATTTACTTTTAAAATTCACAAGAGAATGAATTGAAAGAAAATAAAATGGATATATACCAGAATATCAATGGCTTGCACACACACAGAGCATATATATATATGTATATATATATATATATATATATATATATATATATGTATATATATATATATATAACATATATCTATATCATATAATATATATATATGCATATAAATATATATATATACACATATATGTATATATGTATATATATATATATATATATACATGATGAAAAGGTTCAAAAACTAAAAATTTAAAGGAAACTAGAATGTTGGAATAATGTAAAGGTTGGCGCGGATATTCATGTTGATTTTTTCCGTTTTCATTCTTTTCAGTTTTGTCTTACATGACGTAATCATCGAGTGTTTTCATTTATTAGTATATTTTTATATTGGTGTCTTTAAAGTAGAATGATTTTGATTCTCCAAAGAATGAAAGAAACACATATAGGTTTGTATAAAATTTGTTTTTCTTTTAACATAAGTTCCTGGCTATCTTAATATCTGTTGTTTCATATGAGGACTGAAATAAAAGCTGACATATCTTTCAGTATGACCTTTTTTAGAAGAATATATAATTACAATGTTAAAGTATTTTTCAAACAATAAAATAAAATGTTAAGTTACATTTTAGCCAAAATACAAATTTTCTATAGTTCTTCAGCTATTATTATGAGTTAAACCTTATCAAATGCAATATTTTCATATTTTTTAAATAAGTTTTTCTTTGGATTTATAATTCAAAAGCAATTCTTTATTAATACAAACGTATTTGAGATTTTACTCATAGTTTAAGTTGTTTCATTTCAGTCAAAATTTACAAACTCTGCAATCATTAAAATTTGCATTAGCTTTCCTGTGTGAAATCATTAATTTGGATTTTATATGCTGTACTATTTTTCTGAAGAAAAGGTGTTCTATTTCATAGTATTAAACATAGTCTAAATAAGCGACATAAGAAATACCCAGAAACAACTTCGTTAGCCTGCATTTCTGCGTGCCATAAAATTCTCGACTCTTTTATCAGTTCTCGTAGAATTCTTTTCCAGCCATTTAGATTTAATAAGGTATAGAAAATTAAAGAACAGAACTTATGTTGGTTGATAAAATGATATACTGTTTTATTCTTCAAACCTGGAAACCTGTTTGCAGTACTTGAAAAAAAACACATTCTTTGCGATATAATGCAAGAAATAAAATTGATAGAAAAATAAATAGATAACACAAATGTTTAAAAAAATAAGATATAAAAAAATCATGCCATCATACTTCCTTTCAAACAGTTCAATGGCAAAACATTTTATAAAACTTATTCAGACAAATATTTAAAATTAATAGCTTCATCTACTTATGGCAAAATATTATGTTTTAAAACCAGATTAATATATTGTGTATCTAGGGCAAAAAAATGGAAGATATTAAAATAATTTTTTTATATTTTCACTTTTTTCTTATTCTAGAGTAACATAGCCTCTGATAAATAAAGAGATTGAAATAACATAAAACTACATTTGGAAATGAAAGAAGAAATTATTATTTAAAATTTTTCTAGTTTATTTCTTGCGTAGGCAGAATCAGTACATTACCTGGGAATAGCAATATAAAATATTCAGTGTAATGTTTGTCATCATTCCTATAAATTTTATTTAAAGTCTCTGTTGTAATAAACATATCAGTGATTCGTAAATATTTTTTTTGGAAGTCTACGTTAACATAAATTCTGAAAGTTCACGAGAATACTTGCATTACAGAATAAATCACAAAAACCTTCATCATTAAAAAAGAGATCAGGAAGAAATATTTGATTTATACGATGCAGGCTTGTGATTGGGATTGGTTACACTGTTTTTGAAGCGTCCTTTTAATAAAAGAATAAATTTCCACGATGTAGTAGGTAGATATATTTTATTTAAAAGTTTCTCAAATTTACAATATCAAAAAAAAGAAAAAAAAAACCCTGAGTGAGGTTTTGCAATTCACATCCTTTTAATAAATAATAAACTCTTCTCAACTCCTCTTCCAAATTTCTAAGGCTCTCAATTGTTCTTTGTTTTAATATTCAGCATTATTATCTAAGCATAGCTCTCAAAATTATAACATTAGAAAATATAATGTGGCAAGCGTGTTTTTTATGAATAGCAGAAGTTCATCTTTATCATAGAGATCTAGAATAATTCTGTAATGATCTTTTTCTGATACGTTGTGATTACTGACTTCTTGGTTTTCTATATATCTAGGTCTAAATATGACAATATTTGCCAGCAATTAGGCGTATAAAGTTTACGATGAATATGTTATTAAAGTTTTGTCCGATGTTTGCTGCAAATCTTACTAAAAGATTCTTTTACATAGATATTGATTTTCTTTTCATTTCTAATTTTTTTAACTGTATGTTTCATTTTTACACCAAAGTATGCATGGGGCTCAGTGTTCACGGGTCATGGGAGATAAAAAACATGCTATATGGTTTGCACATGAGTATCTACGGTGTGATCCTCTAGCAAAGAATATTATTGTAAGATGTCGATTTCTATGCATACATTCTATATTGTTATGAAAATTTTATTTTCTTGGAATGCGTACATTTCGACTTCAGATTTGTTTTAAATTCTTTATAGTAACATTAGCATGTAAATTTTTTTCGTATATATAGCTATTGTTACAAATTAATAACTATTTTCATCCTCTTGTTTCATTTCTTTTTTTTCTTTTCTGTTTTTATTTTTCACGGCTACTTATATAACTCAAGCGTACACTCTGAACATTTAGTATAAAAAAGCGTATTGTCAAGTTGTTTGTGTGGAGTATTCGTTTTAGCAAAAGATAAATGTCAAAATATCTTAATAAATATTTTTTATTTGATTACTTCGTTCTAAGAATGCATTATAAAACATCCTGTATATTCCATATTTAGTGATCATGATCACACACATTTCGATTCATGTATATTAAACGTAGGTGGCTCAAAATTCTTGTATTAAGAATGGAAAATGGAATTGGAAATAGAAAGAGGAATGGAAATGGGGTTGTAATTCAATTGTCCTTTTTAACTGTGACATCTTTGAGAATTACATGTAAGTATTCTCAAAATTTCACATATAGCACGTTTTAAACCAGTCAGAGTTATTTTTTTTAGGAAAAAGATTCACCAGAACAACTCATTGTTGTTGCTTATTGTAGTTTTTTGTTATATAATAGTGAATCTAAGTATCAATCGACAGTAACAGCTTCTAGACATATTTGGCAGGAAAGGTTGCCAAATGATAACTAATTTAGTAATCAGAATACATTTAATTTTTGGCACTCTTTAACAAATGAAGCATACATTTGTAATATGCAGAATAAACTTTAGCAAAGCAGTTTATTAACAAAAAACAGAAATTTAATAGACTTTTCTCAGTATTTATTTTTCCTGAATTCACCAGCTAAATTTACTAAGAAATTATTATTTCAAAAAAATTTTTTAAATATTTTTTTATTGAAATATTATACATTTCAAGAATCCAAGTGATATAATGCTTTTCATTAATAATTAATTAATTATTTTTCCAAATTATACTAGTATATATTTGTATATGTTACAATTGTATTCAAAAAAATTGGGTTAACTCATCAGGGTATTTACATTTTGTAATTATAAATAATAAGCTGCATTTTAAAGTATTAAGAAAATTAAAACATTTATTTACCAAACTGTTACTTCTATAGTATTCGTTCAATTTAAAATATTTATTATTTAAAGAATTGGAATTACACACACTCGATTTATTATAAAAGAGTTCAAATATTTCAAACCTTAATTTTTGGTTTACAAGACAATATAAATTTCAGTTTGTTTGCAGTTAAATGGCTGACAACTTAGAGACGTTTATATCATTCATTAAGATACGAAACAGTCAGTGATTTAATCTAGCAATTCGGAATGAATTCACAAAATACGAATCTCAAATGATTTTAGAGATTTCTGGAGCGAAAATAACCAGACTATTGAGAATTATACTCTCACTCCAGGAATTTATACAAATACAATTAGCTTCGTGTTCGCTTGACGCGTACATTTCTTTTGCCTGGCTACCTGCTGCCGCTACCACCTGCGCGCACGCAAACATAAGCACAGCAGCGACACCTATAATATTTTCATCAAGGAATTATTTAAAATAAATAAATCAAATTATTAGGGTCCTGCTTGGATTTTATTTATTATTTAATAAAGAATCAAGCCTATAAACTTTTTTATCAAAGTTATAAACCAAACTTAAAGTGCAATGAGGCTTTTGTAAACAAAAATATTACTTTGACTAAAATTAATTCTATCATGCTGAAAAACTATTGAAAAGCATCATGTGTTTCTGAAAAGTATAATAAAAGAAAACACTATATTATAACAAATCTGGTTATCTTAAATCAGGCCCATTTTAATATCATACCTCGATTGAGAGATTGAATTTAGATATTACCATGACATGTGATTAACTTAGCTACGCCAATTTATATGTGTATCAAATTTGCTCTTTCACTCTTTTTTTATCAATGAGTTTTCTTGATTTTGTAAAATAATAGATATTTTAGCTTTAGTTGTATGAGAATTGTTCTCTATTTTATTAGAACTTTTCTTGTATACAAACATACAAATCAGAGTATTAATTGAATCTTAACATGTGTAAAGATAACAGTTTACCCTTTTCAAATTATATATATAGTGCAGAGAGGAAATTATCTGTAGGCTATCTTTTTTATTTGCTATATTTAATTCTTCAGACGCATTTCAAAATATGCTTTATTGCAGATATTACAAAATTTAAGAAAATTTTGCGTTCCTCATTAAAAATTTTGTGAAGATGAAACAAATAATTTATTTATGACTTTAAACGTTACAATAAAATAGAATACACAAGTACAGAACTTCATTTTCATTTCTCTTCAATATACAGAAAATACTTAGTAGCATAAAGCAGATGAAATCAAAGTTAATTCATTTAGCTATGCAATTCTGAAACTCTTGACTATCTCATAAAATAAAAGATGAGATAGAATAGGTTCTGAATTTCTCTCAACTCAAAAATTTTAGACTCTAATTGGGTGATACAAGACAAGATCATAGCAAGGAAATAAAATATTTCCAATTTAACAAGTAAAATATAAGATGTAAGTTCTCTGGGGAGGATAACTTACGGCTACTTTGTATGAAAAATCCTCAAATTATGAAGTAGTGATAAAGTTAAGAAAAAATAGAAAACAACGGCTATTATTATTTTTCTTCCTCTTTAAGTATGTAAAATTTTGGTTTTTTCACTATTGATTTTTTCTCACAAAATTTAAAATCCACCTTTCAAAGTCACCTTTTTTTTACCAGAAAATGGTCTTTTAATAGTCCTTCAAATGGGTAATTGATAAATATTCTCTTCTGTCATAAATCCATTTCTACAGAAAGTATTACTATATGAAAAAGGTTAATGAAAAAATCACTGTTTAATTGTGCACCAAGAGAGGCTTTATTTCTATTTAAAATGAGTTGAATGTAATAAAATTTAAAAATATAATTAAATATATCTTAAAATAGTGACTGATATCCAAAAATTAAAAAAATTTTGGGCTTGAATTCCCAAAAGAAAATAACATAAATTAGTGGTTTGACCGTATGAAATAGTTTTGTCAAGCCTTTTAAGACCAACACATTCTTCAAAATTATATTATCTGAAAACCCAGCATGAGAATATTCAGGAAACGTTATTCCTTTACAAACCATTTCAAAACAGTTCCATATCATCCAAGCATTATCTTTCCTCCTTCTCATTATATAAATGAGTATTTCCCTTAGAAAGTAGTAAATCTATTACAACCTTGCAATACATATCTACCTCTGAGAATCATTAATTAATATATTTGAATATGTATGCAGTGTTTTTTGTGAAACTTATGCTTTGCAGACAGAAACAATGCCATGCCATGAATTATAAAGCAGCTCGAGAAAAATTCATCACATATATTGTTCTGAAAGAGTATTAAAACAACACAGAATCAACAGTGCATTATAATTCTCCAATTTCTTAAACTATTCCTAACACAAAAGTAGGCCAACACTTTTGAACAAGTACTTCTCTTCAAGATAAATCCTCATTCGATATATTTCTTCCAACTTTTTTTAAATATATGAGACACTAAATAATATTTCTTTCCTTTTATAGGAGTATTCTTTTCAAATAATACTTATATTAATAAATCATATAGGAGAAAAACACTTCTATTAAAGCTAAGAATCCACTTTACTAGATACACTGATAATAGAAAAATATATCAATAAAAATGGCCAGGAGAAATATAACTGCATTATCTCTTAATATCTTAATTAAAGGAGAGCATGGAAAGTACTTTCAAAATATACTCGAAACCCTGCAAATCTTCTTTTCTAGAGGCTGGCGTTTTCATTATTACACTCAACCAGGGACTTGCAGAATCTAACATTCTGTGGTTATTCTGATGTTGGAGGTTGTTCTTTGATTATGTGGGAAAAGAAGGAGAAGCCAGGAGGATTTTAGTGAACATCTTCTCCCAAACATCATTCCTTTTCCAGACATTCTAAGCGATTAAAACACAGCGCAATGGTTAGCATATAGAAATTAATAAACATTAAAATAAAACTGTTTATAGACTTGCGATATGCAGATTAGAAACCAGCAGAAATCAATCTACGGACAGAAATCAAAGATTTCTCCTCAGAAAAATGCAACTAGACTTTTGAATCTCTATAATACATTAAAGCTGATTTGATTATTTATTTTCAATATATATTTTATGTTTTCTAATATTTTCAGTAGAACATTACAAGAAATTGTTTGTTGTTCTTTTTTGGTATACAAATTATAATTAAAACAGTAATAACATTTTTTATGATTAAATATGCTTACATAATTTAGAGCAAATCAATTATCAATAAATATAATTTTTTTTATAACTTCTGCTTCTACTTTGGTCAAGTTTTGGAAATTTCATGACTTCTAGAGATATCAAACTTAATAGGCTTAAAATGTAATTTATGATACAAAAAACTATTGATATAAAATGATATTACTATTATGATAGGATCAGAAAATAATCTAAAACTCCTTTGACCATTTTGAGCGACCGCCATATAAAACACAAAACTGAGTGCTAAAATCATTTGGAAAAATAAAGCTGGGAAAAGATCAGACAGAAGAAAGAAGATAGACTAGAGACGTAAGATTCTAGTCAATGGAAGACGGTGTTTTTGTTTGGATAGAAATTTGAAGAGATTTGCAATGTGTTTTAGGCTTCTAACCTATTTAAAATTATTTCTTCACATGAATTATTTCATTCAAAATAGTTGTGTTAATTTTCATTATATGATGTAATTGTAACCATCTTTGTCAGAAGATTTGCCATTAGTTGGGCAAGCATAATTTTACTATGATATATTTTATAAAAACTATATATATCATAAACATAAAAACTATTCTAAGTTATTATTACTATTGTAAAATCTGAAATTATGGTACAAAACTAGTGAACTTTTGAAGTAAATTCTAAATATAGAGGTGCAGATGTGATTATGATTTCAAAGTAGAGCCGAAAAGATACTGCTCTTCTAATTACCATCATTCTGTAAGAAATCGTGAAAATACATAGTGTTACAAAAACTAGATATTTGGAAAATTATAATCAAAGAAATACTGGTATGGAATAGATGGCGTTAAAAACCTATGAATTTAGATCAAACTAAATATGAAGATATAGTCTTACCTTATGTTCTTTTCCCTCAGTTATAAACACAGTTTAAAAGCCGAGTCTTATTTTCAAAGAGTGCGATTCAGAATCATTCAATTTTATCTCTTACCTTTTAGTAATTCATTCAAAAAAAATAGAACCAAACAGATTCTTTCTATGATAAATTACGATACACACCTAAAACTACTGCAAGAACTATTGGTGACAGGCCTATCAATTATAGAACCACAGTCAAATTGAAGCATGAGACAACTTCTCTCCACACAAGTGATGGTTTTAAACTCTATGGAATAATATTCTTCAGCGTATAAAATAATATATTGTGTACATGTATTATTGTATTTATATGTATATAACACATATCACCAATACTGTCTATATGTATGCAGCAGCAATGTATATAAACAAGGTTTCTGAAAAATATATTTTTTATATACACACAAGATTTTAAAGTGTTTTAAATAAAACAACGAAGAGGAAAAAAATACAAGTAGTTGAAATAAACACAAAAGAGTGGATTAAAAAAATCTTATGAAAATTAACCAAAATTTCACGATCATAAATTGGCTTTGGGGAATTTTAGACCTTTACACATATATTTCGGCTGGCTAGAGATGGCTGAAAAGAATGCTTTGCTATACAGTTTCATACAATCTTAAAATAATAAAGGCTAACAAAACCGCTACCAAAATTAGTTAGTTTTTTTGCGTATTAAATAAAATAATTCTAGAAATATGATGATTTCCATCATTCATAAGTAGGAGATCTTCCACTTGGCTAAGTTTTAACCATTTCAATTCTAGCCTATGACGGCAATTGGCACACTGACCGGGTTTCTTCTATTACATTTGTAAATTTGACTGATAAAACTTTGAAAGTTTTCTCACAGTATATGAAGCTTTCATTCAAACTGAAATTTTCTCCACGATTGTTTTGGATGACAATATGACATTAATTATAATTATGAAAAAAATTAATTGGTTAAAATTAATTAATTTAAAATTCAGTTTTACATAGAGTTTCTCGATAAGTCACCAAAATTCCATCACCAAATGTGAAAGTTAAATTAACAAACTCTATTACAGTAAAAAATTTAAAAGCCATTTCAAATTTAAATTTTTATTAAATTTTTTAAAAAAGCCAATAGCACTCTTAAATTTAAAGAATTATTCCAATTATATTGCGCAAAGTCTCTGAACAGAGTGGAAAGAAGAAACCCATGTTCAAAAAATAATTTTTTTTTACCGTGTATTTCCCTTCTCTTTGCATACTGGAGAACCGAAAGCCAAGTGCTTTTGGTATGATGTAGACTGTTTAACGTTTTCTTTTCATTGCATTAGTTGTTACGTATTAAAATAGAGCATTCTAAATACTTCTGGCTACCCTCTTTGTAATAGAGGTTGTGGGCCAAGCTTCCAGGCCTTCAAAGAATATAAGTGGTATGTATAAAATGTTTTTTTTAGGAAATGGGCAAGTCTCATTAATCTCAGGATGATTGAATGAGTCAGAAATATCAGATATGCTTTATATTCTGATGAACCAAAAAACTTATAGATTATGAGATCAGTATTAGAAGCAAGTAATTAAACTAAAGTACCGTTATAAATGAATAAAACCGCAGTAATTATGAAGAATGTTTAGAATTTTCCTACCAAAGTCTCTTGATGTAGTTAGAAACTTAATCCAATGCAGAAATCCGGCTGATGAAATAAAAGAACCCTCAAACATGAAAGATAATCTATGAATCTTTAACTAGAAGACTCAGACTATATAAAGAAATACATAGCGTGCTGATTAATTTGGGTGCCAAATCATCTAGAAACAAGACAGGAAAGGCTGGAAGGCCGAAGAAGAATATCAACAAACATTGTATAAAAAATGAAGAATACCTTCAGAGCAAGGTGAAATAGTCAAAGCACAAATTGTTAAAGAAAGAAGATATAAATTCAAATATAAAGAAGATGCATTAAATAGAATGTTATGCTGAAAACTAACAAAGCTATGCTAAGTGAATATGGATCACTAGTTAAAATGGAGTCTGGGAGATAAATGTATGACTGAAAAAAAACAAGAAAGTAATGCATTGTCACTGGGAGCTGGGCTGACCACAATTCCAAATAGGCTATTCAAGAAAAGAAAAGTTTGGCTAGATCACCAGAAAATTCTTTTGACTCAAAATTGACTTCCATGAAATCTTCTATGCTTTTGGAAAGAATAGAAACTCTATAAAACTGACTACGTAGTGCATTAGACAAGACCTCACATATATCCCACTTAATTTTTGTCATAGTTTATATTAATGAAGAATTGAAAGAAAAAATATGTATATCTGGAAAATAAAGACTAAACTCTTCTGATAAATGTAATGTAGCTAAAAATACCTTTATAGATTTTATCGGTCTAAAACAAATTGGAAGAGAATTAAGCAACAAGAATCATAGGTATTACAACTTTACAAGCAGAAAGAAGTGTAAGAACAAGCAGCAAGGAAAAGTAAATATGGACACACCTAAAGTATGATCGATATAACCAGATTTCTGTGTTGTTGGTGTGCAACAAAATCCACTCTAACCTGCATAATTAAAGAAATGCCTTTCAAAAGGTACATATTTAAGATTTGCATGGATAGATTTACAGAAAATTAATAATCATTCTATGATTTCTGCAAAATCTTATATAGCTTCCTACTCATATCTTAAAAGAGAGAAGTTTAGAAATATGACCTAAAACCTGGAAACAACTTCTTTGGATCAAAATGGAAACAAAGAAATTATCTTTCATCTAGAAAAGTGAAAAAGAAGAGCTATTAACATTTTCTTAAAAGAAACTAGCTCATTATATATCCTCAGTGTTATGGGCCATAATAGTTACACCAATCAAATCAGTTTAATAACAATCTTAGAAAACTACCATTTGGTTAAAGCTACCAGAAGCATGTGCTGGAGTATTTAAAAGGCAGAATTCTGGGTTTGAAATTCCATAAGGCTAGAAAATGCCCTCTCTTAAGATATCTGAGGTTGACAGAAGATCTGATTTATAAACATTTTTTCTTAAATACTTTGCAAACGCTTAAAATTATTTAGAGTTATTATATGCTTGATATATTTTGGGCTCAACACCTAAGGGAATTAAAGAGATTTGGCCTCTGTGAGTACATCTCGCCTCCACCTAGGATGCTCAGTTTTGTGCATTCAGCTGGGTGTAACATGACCCTCTCCCCTACTTTTTTTCTGTCTCCAGACTGGGAAACTCCACTTACCCATGCATTAGCTGATATAAGAGGGTTCAATATAATTTCTTTTCTTTTTTCTTAGTTAAAACGTAATAAAACTGGTGAAATACTCTAGCAAGCTCTTTTTTAAGAACAAAATAAATAATAAGAGTTATAATTAATTAAATGCTGCAAGAGAAACAATATATAATTTTTTCAGAAGAAGATGAAAATAAGAATTAATAAAAAAACAATTTAACTGATTCTTGGATGCCTTGTACATATACATAAAATAAAAAATTGTACCTTACAAAAAAATTATGAAACGTTAAATAGATGCATGTTACCAAAAGAATACAATACATATAAAATAATGATAAGAAAAGGAAAATGAAAAAAAAAAGAAGTTCGAAAAGAGTTAGGAAAAAAATTAAATATAATATTTTTTAAATTTGTTATACATACAAAGTTTTGCTGAGCAATAACTCTAGCATAGCCAAACTTATCTCAAAGGAAAATGCTGTAAAGATAGATACTGAAGAAAAAGAATTACAAAACATCAAGAGATTCAAAAGAAGAAGGTTTCTAATCAAAATAATAGTAGAAACTGAGATATGTACAATATATAGCATCAATAACAAGAGATATAAATAAGTATTAATCTCAAATGTTAAAAGATAACACATTACTAGACATGACCCAAGAACAACCAAACGGAACATGATTCTTCGAAACCCAAAAGGATTGAGTCAATGTCCCTATAACACCTAAAAGAATTAAGCCATATTGCAACATCAAACAAAAATATTAGAAGAATAATAGAAAAAATTAGAAAAAAATTAAAAAGTAAACTGATTTAAAACTAAATGTTACCTCTATTTTTTTAACAGTTAATATTTTTTTTTAAATTCTGCTACAAATTTCAAAGAAAACAAACTTGCAACCAGAGTTTGCGATATTATCAAAGTATTTGGCTCCTGTTTATTAATCACATACAGTTCTAGTATTTGCGTAAAATGTAATCATAAATAATGTTTATAAAGTATTAATTAAAAATTAGTCTCTATGGCTCCTTGAATAACAAAACAACATTTTATTTCTATATCAGTATACTAAATGCATAAAATTGTATTACTCTTTTATTTTTAAAAATATAAAATTCTATTCATATATTTATATATATATATATATATATATATATATAATAATAATAATAATAATAATAATAATATACTTTATGAGTTGATACAAAATTGAATGCAAAAAAGGAAAAAAGAAAGTAAATAAAACTAATTTAAAATGGATCTCTTCGATAATCAAAGAAGGATGGGAATCTTTCCTTTATTGTTTTCCAGTGAACGATTTTATACGTATTTTTTTTGTTTAGGAAGCCTTTTTTTTTTCCAACTTTTCTTTCTTTTTTTTTCTGAGCTTGGCCTACATTTTGTAGACATAGATTTTGTTTTATAGATCAGTTTCTTTTCTTCTACACCCTTTCTCCACTCCTGTTTTTTTTTTTTATTCATCGTATCAGAAAAATCCATTTTTCAAAATATAAATTGAGTCGTTACAGTGTAAATGGACTGACATATGCAAAATTTAATTCTCTTATGCTGAAAGGCTTCAAATTCTAAGAAAAATTTTCAGCCATTTTCCAAAACACATAACATTATGAGCAAAACATGTATGCGTATTTAAATACAGTTTAAAATTCCATGCCAGAAGAACTGCTGATATATATATATATATATATATATATATATATATATAACTCTTCAATACAGAATACACTTTAAAATTACATTTTTTATCGTTATAATTCTATTTATTTAATTTTAAATTTACAATCCTTTTCATTTACATTGAGCCTTTGTATCAAATCTGAACAAATTAGGATGCAGAAAATATGAATATTTTTTTTTACTGAGTGGCGAAAATAGGTTTGTTACTTGACTCTACATCTGATAAGAGTGTGAACCACATTTTTTATGTATAGAGTTTTCAAAATCTGATTCTCCAGATCGGACTTTTAGTTTTCCAATATGAATAATCATCCTAAAACCAAGAAAAGTAATGGAAATTCCTTTATAACAATAAAGTTTACTTACAAATATTGGTTTTATTGTGTAAAGACGTTATGAAACTGTATTAAGTTGTAGTTATTAATCTTGATAAAATATATTATTGAACTATTATTTTGGCATCATATTTCCTGTCTAAAAACAAAATCTATACTTATCATTGTAATATTTTTCTGGACATGAAACTTTATATGATATTCTAATATATGTATGTAGAATAAATGAAACTGTTGAAATTGAAAGATACTAATACATAAAATACTTTTTATGTAATTCAAACTTTAAATGATTTCTTAAATCTCAGTAAATTCGTAAGAAAATTATTTCACAATATCGGCTCGAGGAACTATATTTTTTATCGGTTGTAGCCTATTTATCAGTCAAGGTGTTTTCACAAGTTCAATAACTGTAAACTAATAGTATATGTTTTAAACTGAGAAGCTGAGAAGGTGCTATTTACTTGTTTTGATAACTAAGAAGATAGTAGGCTATAATAACATCAACTCTAGACAGGAAAGAAGGACATATAAGAAGATAAAACTTGTGATCATCTGTTTTCTAATTTGACATAAATCACTTGCTGTAGGAAAGAATTTTATGTAGTTTAGTGAAGCTGTGTCATTCAAGAGACAATTTTTCTTTCCTTCTCTCTCTTTTTTTCTTACCCAGGAATCAACCTCTCAGCTGAAGGAATTTGAGAAATTCAACTTGGTTCTTCTTAGAGACGGCTTCAAATATAAATCTTTAAAATTTATTGATATATGAAAGAAATACAAATCTTCTTTGCTCTAGGGTTATAACTTTTCAGTAATATTAAGTATGTACATTAATGTATTTTTGTTATAAAAAACAAGCAAAAAATATAGACAAATATGAAACAAGAAAAGTCAATTATCTGCTGGTATTTCAAATAATACTCAGTTTTATAATATGTAAATCATTTCAATAAAGTTGGTTGTCAAAAGAAAATAAATATTTCTTTTAACTTTATAAGATTCTTTTAATTTAGAAAAAATGTTTCCAAGGTCACAATCAAGAATGCAAAATGAATTAGTATATATATATATATATATATATATATATATATATATATATACTCACCTATATATATATATATACTTATATATAGTAAAAAGAAATTTTATGTAGCTCTCTTTAATTATAAAGTTACCTCTTTATAGATGCAGAAGATATCATCATACATGGAAGTTACTATCAAATTAAATCAATAAAGACTATAACTTCTACTTTTAGTATAGTAAACATTTCTTCTTTTAAAAGGCTTCTTGTCATTGTTCATTTATAACTTTTACAAGAATCAAATACACAGGGAATATAGATAAAACATACGCAAAACTACGTACATAATCCATGATGAAAAGAGCGAAAATTAGTACATTATACGATGTAAATATTTTATATCATTATTAGTTTTGGATCCCATTAGATGTTGAATTGTGTCATAAATAGGGAAAAGCCCTTTTCTAGATAATTCTCTCTCTAATAAGAATCGAAGAGATTAAATGAGTTCCAAATGTAATAAGAACGTATTAAAATCATATCTTTACAAAAACAAAAAAAAGAGGATAAGATTGAATTAATCTATACATTTTTCTTTACTATAAGAATGCATTAGCAGATATTCCTTCCCAGGTATGTGTGTACAGAAATTTTGACGAAGATTTCAAAATGGATGAATAACATTAAAATAAAGCAAAATTTTGACGTTGTACAAGATAAATCTAGAATCTAAAATTTATTTCTATGTATGCGTTATTTATTAACTTTTTTTTGTCATGCTAATAAAACAAAAAGTTTACTAAGATATTACAATAATTTTTTGTATAATAAATTTAGTCAAGGTGAAGAGTTATAATAAAATATTCTACACTTATATTTTGATACTAAATGTGCAGAGACTAAAACAACCAGACACCATAAAAAGCAAAACATTGGGTCAGGTATAATTAACCCTCTATATTCATCTTTAGACTATCTATATGATACAATAATTCAAAGAAACGAGGTGATTTCAAGCCTTTTTCTCAATTTTTCGTTTTAGATACCTCTTATCCATTTAAGTCATAAATAGGACCTCAAATTGTTTTCAATACATCCAAAACTAGTAGAGCACCAGTCTTGAAAATTAGTTTGTGAAAAGAAATGCATCCAGATAAAACATCATTTCCTTTGTTGCACAAATATACCTATACCAAGTAAGTAAATAAAATAAATTGTATAGGTCTTAAAAATCCCATTAAAATTTTTACTTCGAAAAATCAAACTTTATATCTATTGGAAACCATGGTTTCTCATATGGAACTTAAAACAACTTGCGTGGACATAAAGGCTAAAATAAAATTAAAACTAAACTAAAAATATTATAATTCATGGTATGATTTCTTTCTTTTGCTTTTTTTTCCTTAATTTGTAAGACAAAGGTTGACATAAATTAAACAAAGTATTGGTTTTAAAGGTATACAAAATATATTTGGTAGCATAAACAGAAATATATTTTGTATGAATTACACACAACATCAATTAGAGTATAAAAAGTGACATTATACCAAACCTTATACACAATATAGTTTATTTGACGAGATGCTACATAATAATTTTAACATTTTATTTTGACAACAAATAATTTATTATTAAGGTTAAATTATATAAAAAGTACATCATAAAGGATAAAAAAAAAAAGAAAAGAAAATTAGTATTATTTTATGAAGAGGATTAAGTATTTTAAATACAGTTGCCAATAATGTATAATTTTAAAATATGAAAACACAATGGTGCAATGAACTCTACATATATATATATATATATATATATATATATATATTATTATAAGACATATTAATGATGCATGAACCATATAAACTTGGTAATGGTATGAACAGTATTTTTTTATAATTTGAGGAGTATAATGGCCTTAAATACGTAAATTAACAATTCAGTGACATAAACCCCACACATTCATGTTTGTAGGGAATTAGAACTAGTACGTAGATCATATAATTTTAAAGTGAGAGCAAGTTTCCTTACCTAGAAACAAAATTTTTTTAAAAAAATCAAACCATGTTGTATTTTATATATCTTACAGATGAGGGGAAAGGGAAAATTTACCAGAAACAAAGTTTGATATATATGTAAAAGAAAGGTCAGATTATCATTGGGCAGGAAGAAGAATCCACTTGGTTACATTTTGATCATTTTGTTTCAATTTATCAAAACAAATAAAGATTAGCTTCTCATTTCGTAGCTTAGCAGCAGAACATTATAAATATTTGTAAGACATTTTTGTTTCTTTGCATGAAATTTTATAAATATAAATTACAGATATTATGTCATCTGGAATATTTTACATATCACAATGTTGTAAATAAATGCTTGCAAATAAATGTAATTTTATTTTTGCATGTTTTTACAAAATTCAATAATATATAAAATAATTAGCACTGGCAATTTTAAAGCTTTATATATATAGCATATATATATATATATATATATATATATATATATATATATATATATATATATATGCTCTTTATATATATATACTCTTTCTTTCCTGCTCACTCTCTTTATATATATATATATATATAATTTGTAATTTGAGTTTCATTATCACTGAATAAATTTTTTTATATTACAATGGGTACAAATTCAGAAAATGCAATAGCAACAAAATAAAATGCATAATACAATGTTGTCATTTTCAAAATTTCTTCTATTAATAAAAAGTTCTTATATTTTCATTTAAAATGAGATTATTTATTATTCTTATGCATATTAGATGTACACATAAGTATTGACTCAGATTCAATCAATACATGGTTATATTAAACCAAACTCATCAACAAATATTTATGTAAAGATTATAACTAAATAAGAATCCACGTTCTTAATTATGGCGGATATAATGCATGTTAATTCTTCAAATGGAAGAAGATAATACAATAAAACTTCTTAACATTCAAATATATACACAACATTATTTTATCTATCCGTTTAATAAACATAATAACATAAGTATTTTAAAATTATTTTAAATTCAACTATGTTAGTTACTTTGAATCAAATCTTTGGCACGCCACGGCTGCCCGGCACGCTGCTGGCACAGCCAGCGCGCAACATGCCGCCATGCAGCAGCGGCACGCGCCGCCGCGCA
>BMAW01078398.1:350293-453114 GCA_019974015.1 Nephila pilipes | reverse complement strand
GGTGTGCTTCGTTCAGTTGCAGTATTGCTCGCCAGGTGTGTCCCGGTGTAAATGGGGTTGAGAAATCATGAATGCTAGATTAAAATAAGGTCCTGTAAGGTTTCAGCTCATTATTTGTAACTAAGAGGTGATGCATATGTAATACACATGTATATTACAGAGAAATATATACATATATACATACCTTACATACATAACCTCGATCAGTAACTCCGGAGTCTATTAATAACATTTTTGCAGAATTTTTATTCATCAACATAACACCTTTATTCAATCACCTTTAGATTGATACAATCGTTGCTTTTTCAATTCCCCAATTTTCTTTTCTTTTTCATAGAAATCTTTTTGTTGCAGAGTAAATGTGATAAACAGCTTTCTGAATCGGCTCGTTGCTGTTTTTGTTCCATCGAAACAATCCCGTGGCGCCCACTTGGAAAAACCTTTTCACTTCACTTCAAAATCTTTTTCCTGGTCCAATCGGCTTAAAATTTTGACACGTTTCAAACAAGGTTAGTATAGAAGAGACCTGGTTACTGTGGTTTGCTACGACGCCTCTCTGGGTTAGTCTCTGGGTTGATCGATGTCCTTTATATACATACATACATGCATACATGCATGTATATATATACACACATATATATGTGTATGTTATCTTCATATAAATACACACACATATATGTAGCTTTATGCTATATGCATTATGCTATATACATATATACATATATATATACATGTATATATATATACTATGTATATACTATATATATATGTATATATATAGATATATACTATATGCTACACATATGATATATTTGCATGATAATATGATATATATCTGCATATATGTATATATCTCTCTACTAACATATGCATATATATGTCTTCTCTCTATGCTCTTTCTCTATATATGTATATATATGCTCTAATATATACTACTTAGACTAATGAAAGGTAGTATGTTAAGGTTTTTGCTCTGTTTAAATGGTTTGAACACTACTTTATTTCACTTATTCATCAAGATGTTTTATGTCTGCGGTAGCCCTGCCAGGTCTAGTTGAACTCAGACCCAGTTTTCTAGTTGGTCATGAGTTTAAGCCCTGATGTCATTAAAGAACCGCCGTGAGTCAATTTGTTCATTAGAGATTTGTTGTGACTCGATTCTTCCCTTTCAGAAATTGGGTTGGTTGGGAAGGAGCGCCATACGGCTGATAGTCCTCGTTGTGATCAGGGCTCATAACATTGAGGTCCGTCGACAATAGCCCTTGTGTAACTTTTTTGGTAGGACGTTAATAAACAATCACATCGCAATCAAATTATTTTTGGACATTTTTTTATTATAGCATATTCTTTGTGATGTTATCCTTCGTTAATATTATACAATTTATTTATTTTAAATTAATCAATTTAGAATATATTAATGTTGTAAAATTCATCATATCAGAGTAATGCAATTTTAAATTATGTTATGAAAATATTAAATAAAGTCTAAATAAGGAACATTCTGTGAAGAAATTATTAAAAACAATATTTTAATTATTTCTTCATATTAAAGATATGTTATAATAACAGATACTAATATAGTTTTAAGCTGATTTATAATTTAAACTTTCACTTGTAGACCGTATTTTCAATTTACATCTTTTGATTTTCCGTATTCATTATAGTTTCAATGTTAATATGTCAATATGTTAAACTTTACTCGTTAACAATTTAGAACGAAGATTTATCTTTTGTTCCTCAATTTCACCACCCTGTTAATGCTATTGCGTGTGCATATTTTCAGCGACATTGTTATGTTTCCAACCCTTTTGTTTCCTTTAGCAGCTCAACTTTTGCAAAAAGCTTTTAACCTGCTCTGACAGATCCCGTCAGGTAAGTGAACTCACGCTATGCGCTTTTGAACTACCTTTTCTTCCGCACGAATAGCTTCTATATAGAAAACTTGACAGAAAACGAAAATTTTTACGCAAGTCAGATACAAAAAGTGTTTAAAGTGAATATTTCACATGCGATATCAAGTTAAAGGAAGATATGACAAGAAAAGATATCTATTCTTTACAAGTTAGGGATTTTGCTTTGAGAAAATCTAGACTTTTATTAAAATGCATTATATAGTTCGATAGTTCAATGTATACACACGTAGATAGTTTATTTAAATTTCTTAAAGTAATAACACTCTCATCTCCTTACCGACAAAATAAGTTAAAGACTGCATTTACTATGAATTTTTCTTCTTTTTTTTATGCCAGACTGAATTTTTCAGTTCCACATTTTTAAGAAAGATACCAATAAACATAACAAACATTTAAAATATTTCTAAAAAAAGTTATGGGGTGCAGTAAAAGTAACTCTCTTGTGATCTGATAATAAATTAATTTAAATAGAAAACTTTCATCTTTCCTTTGGTCGATTTTGTAACTCTTTAAAATAAGGAATCATTAAATGGGTTTGTTTCACCTTTCAATTATTCTACTGAAAATAATTGAAATAGTTTTGAAATAATAGGAAAAAGTATGTCTTAAATTTTAATTGTTTTTGAAGAATATTGGATAATGTTGCCCATAAGGTGATTCAAACATTAAAACTATTTCCTATAGCTAAAGTAATACTTCTTTTCAATACAATAATGAAAGGTATATATATTCTGAAATTAAAAATACTATATCTTGTTATTATACTGAACAATGCTTGTTTTGCTAGGTTAATGCTGCTGCAAGTTATCAAAGCAAAAGTCTCGGCATTAGTGGACACTGCTTAGGATTTATCTTTAGCGTCATAGATGAAATCCCAAGGTTCCTGTAAGTTATTGTACCCATTTAAGAGCAGCAATAAAACATCTAAAATATGTTATAGAGTTTATTAAATTATTCAGAGAAATTATATAGTCTCATGAACAAGGATATATGTAACTTTTTTTTTTTATTGTCAGTGTAGCTTTCAGACGATATTCAGTTGGAACATTTAATTGGTGATATATTTAATTATGAAAGTAATATATTATTTTGAATTTCATATTAATTCAACACACTAGTGTTACACGAAGCATATGCATTCGATTATATGTATAGAAAGACATTCTTTTATTCAAAGCATTCTCCATTTTCTTTTAAGTTTTTCGTTATTATTCCTATACTCACCATATATTTTGTAAAATGTTCTTTTGAAATAGCATTATGAAAGGAGTTGAGTTTTTATTTTGTTTTTTGATTAAGTTTAATACAGGTAGAAAGTAATTTAATTTCAAGAGTAGGACCATATAATTATTACCGGTCTGTATTCCAGTGTTGTCTTAAATGTTATGTTTTTTTTTCAAATAAAAAAGATTCTTAACTAGAATCTAAACATTTTAAAGCGAGACATTTAGGAATTCTTTTAATTACTACTTTAATTTGGGCAAAATTCGATGCAACTTAAGTGTAAATAAATCTACACAGGAATTAAGTTTGAATTAAGAATTAATTTGCTAGTGAGTAACTCGACCGCAAATAATACACAACTGTAAAAATAATACACAATTATTTTTTATTAATTTCAATCATATTCATACTCAGGTCTGAGCATGTTTTAAGACAATGTGCCATATATAATTTCATTTGCGTTCAGTTCTAAGATAGACTATGACGATAACAATAAATTTAGAAAATATAGAGTTTTGTAAGTAGACGTATGCCATATTCTCTCTCTTTTAAAAATATTTTTCTTCTACACTTATAAGTTGATGATAGAAATCTTGAAATGTTAGGAAAAAAAGTACGATTAAAAGTCAAATGCTCAAATGTTTGGAACTTAATCTATTACATGATATTATTTGGGTTCAAAGAATGTATAGGAAGGAAAAGGATGATTGTCCTGAAAGAATAGTAAATTTATCTTGATGGAAAATTCGACTCAATGAAATGACCTATTCACTCGAAAGCACAGTAACTGCTTAGATAGCTCATTCTTTTGTCTTTTTGTATGTTAATAGTTTATCTATCTTATTTTTACTGAAAGATGTTCTTTTATTTCTTAGATTATATTATTTCTCTTTTTTAAGAAATATTTTAATGTTCCTTCTTAGGAAATATTCTGATGTTTATTTCTGAATATTCTAAGCGTTATGAAGCCAGAAAGAATGGGAAAAAAATCAAAACTCAAAAAAATCTCTAAAAAGTGTGAGGAATATGATAAATATAATTTTGGGATGATTTAATCATCGGTGTATTCTTCTGCAAAGATGTGACATATGAGTAAAAGTATAGGGTATCAAACTTTGAAGAAATATTTCCACTGATGTGAGAAATTTGTTATTATTTAAAATAAAACCATTTAACACTATTATCTTATTTCATTTGATTTATAAAATATTAAAATTGAATATATGTTAAAATGATTTGTTAAAATTGAATTTTAATCTTACTGAAGAAATTTACTCTCGGTAAATTAACACTCTCCATACTTTCAGAATTATTAGTTCAGTGGTAGGAAAATTTGAGGATTGGGGATCATTATTGTGCCGATAAAAGTAAAATTGTAGGTCAATCCAATAATTCCCCAATCAAGTTTTTTAAACAAGTATTACGAGTATAGCAGATATAATGTTTGGAATTATTCAATATAAGTGAGTATATGTACAGCGTCTTTAAGATATTTTATACAAGTAAGAAACATATTAGCTACAGGGTATAGCATTTTGAAAAAAAATTTCCTCTAACTTTAATTTTCTGACTATTTTTAATAAAAGAGTTCGACAACAATATGTACATTTTTACTTGATTTTTATTCTAGGAGGAAAAGTTCATTTTTTATAAACATAATCACAATTGTGTTCTAAAAACTACAAATCGATTAACATGCGCCGTATTACCCAGAAATAATTTTGCCTCTATGCAAAACATTTCAGTCGATGTCTTCATGCGATGTCACTTGCACACTTCAGAACACGGATTTACCGACATAATCGGCAAAAGCAATTCAGACATATTTCATAAATTCATATACAAAGGAACATTATTAACGATTAAACGAAAGGAATGGTGGCCTTAAAACTACAATCGGACATGTTTGAGAAAGGAAGAGTCCTTGGAATGTTAGAATCTGAACGATCAAAAACTGAAATATCTTGAATGTTTCTTAGTGTGTGGTCTCGAGGCTGTGATATATGTTTCAAATTGCGAAACATGTAACGATGACCACATACATGACACAGATCAGCAAAAAGTCGCATTCGGACGCTAACAACGATGTTTGGTAGTAAATGCGGTATCAAAGGAACATTAGTATAAGAGTCCTGTGCCACTGCCACAGGAGTACAAATTTCCAGACAAACTGTTTACAGGAGACTACTCATGATAATCTCTATACCACACGACTAGCAGTTTGTATTCCCTTTACATCTGCGCATTAAACGGGCTCGTTTAAACTTGAGTTTGGAATTTCGTTACTAAGGGAATGCAATATTCCGTGACGAATCTCGTATTAATCTGGTTTTTATAGACCAACGATATGGCGAGAAAGTGGAACTCTTTTCACCTGAGGAAATATCTCAAATTTTTTTTATTTTTCTTTCATTAACTGCAGATGTCACTTTCACTTTGTAAAATCATGCATTGGGTGCAGATATCACAAACCTAATTAGATTGATAAGCAAAATTTTGAGTTTTAAAACTCGAGTAAATTCTTGATCGTCCTTCTAGTCTTTCTGCTTGCTGCATAAGCTCGTATAATATCAGCTTTGGCTTTTTGTGTATTGCTTCCTAGTAACGATTGAATGAATTTAAAGGGATTTCAATAAACGGTTTTTAAAATTAAAATCATGATAAACTGTTGTTTTCTAAAATGAGCATTGAAGTATTCTGTAAGATGTGCTTTACATTTACAACTCTCCACTCCAGAGAAACAACAAAAGCAAGTCACTACTCAAGGTTAACATAATATATAAAATATAAAAGTAGATATAAAATATAAGTTATTACTATTACTTGATCTATTCTAAATTAAAATCCAGTTTATTCCTATTAATGTAAATGAATAGGTGTTTCAGAACAGTAATATTTGCAACACAAGATCTCGATCCACATAACTTCTCTATTTTAATCTCTCAACTTTATTCCCGAATGTATAGCCTCGAGATGATTATGGAAAAAAAAAACCCTCAACTAATTTCAAGTCTTTACTATTTACAGAAATTTCGGAACATGAACAGGGAATCGCTGTTAAAAATAGAATCAAAAGAACACCAATGCTTGCAGACTATTATCTTCTTTTTTCATTACTTAATTTGAATAAGAATGAGTAATAAAGAGAGAATGAATGCAATAATAATACTAATAAATTTAATATTAATTTATTCAAATATTTAAAGTTCAATAGATAATGTTGCTTTCTCAATAGTCCAACTCCCCCAAAACGTGTTTGATATCAATTTAAATCTCCTTTTATCCATACACTCGGATTCAAGTGAGCAGGTTAGCTGGAATTGAGGGTTTGAACCTTAAGCCCTTTTCCAACATTTTGTAAAATTCTCATGTTACATTAAGAGCAACGGAGCTCCATGTATTTCATGGATTCACAATTAATTGATTTCACTAGTTATACTACACATCAACTAACTTCTAACTTTCTAACTCACTATCATTCTTTTCATTACTGCTTATGTAAATGTAATTTATTGATTCTGATGATAGCACTTCATAACTTCCATATAATTTGCACGAATGGAGGTTCTTTTAATTTCATTCTTCATTTTAAGCTATTGAAATAAAAAATTCACACGCTCAGTGAAAAAAAAATCGTGATAAAGCCCAACGTCACAGAACAGAATGGAATTGAGGGATGGTGCAATAAAAGAAAGAGTAAACCTCTCAAAAATAACTATTGACTTCCTCCTATCTATCATATTTGTTTTCACATTTATGATATGGCTGGGTATTTAAAACATTTCAAAATAATCTCTTTAAAGCTGTAAGGAATATTTTGCCTTTTGTATATATTCTTCTTAATGCAATTAGATAAGAATTTTAAATATTTATTACATTTTTTGAAATAATGATATTTGACGTTTACGTTTTTTTTAATTAAAATTGCGTTGTAATGCTATCTTTCTCTCAATGTAAAGCATTTTATTTCTTTAAAAGTCAAATACAGCATAATCTCGCTACAACGATATCCTTTATAACGATAATTCTCTCTATTACGTAACTTTTTCATAGTTCTGGCTGAAATCTGTATTTCGATATTCTTTATAACGATAATTCTCTCTACAACGATGGTAATATTTCCCCTTCCATCATAATCATTCTCTCTATTACGATATTTTTTTTCAAAGTCCAACTGAGGTCTACGAAGTAATTGCTACACAAAGAAATTTTAGATAAAATATGCTTGGATCGTTGGACGGGACTCTCAAGTTACATTCTTTGTCAAAACTTTTTATAGAAGTTTTGCATTGCTTTTGCTAATGTAACTATCGTAACGAGAGAGTGCATTTCTTGTAAGGGGGGAAAATAGAATGCACATTTCTTGGCAAAAACTATTGTGAACCTTACTCCTATTCTTTCCACCAAGAGAAATGGTCAAGGATTCCTTTAATCGGAATTGATAGATAAAAACTCGAAGTGTCTGGGAGTAAATTTTGTGATACTTTCTATTGTGTACGCTTGGGTATCATAATTATTTTACTCTCCGATAAATTGTGTCAATTACGGTAATCCGAATCGGTAATTATTCTTGTACTATTCTAGAAGACTTACATTAATTTATTTATAAATTTTTTTTTATTTTGAAAATTGCTTAGTGAAAATCGATACAAATGGCTAGAAGAAAAGAAACATCCATCGAAGTGAAACTCGGTGGATGTTTCTTTGTAAAATATATTGTTTAAATATATATATATATATATATATATATATATATATATATATAAGTCATAAAAGTCATAAAAGATATTGTAGAGAGGTGTAAAGCAAGCTGAGGTTTCCGAAAAATACAGATTTTCTTAATCGACTGTTGCACTATTTTTAAAGAAACGGAAGGAAATGGAAAACATTTTCAACTCTATTGATATCGATCTAGAGAAAAAAAAAAAAAAAGATAAAAACAGCTTTAAATGACGAAATAGATTCTGCCCCGTTAAAATGGTTTAAAGATAAAGGGGCTTTGAATGTATCTTTAAATGGTGCCAATTATTAGCGAGTAAGCCAGAAAATTTCCTTGCATGATGGAGAAACCACATTTCAAAACTAGCAATATGTGTCTAACAAGGTTTCGAGAACGACATGGAATATCCGTCCATAGGTTACATGGTGATGAAAATTCAGTATTACTGGATGACGTACGCACAAGACGTAAGAGAGAATTTTTGAAAAAAAATTCTGTTGATAATGAATATAAAGCAGATGAGTTGGTGTTATTTTTTCAGATGCTATCTGAAAGAAAATTAGCTTTCAAAGGAGAAATTTGTAATGGGAACAAAAAATCCAAACAGAAGTTAACAGCATTGCTGTGTACAAATATGTGTGGCCACGGTAGCCAAGTGGTCATGGTAGTGGACTCTCGACCAACGGTTTTCGTCGAGTTGTAGGTTCGATCCTTGATACCACTAAAGACCCACCATGTAGTCGGGGCTGATGCATGTTAAATATGTCGGGAAGCTAGAAGATAAGATGCCGGCTCAGGTGTTGTTCTTGTCACTTGACCAAGGTTCAAAATTACGAGGTCCGTCGCCAATAGCCCTCGTGTTGCTTTACGTACGACGTTAATAAGAACCAAACAAAGCTTAGAAAAATGTCGGGAAAGGATAAATTAAAACCTCTTGTAACTTGAAGATCCTTAACGCCAAAATATTTTAAAAACATTCATGACATACCAATCGATCGCACTGCAAACAAGCAAGCTAGGATGGCTTCATAAATATTTAATGAAACGTTATTGAAACTAGATAAAGATATGAAATCGAAGAAGAAAAAATATTGCTCTTTTAATTGATAACTGCTTTTCACATAAACCCATTCTAAAATAGCAGAGTATAGAAGTTTATTTATTACCATTACACTACTGCACCTCTACAGCCTCTTGTAATGGGCCTAATAAAATGCTTCAAAGGGTATTACAGAAAACGATAAGTGTATAAATAATTTTTGATATTGATCAAAAGCAGACAGTCTCAGTTAATGTTACTGTTAAAGATACAGATGAATGGATTGCTTGGAGTTGGTGGGAAATGAAGCCAAAGTCCATATCTAATTGTTGGAAAAAAGCTGACTTTGTTCAAAATGACGTTTCTTGCAGATATTCTGAGGAAGAATATACTAGTCTTTAAAATTTCTTGTCCGATTACGAATATAAAACAGGAAAAAGTTTGAAATACCTATTCATGATTATTTAAATGTCGATGAATGAAGAACAGATATTTTTGGAAATAACAGATGAAAACATTCTCTCTGAAATAAGAAGTGATAACAATGAAATAGTAGAGTCAATGATGAAGATGATGTAAATGAAAAAGATGATTCTACTACAGTAAAGCCAAACTTATCTCCTGTAGAAAAAGTGTAGTCAACCGATGTTCTTCATAACCTTATTTCTAGCTTACCTAATGTACCAGAGGAGCGTCTAAATTCTTTAGATGCACTTCGTTCTTTTTGCATGAGATTGTCTCTGGATAATGCAAAGAAACAAACAAAAATTTCTGATTTCTTTTCGCAAAATTCCAAATAAATAAAGTTTGATTTATAGGGGGGAATATGCAATTTTATTTATTTATACAATCTAATAAATTTTACAGAAAACATTTTGAGATTTTATTTATTTATAAAATAAAATTTATTATTTAAATATGCGATAGATATTTATAGGCTATGATGTCTCCAGAATCCTGGGACTTGAGGAAGGGAGGGGGGTAAAAATTACGCAACTCTGTAAACATGTCGTTCTAACTCCATTTAATATATTATTATTATTTTGCAAAAGTGCTTGAGGGTTCTGGATGAAAATAGAGCAACCCTGGTGACGCCATTGGATATGAAGAACAAAATTATTTTCGTTCAAGTATTAATTTTTCCTATAACGATAATTCTCTCTAGAACGATAAATTATTTTGACCTTTAAAATATCGTTATAGACGGATGTCACTTGTTAATATTTCTTTGAATAGAATCAAAGCTTTCTGCCTCATATAAATTGGTATATATATATATATATATATATATATATATAATATTAAAATTTAATATCATTTTTAAATGCTAATTTATTTATACCTCCTTTAAGAATTATACAATTCTTACACTAGGTTATTTTATATACAACACAGAATTGCTTAAATTTCCAAAAATTTGTGATTTAGTTCATTGATTCTACATGATAAGAATAACATACTAGCTTGAATTTCGAAAGATATATCATTGTGACTTGATAACTAGCAATAAAATTTATTAATTGTACAATATTAAATTTTACATACACACACATGTATATATATATATATATATATATATATATATATATCAAGGAGAGAGGGAGATTTGACATAAGTTTAATTTAATTTTCCAATTTTTCCTTTATTTTAATGCTTCTAGTAAGAAGCTCATCTTATTTTCTGATACAATTCCTTTCTCTCTTCTAATTTTTGTGATCACTTGCGATAAATTTTCTTTATCCACTAGTCTCTCAAGGTTTCACAATCTTAGGGAGATTTCTCTATAAACTTCAGTCTGCAGCAAAAAAAAAAACCCTTTTTGTAGTACCACGTGATCTGAAGAAATCTTTGCATATAAATTATAAGGAGGGAAAATTAGGCTCTCTTTTACTTTGCCACGAATACGAAGAGACTCATCTGGCATCTTGAAATATATATATATATATATATATATATATATATATATATATATATATATATACATACATACATTTATGTAAAAGTAGTGGAAACAGTTTGTTTGTTGATGCCATTCTTATAACATAAAAATAAAACCCGCAAATAAATCCTGATATCATCTACAAAATAATAAATTTTTTGTGTGTTCCTGTGTGGTCTGTTCCCGATTTTGAGTTTGTAGTAACAACTTGAGAAGTTAAATACAATTTGTAATAAATACTATCCGTATCTAGAACGGATCTTTGTTGAAATTTGTCGCTTTGAAGATTAAATTTCTTAGTTGCAGCAATAGGTTCTGATTCCTAAGTACCTAATGTAATTCAAAAAATACTAATCTCCTTCTCGAATACTTCCTATAATGCCGGTAAGTATAAAAGAATATGAAGTTCTAAGGACCTTTCTGCATCATTTATATAATTTCATATCCATCTGAAAGTCTAATTATATTGCCAATAAATTCAAAAATCTAATGGAAGATAGATAAGAGAAGGACAACGTCCTTTATTATCTATCAAAGAATGTGCAAGATCGTACTCTCTGGAATCCCTCTTCATTCAATTAAACGTAATTTATGTTCAAATAGTATAGTCCTATCTTAACATATCACTCCTAATCAAGCACTTCTCAAATGCATTATCCTTGATTCTAATAATTCTACTAAGTCCCCTCCAACTACTTTTAATATAAGCTATTAATTACGATGATTGACTCCAGTCTACAACATCTATTAGTTTGTCATTTTCCTCACTCTGATTTCTCTTTCATTTCAGCTCTATTTCGCATATATCATTATCACTAATGCACTTCACTTCTAACATTCATTTAATTTTCCTAATCACGTTTCATTTGGTTGGAAGAGTTGCAAGTGTACGCAATTCAAATTAATATTCCATTCAATTCAAATTTCTCTTCAAATTTTTACAAAATAGCGTAAACAATTTCAAGATGGAACTGGGATCTGTTAAGAATTGTAAAATCAGTGAGACAGAACAAAAGCATGATATCGTAATTTGGTATCTGAAATTAACAACAAATCTTTCAGTAAAATAACAATATAAAATATAATTTGAAATTTAATATAGTTTAATACATTCAGATTATAAAATGATTAATTTTAGTTCAGCTATATCTGTTTAAGAGTTAAAATACACAGCATATTTACTTCGAATTAAACAGCTTAGCAATGAGCACCTGTGGCCCAACTCATGGATATAATCTTTGTTTTATTTTGAAAATAAAATTATAAAGGATAATAAATTTTTATAATGGTCTTCCAAAGCATTCTCATAGTATTTCAAAATTTTTTACTATAAAGTTATTCACTTTTTGTGAGTATTATATACTATTACCAGTATATTTACTAAAAACAATATATTGTGGATATAAACTTATAAAAGAATCCATTATTATTTAAATATATCAAGCACACAATTATACAACTTCATCGATTGATCAAGATGTATCTAAAGAAATAAATAATAGCAAATGAAAAAAATTGTAATGTAAGTAGTATAATTTTGAGATATCTATTAGGGTTAATGTAAATTCTTGTCTCAATTTTAAATATTAATAAAATACAAGAACATGAATTTCGTCACTGAATTTTCAATTTACTAAAGACCACACATTAACGACTTTTCTTTTCAATAAAACTTTTATTTATTAACATGTCATAAATAGTTTTTAGTAAAATTTTTAATTATTAACTCTTTGTAAAGAAACAATTCTTGTTGTTCATATGAACATTTTGTACTTTTATAAATGAGTAAATTAGAAATAATTATCTTTAGTGTAAAGTAAAATATCTTATAATTAAGAAAGAATTCTAAATTTTTCATAAAATTTGTGCAATAATTTCAATTTCAATTAATGGAATTTTTTATAAGATCTTGAAGGCTAGGAAGGTTCAGAATATCACTACAAATGAAATACCATTCTATAACGTCAAAATTAAAATCAGAAATATGTTATTGAGAATCTCCTACAAACAGAGCAGCATAAAAGTAATTCAGTTCTCAATAAAGACAGTTACTATTCCTATAGTTCTATCCTTAGAGTTGGGAGTATCCGGAAATTTATACTAATTTAGAGAAAATTGGAAATTAGTTTCAAAGAAAATTAGAAATTCCAAGAACATCATTCCAGTTCAATTTTCAAATCATTCATTTTAATTATTGATCCCTATAGTTCACAATCACCCATGGTCCAACTCCCTTTCCCTTGTATTTTCAGAGAAATGTAATTAGCAGTAGTTTATTAAAGTTGAAAGGGGATGTTACATCGAAGGAATCCCTTAGAGAGGCATTCAGATACAGCTAAAAATCTATTTTTAAAGCAAATTATTACTGCTAAATTTGAAAGTTCTGAATGAAAAGGCATCTATTAGAAAAGTTTCTCATACACGAATAAATATTCTAAATCGTCTTCAATTAGCTTTGGGTAAATGAGACTTTTGGAATGTTTTCTCCAAACGTTCAGTTCTCATTTGTATTTGTGTTCGACAACTCATTCTATCGATTTGTTGCTCTTGTTACCTTTCTAGTATTCGAGGGAGTGTTGATTTCAGTTAAATTTAATCTTCTAAAGGAAGTTGTTATCTAAATACCCTAAAAATAACAAAGTTTTGAAAGTAATTGGAAAAACAATTCTTGTATCGAATATAAACATTCATCAAAAGTAATATTGAACAAAATTTTATATAATCTAATTAGATTAAATAATTTTTCCCTGTTTTCAACTTCGATGTTTTAACATTTAGAAAATATATATGAGTCCCTTCAAGAATACTGTTTATCTTATGATATCGCCTTTTATTTCTATGAAAAAAATGTCATAAGAATAAATTTTACTTCTCATTCGATGCAACATTTAAATGTTTACTCTTGCATGATAAATTGGTCTATTCATGGGTGGAATGGATTGAATTTTTATTGTCGTATTGAGAAACAACACAAAAGCTACTAGAAAAAAACCTCTTAATTTTGAAACTTGATGACATGACGAGAACTACACCGAGTTGGCACATCTTTGTCGAACGGGAGGACTTGGGACTCCAAGCAGATTTAGCGTGCTTCAGTATTTATGGCATCAGGTTCATGGGTTCGAACACACGACTCCACAAAAACAACGCTAGACACGAGCTCTCAACCATAACTACTAGGCTACGGTTTTTAATAGGTAATGTGTGAAGAGGAATTTAGGAAGAATGATATACTAAATGATGTGTCGTTTGCATTACTTGTCAGTAGCTTAAAATCACAAAACCTGCTATATTTTTCGATGTACTGGAATATGGGAAATTTGAAGTAACAAAAGTTTAATAATCCCATCCATGGAGAAAATGATTCTTCCTGCTTTAAGCTATTCTTTCAGTAATTAATTATTATTTATATACTCACTATCTTCAACATGATAATTACTGATGCTTCGATGAAAATAAAGGTAAAAATGTGGTTCATACGATTATATAGTAATTGGGGGAAGTTACGAAATTCTATTTAAATAATTTGTATGGAAGTTTTTATGCTTATTGATCTTTAATTGTTAGAATTTAGAAATTTTTGACCATGTCTAGGAGAGCCAGTTAATTCTATTTAAAGATATGGGAGGCAATCGAATTAAGGGAAATGTATTTATCACAAGCTGAGGTTACTAGATGTCTTAATGAGTATCGAAATGTGACTCCTATTCAAGGCTGCATACCAATTATAACCCCTAGGGTGGATCATTTTATAACTCTTTTGACTCAATGAGGAGGAGCGCACTACTTTAACTCAGCTTATTTCAGTTCTTTGTGACTCAACAAAGACAAAAATATCTGATACTATGGTACCATGGCGTCTTTTCGATCAAAAACTTTTAGCCAGATAATCTCATTTACTTGCTCTTTTAATCGATGATACAGAAGAGATAGTTTACATTATGTAAGATAGCACGTTACCCAGACCAGACAGCATTGCACTACTGTATTCTTCACAAGAAAATTCAGCTTACTTTGGAGAGTGATTCAAGTCGTGCCGTGATCTGAAGATAACTGGTCCCCAGATACTACTAATCCAACATTGTTGAAAGACAAAATTATAGACGAAGTGGAATCATAATTTGACTTTAAAATTATCAGGAACTTTGAAAATAGCACACCACGAAGAAAACCAGCTACAATCTCGAAACTTTGCAAAGTATTTGAAAGATGTCTGATTTGAAAATGATCTAAATTAAGTGCACCTGCGCATGACCAGACACTCGGCAGTGGCGATGTAATCAGGAAGTGGATCCTATATAAGACGACGCAGAGTGAAAGTTTCATAAACGTAACGTTCACTTTCCGACTCTAGGAGGATCTTAGTAAGTGAAGAATGCCAGGTAAGCGTGTGAGAAGACATTTTGCTTTATTAAACGAGTTTGAGAGGGGCCTGATTATCATCATGAAAACCACAGGCTGGTTGACGCACTATGTTGCTCGTTAGGTTGGTCATTCGGAGTGTGCCGCCAACACATGTTAGGGGAGGTAGACACAATATAGTACCTGTATGTGGAGAAACGGGTCTGGAGCCACCATAGGATGGAAGTATTGTGCGGTAAGTACTCGTGGATCCCACAGTGACTCATTTTTCGATACAATCTGTTTTTCGATTCGTACTGTTGTTCTACAAACAGTTTCTATACGCCTTAAGGGTGCAAATCTGTAATCCAAGCGACCTTTCAGTACGTTACTTTTAATGCAGAAACATTGGTGACTTAATCTACAGTTGCTCCACACCAGAACAACTTGGAATGGTACGGATAGGCATAACGGGGTGTATAGTTATGAATACCGGTTCGTTTTGGGAGACAGATGACAACCACGTACGGGTGTGGAGGACCCTGGTAAACTATATAATTTCACTCACACTGTCGCGTGTAAAATTGCCCGCACAGGTTTGGTATCATTTGGTTTTATTAAAGTTGCACTAGTAGCAACACGAGGGCTATTGGTGACAGACCTTGTAATTTTGAACTTCTGTCAAGTGACGATTGCCCGAACAGCAAACAGAATGATCAGAGAGTCCAAAGCCTATGACAGCTGGTCTCTTCTAATTGTGGTGCTTGGAATCTTTACGGGTCAACGTTATGTTGATGAAATTGTTCATCCCCGCATGGGACTTTTCGTAAATGGTCTTCTAAGGGCAATTTTTCAGCAAGAAAATGCTGGTCCGCTAACAGCCCGAATAGATTAAGAATTTCTTCTTCATGTTTAGACATTTCCATAGCCGGCCCGCTCCCGAACATGTCCCCTAGGAAGCATTTATGGGGTCAGCTGAAACGCCAGATGCCACTTTGTCACTTTGTATATTTTTTGGTGCTGACTGTTGAAGAATTATAGATCCATATACCTCAGGTCATCATCGACTCCATTCAACTCAATGTCGCATCATGTTGCGGCATGTATGACAATAGGATGTGTAGTGAAGCGTGCAATATTGAAGAGCCTGTGTTGCGTGCAATATTGAAAGCAGGATCGGCACTCTGCCCTGGCCGTCTCCAGACACGTCTTCGATGATCGTCAGGACACATTTGGAAACGGAATTCGCCGCCAAACTCTATACGTCCCTATTCAGCATCATTCTAACTTGACCGAGCCAAGCACCACTGTAATTTGGCTTGACAGTGTGCAGGCGTGAGGGGCAAGTAGCGTAGCGATCGATACGAGCGTAGATTTCGCACTATCAACCCTCTGTGAATGGTCATGGTGGACACTCGTGCGCGGGTCACACGTCTGATGGTTGATAACGATGAATCAGACGCTGTGACAGCTGATCTGAAAATCTCTCTGTCCTCCGGATCTGCTGTGACCTTAGGTCAACCACTACCATTATGACGCTGAACCCATTCTTGCCGGTATCTTCTAATCGCCGCATCACTTAGACCCATATGACGAGCGATTCTCCGATTTGCCCATCTTGCCTCTTTCAATCCAATGATACGACCATTTTCAAACCTGGACATTTGCTCGTAATGAGCTCGAATCCTACGGCGAGACATTTTTTCAGTCATTGAAAGATATCCTAAATTACAATGCTACAGAAAATTTGACCATCATATTGAGGATCGCTTCTTATATGCACCTTCTGAGTGCATAGTTCCGATGAGCTGTAACTCCCACTATTAATTCATTGGACAAATCATTTGCGTGTTCGGTCCAAATGTCTTCGTATAGGAAATTTCATTACAATCGCGCAAGTCCTTTTTGGTGCGTCGTGTTTTTGTTATAGAGTGTATTTCAGTCCATGCAATTATAAAACTGAATTGCAAATTTTTATATAAAACGGATGCTTCAAAAATGCGAGTTTTGCACCTCATCGTCAGTTATTATTCATATTTAATCTTTATTATGTGTATAATGAAAACTAATGTATTTAGTTCAAAGATTGGTACATTAAACGTTTTTAAGATATGAAAGAATTGACAGTTGTGAAGGAAAATTATATAAATTACGATAATGATAAAAGTTAATTGAAAATAATATAGAAAGATAAAAATTATTTTAGGAATTAATTTTCCTTTAGCAGCAAAGTGTGAATAGGATCCATATCATTTAATAATTTATGTAATATATTTTAATTGATCTTGATAATTTTTATCCTTATAAAATAAAAATATTATATAAATTATGCTTTCAGACTATATTCTGAAAGCATTCTTAAAGTATCTACTATATTGTAAGATTAAATATGATCAATGCATTTTTATTCCAAACGTATGGATCATTTTTCATCTAAAAATATAGTTTTTACTTTAAGAAATATTTTTAGAATATAGTCGCTTTCTAAGCAATATTGAATTCAACGACGAAATTAAATTGTTTCATAAGATCATCTTTATAAGTTAGACGATATCGGAAAAGACAAAGGCTCTGTGAAAGGCTCCGACGCATTTTCCTTATCAATTATTTTTCCCTCTTCACGAAAGATTTGTAGGAAAAATGTGTATAAAATAAAAATACATTTCATCTTATTACGAAGCGTTGAAGTGAATTCATTGTGTCATTTTGAATTTTAAAAGTGTCCGTGAGATGTAATAAAATTACCAGGAATGAATAGAGGAGAAAATACTCTACAGAGGTTTGGTTAACACTCCAAACGGAGAGATGGCAAATACGACACGATATCAAATAGAAGAGCATATTTGATGTTTAATATATATTTTTTTTGAACTGCGAGGATTTCTTTCTTTTATTTTCCTTTTTGAAAAAGTTTCGATTTTACATTTTTTTTTGTCGTTCTGAAGTGAGTAATGTATATTGAATTGTAAATTTATTCTTACAACATTTTTCGTATATTTTTGTATCAGTGGATGAAATCATTTTAATTTACCTTTTCTTGTGAATATTTAGAGACATTTATCTCTTAGGAATATCCAGAAAAATATCGAATTTTTTTACTATAACGTGGAATTCCCCTTGTTTTAATTTCTTTCGTTCTAATAAAGTATCAGGATAAATAATTTATTTTCTAAGTGTCTTTAAGATTAGAAAGATGCATTTATAAAAACATACAAATTATCTTGAATACTCGTATACATACAATTGACTATTTATGTGATTAAAATATCAAACAATTAAAGTAGTTCAGGACTTTTTAATTATTGTTATCAACTTCCCGAATAACAGATAAAAATAAGAGTGAAGCGAAATACTTCATATATTTCGAACATTCAACAAAGAATGCAGCTTTCATCATTCATTAATAAATAGTCCTTTATACAATAAAATTTTTAATCATTTTCCTTAATGATAACAGAGAAAATGTATGAAAGGAATAGATAGCACTTGTATTTATTGATGATGTCATTACTAAGGAAAGTTGATGATTTCATTGAGAAACGTTATCTATTAAACAACTCAAAAAATTGACACATAATCATTGATTTGGGAACCGTAGATAACAATCAAAATGTCACTGTCGCTGCTATGAGTTGTTACCATAACTTGCATCGGATAGTCACGTTGTTGAGAAAAGTATTCATCGTTATAATCTGGACACCAAGCAACAATCAAAACAATTTTTTTGAGGAAACCACTCCAAAGAAAGCGATGATGGCTGCATTCATCGAAAATGTTGTGATAACTATTTTTTGAATACCTTAAATTCCGCCAATACCCAGGAATAGAATTAAGAGTTTCGCTTTGATCTGTATATAATGAAGGTTTACTTCAGTATTTTACCATAAATTCTCAATGTTAATGAGATCAATTGAATAAAATTTCAATTCATTCAAAACTAATATATAATTTTATTATTCATAAATTCCGATAACACTTATATGTTATCAATGAAGCATAAAAAAATTGCATGTGAACTTTAAATCTTTGGAATGGTATAAAGAACATGAAATAATGCTTCAGGGTAACAATTTGGTTATAAAATGACAAAAAACAGATCGTTTGGAGATGATAAGGATTTTCAATATGGTGTATGGTCTCCCGAACTGCTAAGACTATCGCATATATGCTTTGCATGGATACGATGAGGTTATCGATGAAACTTTGAGGAATACTGCTCCACTCTTGACGAAGTGTTATCCCCAAGTCTTGTACAGTAACAGAAGGCCTTGGTCTTGCAGCAACACGTAATAAGAATGTGTCCTAAGCATGCTCGCTTGATTAAGTTCAGAAGAGCATGCTGGCCACTCCATATACAGCATTGTTTCAGCTTCAAGAAAGTTTTCCACAAGACGAGCAATAAGCCTGGCATTATCCTGCATAATAAGAAAGGAGTCATCAATGGCTGCCGTGTAAGGTGCGACAGGGAGTCTCAGGATCTCGTTTGCGTACCTATGTGCCATCAAGTTGCCAAACCGAATGATATGCAGTTCAGTACTTTTAACTATTTTGCTTCAAGCCCATACCATCAAACACTCTCGTCTATAATGTGATCTCTTCTGAATGAATGTAGGGTTACTTCGGGTGCCCCTTACTCGCTATACCAAAACACGTCTGGTGTCCCACTCTAAACTTAAAAGTGACTCATCCGTAAATAACACTTGACTCCAATCACTTTGCATCCAATTTCGATTTAGAATAGCCCACTTTTTTTAAGGCACTGTGTCTTGTTGTCAATGGAATACACACCATTAGGCTATATGCATACAGACCACCCGAATAAAGCCTATTTCGGATTGTTTGTCTTGAGACCCTTTGTCCTGTTTCTAAAATAAACTGTCTTTGAATCTGCGTCGCATTGACTCTTCTGTCTCGATGAACTGTTAACAGGATATATTAGTCTTTGTTTGCCCCGGTAGCCAATGGATGACCCCGTCCTGGCCGACGTCGAACATGCCCTATTTCTTGGAATCGATTTCACAGTCTTGCAATGATATTTTTTGTCACTCCAATAGTGTCCGCTACAGTCCGTTGTGTTTGCCCAGATTTCAGTCTCCCGATAATACTCCAAGCCATAGATTCTGGTAGATCACACTGTCGCGACATTTTCTAGTCACCGATCCTCAAAACAGCTGTCGAAAGGTGGAATTTCACCTATTCGACAACGAAAAACAGCAACTTCTACGAAATCCTGATTTTTGTACTGATATACTTTCTATGGTTTTTGACGTCATGAACGTTGATTTGCAAATAAGGTTTTCTTCTGTTTTCAACTACATTTTAGACAAAGGATATTTTCTTAGAATAGCTATCAGAAGAAATAGTTACGTAATTTCGTTAAATCTATGTGCTTTCCTATTGATTTAAGTACATTTACATTTTTAAATTTCGTTATTGTTGTAAATTGACATTTCTTTCTTTTTTCAAGTCTTACAGTTGCTATCTAAAATTGTTGAGATTTTTGCGTCCATGCTAATTAATTCACTCTCTTTCACCGTTATCATATTTGTAACAAATTACCATTCAGGGAATTTATAAATTTTGTAATGAATCTATTCTAAAGGATCTATACGCGTAATAAAGTAAGTTGAAAATAATAAATTAAAACATTTTCAGTTTGTTTTCCCCCCAGTATTTTAGCTAAATGTAATTTATGTATGACACAACATTTGATTGTAAAACTAAAACAAATTTTTTTTTTCAAAATCCACTGTTTGATATTCAATTCCGTGACTAATATAAAAGTAAATGTTTTTTTTTCGCGTTAATTCTTTCTTTACATGAATGTAAATATCTATAATCCAAAATTTAATTATTTTTTTTAAATTCCTTTATGTTTGTTACATAAATGCGCGATATGAAATGCTTGATAAATTAAATACTTTAAATTTTGTTAATGTGAAAATCATTTTAATTCTCTTCAAGTGTGTTTTTAGTGCCTCAAGTATTTCTGTGTGTGCTATGTAGGTACCCAATGCATTACTACCAAAGGATTATTTTAAGAATCTTTGCAAAATTCAATACAAATTTTAAATACACATTCTATTATATTTATATCAAATTTCGTTTTGAACGTGATTCATGTAATTTCTTATCATCATTTAATCTTACAGTTATTTCAGTGAAATCCAAATGCATTATCAACTATGAGCAAATACATTTCACTCTAAAAATGAAGTTGTGTTTTCCTCTGAAGTCTGTCATTCATCTCACTCTAGCCTAAAATATTAAAGTATGAAATTGTATGAAACAGAATGTTGTGATTCTTTGTTTAAAGTTTCCCTTTAAGGAATATATTTAATGCTATTAATACTATCTGGAAAATACTCCGATAAGCTAAATACAGTTTCAAATTGTATTCGCATTCAAAGTATGGAAGAGATGTATCAGTAAAAATGTCCCAAGGAAATATAATTACATTATCCTATTATTTTAATTAAGGATATAATGCAAAAGTAACTTTTAAAACTCTTGAGAAACACTTTTACAAAATCCCGCCCAGACTTTAATGTTTCATTATCAATTTTCTCCAGGGATTAGGAGAGCTAGTTGTAATTTAAGAATTTATGTTTGAATTACGATGCTTTCCTTATTTTCTGACTTTTGGAAAGTCATTGGACACAAAAGATTATTAAGAAGCTTTTGGTGTTGAGGCATTTCAACATTTCCATAAATTTCCGGTAGCATAAAAAATTAGCACTTTACTTTTGTCACTTAAAATCCACTAAAAAAGGACTTTCTGGTTAAATATGTATTCATTTTTAAAGGCTGATTGATTGTTTATTAGTCTTGCAAATAAAATCAACACGAATGGATTTGTAGCCGTTTAGAAATTGTGAAATTAATGGTAAAATTATAAAATAATGCATAAATATAAAATACAACAAAAGTTTATATTCCGCAACTAAATTAAAGCACATTCACTGTTTTAAAATAAACGTAGATTTATTGGTGATACAGATTTTCCCATTTACGTTAACTGTGGATAAAAATTCTATATTATTTTTAGAAAATCTAGTTTCTGAAACAGACGGTACAACTACTGATTTTCTCCAAATAAAAAAAATGTTTCAAAGCAATTTCATGAAAAATATGAAATGAATTTACTAAATGACATTTCGAAAAAAAAAGAAAAAAACCCTGAATTATTAGTTGGAGTTTACTTCATATTATGGCGTATAAACTATGACATCCTTTTGTTGAATGCAGTGTTATCTAATGTTGAATAAAGAAATAATTTATATTGATTTAATATGAAAAATGTGTTTGTAAGGATTAAAGTAGCTTTAAGGAAAGTTTTAAACCACGTCGAATATCTGATAGACATTCATAGCTTCATCAAAAATAAGAAATATTTTAAATTTAAATTACGTTTATAAAAGCCGATTTAATTATTCGAGAATTATTTGTTTTCAGTTTATAACATGCCTAGATTGTACTTCTGTATATTTTGTGATTTATCTTTTTGCTTATTTACTTGGTTTCTTTCACTTAAACTCTCCCTCTTATCAGATTGGTGATATAAATTTTTATTTATTTCTATTCTTTACCATTAAGAATTATATTCATTTTTCTTCTATAATCTAAAATAATTACATGTAAGTAGCCTATGCAATTTACTGGAATAATATTTAGTTCATTTTGTCTATGTATATAATTTTTATACAAATTTCAACTATTTCATTTTCAATGAAACATTACACACACACACACACACACACCCACACACACATATATATATATACATATATTAATCACAAATTTACTAGGGATATTTCAGAAACTAAAAAATATACTAATAATCAAGAAATCACAACTGAATTATTTGGGAATAAGTCATAACGAAATCATAAAAAAGACAGATAAAAGTGCAAAAAGAAAAATAAAAAGAAAAACAATTGAAAATATACTATTCAAATTTAATTAAAAAAGAAGAATTTACTAAAATTCACAAGAAAGTAAATTAATTGAAAAATAAATAGATATATACCAGAAATATCAATAAACACACACACACAGAGCATATATATATATGTATATATATATATATATATATATATATATATATATGTATATATATATATATATAAATATATTCTATATCATATAATGTATAATATATATTGCATATAATAAATATATATATAATATATATAACACATATATATATATATGTATATATATATATATATATATACATGATGAAAAAAGTTCAAAAAACTAAAAATTTAAAGGAAAGCAAATATTGGAAAATAATATAAAGATTGTACAGATATTCATATTGATTTTCCATTTTCATTTCACACAGTTCAGAAAGTTTTTGTCTTCACATGACACTTAATCGTATCAGTATTTTTTCATTGCTTATTAGTATATTTTTATATTAGTTGTCTTTAAAAGTAGAATAAATTTTTTGATTATCCAAAGAATGAAGAAACACATATAGGTTTTGTAAAATTTTGTTTTTCTTTTAACCTTAAGTTCAGCTGTCAATATCTGTTTGTTTCATATGAGACTGAAATAAAAATGACATATCTTTCAGTATGACCTTTTAGAAAGAATATAATTATATTAAAGTATTTTTCAAACAATAAAATAAAATGTTAAGTTACATTTTGCTTAAATACCATTTTCTGTAATTCTTCAGCTATTATTAATAGTTAAACACTTATCAAATACAATATTTTTATATTTTTAAATAAGTTTTTCTTTGAATTTATAATTAAAGCAATTCTTTGTTAATACAAGCATGTTGAATTTTATAACAATTTTGATAAAATTCATTTCATTTCCATTCAAATTTAAAACTCTGCAATCATTAAAATTTGCATGCTTTCTAATCATTAATTTGGATTTATATATATTTTTATTTTTCTGAAAAATTATTCTATTTCATATTAAACATAGTCTAAATAAACGACATAAAAATACCAGAAACAACTGAATTAGTATACATTTCTTAAATGTATAAGAATTATAATCTTTTATCAGTTCTCGTAAATTCTTTCAGCCATTTAGTTAATAGGAAGTATAGAAAATTAAAAAAGTGAACTTATGTTGGTTGATCAAAATGTCTGTTTGTTATTCAAACCTGGAAACCTGTTTGTCGAAAAAAAAACACGTTGTTTGCGATTAAAAATATAACATAAGAAAGTAAATTAAATGAAAAATAAATAGATATATAAATGTTTAAAAAAATAGATATAAAAAATCATGTATCGCCTTAACTTTCAAAACAGTTCAATGGCAAAAACATTTTATAAAGCTTATTCAGACAAATATTTAAAGTTAATATTCATCTACTTATTAATAAAATAATATGTTTTAAATGAGATTAATATGATATTGTTGTGTCTAGGGCAAAATGGAAGATATTAAAATAATTTTATTTTCACTTTTTTTCTTATTCTGTGATAACATAACCTCTGATAAATAAAGAGATTAAATGCTTATAAAACTACATTGGAAGTAAAGAAGAAATTGATATTTAAGATTTTCTAGTTTATTTCTTAAGTGGTGGGGAGTAATTACCTGGGAATACTTAATATAAAAATATTCAGTGTAATGTTTGTCATCATTCCTAGAATTTTAGGCTACGAAGTCTGTTGTCAATAGCTTATATCAGTGATTCGTAATATTTTTGAAGTCTGTTAACATAAATTCTGAAAGTTCTTTTGCGAGGAATACTTAGAGTACAGAATAAGCTCACAAAAAACCTTCATCATTAAAAAAAGAGAGATCAGGGGAAGAAACAGATTTGTGATGCGAGAGCTTGGTGATTGGGATTGGTTACGCTGTTTTGAAGCGTCACTTTAATAAAAAGAATAAATTTCCGATGTTAATTGGTGAATACATATTTATTTAAAAGTTTCTCAAATTTACAATATCAAAAAAAAGAAGAAAAAAACCCTGGTGATTTTTGCAGAATTTCACATCCTTTTAGCGTATAAATAATAAACTCTTCTCAACTCCTCTTCAGAATTTCTAAGGCTCTCGTTATTCTTTGTTTTAATATTAACCATTATTGTCAGCATAGCTCTCAAAAATATAACATTGAAAATAATAATGTGCTTAGCGTGTTTTTTTTATAGACCATGAAGTTCATCTTTATCATAGAGATCTAGAATAATTCTGTAATGATCCTTTTTCTGATACCATTGTGATGCAACCTGCTTGGTTTTTCTATATATCTAGGTCTAAAATATGACAATAATGTTTGTAGCAATTAGGCGTGTATAAAGTTTACGATACGGAATATATTGTTAAAAATTTTGTCATTCGACTTTACTTATTAAATCTTACTAAAAAATTACTTTACATAGTATTGATTTTCTTTTTCATTACAATTTTTAACTGTGTATTTCATTTTTACACCAAAAGAGTAGCTTCATGGAGCTCCAGTGTTCCACGAGTCATGGGGCTCCGTATACTATAGTTTTACATGATGCTCTAGAATGACGATCCTCTAACCAAAATATTATTGTAGAATAGAATTTCTATGCATACGATAAGCATTCCATAGCCATTTTTATTTTCTTGGAATGCGTACATTTCGACTGAATTTGTTTAATTCTTTATGCGTGACATTAGCATGTAAATTTTTCATTTATATAGCTATTGTTACAAGGTGTTAGTAACTATTTCATCCTCTTGTTTTCATTTCTTTTCTTTTTCATTTTTATTTTCATGCCTTATATAACTTTAAGCATGCACTAAGACATTTAGTATAAAAAGCGTATTGTCAAGTTGTTTGTGTTAATATTCGTTTTTGTAAAATAAATAAAAATAATCTTCCAATAAATATTTTTTATTTGATTGCTTCGTTTCTAAGAATGCATTAAAAACATCCTGTATATTCCATATTTAGTGATCATGATCACACACATTTTCGGAATTCATGTATTAAACGTGGGTAGCTCAAAATTACTTGTATTAGGAATGGAAAATATGGAATTGGAAATGAAGAATGGAAATGGGGTTGTAATGTTCAATTGTCCTTTTACCTTTGCTTGTGACATCTTTGAGAATTACGCCCTTAGTATTCTAAAAATTTCCGCCTTAACTTTTGTAACCGATCAGAGTCATTTTTAGGAAAAGATTCACCAGGAGCAACTCATTGTTTTGCTTGTTACTTAGTTTTTGTTATATAATAGTGAATCTAAGTATCATCGACGGTAACAACTGGAGCATATTTGGCAGGAAAGGTTGCCAAATGATAACTAATTTATTAATCAGAGCCACATTTAATTTTGGCACTCTTTAACAAATAGAAGCATACATTTGTAATACGAAATGGCTTTAGCAAAGCAGTTTATTATTAAAAACAGAAATTTAATGAACTTTCTCAGTATTTATTTTTCTAGTTATTAAGCTAAATTTACTAAAAGTTATTATTCAAAAAGTTTTAAATATTTTATTGAAATATTATACATTTCAGAGTCAAATGTAATGCACTTTCATTAATAATTAATTAATTATTTTTTTCAAATTATACTAGTATATATTTGTATATGTTACAATTGTATTCAAAAAATTAGTTGAAGTTAACTCATCAGGGTATTTACATTTTGTAATTATAATAAGCTGCATTTAGAAATAAGAAAATTAAAACATTTTATTTTACAAACTGTTTACTTCTAGTATTCAGTTTAATTTTAAAATATTTGTTATTCAAAGAATTGGAATTACACACTCGATTTATTATGCATAAGAGTTCAAATATTCTAAACCTTAATTTTGGTTCTAAGACGTATAAATTCAGTTTGTTTGCAGTTAAAATATTTGAGCAACTTAGAAAGTTTATATCATTCATTAAGATGAAAACGGTCGATTTAATCCTAGCAATAATTCGAATGAATTCACCAAATACGAATCTCAAATGATTTAGAAGATTTCTAGACGAGAAATAACCGAACTATTGAGAATTATCTCACTCAGATTCTCCCCAAATACAATTATTTCGTAAGATTTACTAAACACCGAATAATCTTGCTTAAATGGATGACGTAGAATTACAGTTCGTAAAGTTCATGCTTGAATAATATAGTACATTTAAGAGCTCTTTTAACAATAGAGTTAGTATGTTACTTAATAATGTTTTCTTGATAAATAACCTTTCATAATTTTGTCTTCGTTATTATATCATTTCTCATATGTTTTATCATAAATTCATGGCCCAATTTAATATTTTTGAGACTTAAATTTTAATCGTATGACTCGAAACAAACTAATTTAATTCAATATATTTGGTCTTCACTTCAAAATAATTGCTTTTGATTAACTGTTTTCAAATATTATTGTTTCTTTTAACTTTTGAGCTTTGGTTTAATATTTCTTTTTACATTGTTTTGAATTTTTTTTTATTAACTAATGTCTTATAATTTCTCTCTCTCTTTCTGTCCTTCTCTCCCCCCTCTCTCTCCCTCTCTCTGTGTGTATATATATATATATATATACATACTGAACATAAATTGAAGACTTTGACTTTTGGGGCTTTAAATTAAACCGTAAATACAAACAAGGCTTTTGAACCTAGCCTTGCACTTTTTCTCAAGCAAAACTGCAATAATTTTTTCATCAAGGTATTTAAAATAAATAAATCAAATTATTTAAAATTCTATGCTTGATTTTATTTATTATTTAATAAAGAATCAACTAAACTTTTTTATCAAGTTATAAGCCAAACTTAGAATTGCAATGAGGCTTTTGTAAACAAAATATTACTTTGACTAAAATTAATTCTATCATGCTGAAAAACTATTGAAAAGCATCATGTTTCTGAAAAGTATAATAAAAGGCGCTATATTATAACAAATACAGTTTATCTTAAATCAGGCCCATTTGTATCATACCTCGTTAGAAGTTAATTTAGATAATATTACTGTAACCTTAATGATTAACTTATTTCACTTAATTTATATGTGTATCAGAAATTTCTTTCACTCTTTTATCAATGAAGTTTCTTCGATTTTGTAAAGTAATAAAATATTTTAGCTTTAGTTGTATGAAATTGTTCTCTATTTTATTAAGGAGACTTTTCTTGTATACAAACATACAAATCAGAGTAGTAATTGGTCTTAATATTATTGTAAAGATAACAAGAGTTCCTTTTCAAATTATATAGTGTAAGAGAGGAAGTGTCTGCTTATTGCTTCTCTTTTGTTGCTATATTTAGTATTTCAGACGCATTTCAAAATATATGCTTTGTGCGAATGTTACAAATTTAAGAAAATTTTACGTTCCTCTCATTTAAGAAATTTTGTGAAGATGAAACAAATAATTTATTTATGACTTTAAACGTTGCAATAAAATAGAATACACAAGTACAGAACTTCATTTTCATTTCTGCTAATATACAAGAAAATGTAGTAGCATAAGCGAATGAAATAAAGGATTAATTCATTTAGCTATGCAATTACAGAGCTCTTGACTAATCATACTCACTTAAATAAAATTAAGAATGAGAATGATTCGTTTCATATAACTAAAAAATTTCCCAAACTCTAATTGAGTGATACAAAAGGAGCAAGATCCTGCTTAAGGGAAACAAAATGATTTTACAATTTAACAGTAAAATATAAGATGTAAAGTTTCTGAGGATAACACGGCTACTTTTATTGTAAGCTCAAATTATGATGGCAGTGATAAAGTTGAAAAAATGAAAACAACTTGGCTATTATTATTTTTCTTCCTCTTTAAGTGTGTAAAAGAATTTTGGTTTTCACTATTGATTTTTCTCACAAAATTTAAAATCCACCTTTTCAAGAAGTCACCTTTTTTTTTACAGAAAATGGTCTTTTAATAGTCCTTCAAATGGAGTAATTAGGTAAATATTCTATTTCTGTCCATAAATCCATTTCTACCACAAGTATTACTTCACTTATGAAAAAAGGTTAATGAAAAAAAAAATCCACTGTTTAGTTATTTTTCTGAAGAGAGCTTTATTTCTGTTTAAAATGAGTTGAATGTAAGTAATAAAAATTTCCAAAAATATAATTAAATGTCTTAAAATAGTGACTAAATGTCCAAAAATTAAAAAAGTTTGAAACGACTTCCCGAATTCCCAAAGAAAATGACATAAATTAGTAGTTTGACCGTATAGAATGATTTTGTCAAGCCTTTAAGACCAACACATTCTTCAAGAATATATTATCTGAAAACCCAGCGCAAGGGAATATTCGAAACGTTATTCGCTTTACAAACCATTTAAAAACAGTTCCATATCATCAAAGCATTATTTTTCCTCTTCTCATTATGTAAATGAGTATTTCCCTTAGAAAAGTAATGCATCCTTCTACAGCCTTTAATACATATCTCTGAAATCATTTAATTAATATGTATAGTATGTATACAGTGTTTTTGAAAACTTATGCTTCCGAAAACAATGCTTACATGCATGAATTGTAAACAGCTCGAGAAAAATTCATCACATATATTATTGAAGAGTATTAAAACAACTTACAGAATCAACAGTGCATTATAGTTCTCCAATTTCTTAGCTATTCTAACACAAAAAGTGAGCTTAACACTTTGAACAATGCTTCTCTTTAAGATACGTCACTCATTCGATATATTTCTTAACTTTTTTAAATATAAAGGACACTAAAATAATATTTCTTTCCTTTTATGGGTATTCTTTCAAATAATACTTATATTAATAAACATCATATGGGAAACGCTTCTGTTAGCTAAAATCCACTTTTAGATTACACTGATAATGAGAAAAGTATATCAATAAAAATGACCCGGAGGAAATATAACTGCATTATCTTAATATCTTAATTAAGGAAACGCTAGGAAAGTACTTTTCAAAATATACTCGAGAAACCCTCTTACCAAATCTTCTTTCTAGAGGCTGGCGTTTCATTATTACACTCCTTGGGGGCTTACGAAGTCTACTTGCATTTAATTGATTTACATTCTGATGTTGGAAGTTGTTTCATTTGATTATGTGGGAAAAGAGAAGGAGAAACTGGGAGATTTTAGTAAACATCTTCTCCAAAACATCTTATTCCTTTTCCAGACATTCTAAGCGATTAAAAAACTTTGGCACAATAAGTTAGCATATAGAAATTAATAAACATTAAAATAAAACTGGTTTATAGACTTATGAATATGCAAGATTAGAAAATAATGAAATCAATCCTACGGACAGAAATCAAAGATTTCTCAGAAAAGTACGGCTTAGACTTTTGAATCTCTATAAACACATTAAAGCTGATTTGATTATTTATTTCAATATATATTTTTATGTTTTTTTCTAAATATTTTCAAATGAAATTTTAAGGAAATTGTTTGTTGTTCTTTTGGTATACAAAGGGCCATAATTAAAACAGTAATAACATTTTTTTATGATTAAATATGCTTACATAATTTTGAGGCAATCAAATTATCAATAAATGTAATTTTTTTATAACTTCTGCTTCTACACTTTGGGTCAAGTTTTTGAAATTTCTTGAGCTTCTAAGAGATTAATCAAACTTAATAGGCTTAAAATGTAATTTATGACCTTATAAAAACTATATTGATATAAAATGATATTACTATTATGATAGTAAGGATCCGAGAAAAATAATCTAAAGCTCGCTGACCATTTTGCTGCCGAAGCGACCGCCATATAAAAACACAAAATAAGTGCTAAAATCATTTGGAGAAAAATAAGCTGGGAAAGATCGAACAGAAGAAAGAGAGAATGGAGCTAGAGACGTAAGTTCTGGTCAATGGAAGACGAAGTTGTTTTTGTTTGGATAGAAATTTTAGAAGTTGCAATGTGTTTTAGGCTTCCACAGCCTATTTAAAATTATTTATTTCACGCGTGAATTATTTCATTCAAAATAAGTTGTGTTAATTTTCGTGTAGTGTAGTGTAGCCATCTTTGTGTCCAGAATTTGCCATTAGTTGAACGAAAGCATAATTTTACTATGATATATTTTATAAAAACTATATATATCATGACTTATAAAAACTATTCTAAGTTATTAATATTCTGTAAAAAAATCTTGAAATTATGAGTACAAAGCTAGTGAACTTTTGAAGTAAATTCTAAATATAGGAGTGCAGATGTGATTATGATTTCAAAAGTAGAGCCGAAAAGATACTGCTCTTCTTAATTACCATCATTCTGTAAGAAATCGTGAAATACATGGTACAAAAACTGGAGTATTTTGGAAGGAAATTATAATCAAAGAAATACTGGTATGAATAGAAAGTAGCGTTAAAAACCTATGAATTTAGTTCAAACTAAATATGAAAGATAAGATCTTACCCTTATGTTCTTTTTTCCCCTCAGATTATAAAACACAGTTTTAAAAAGCAGGTCTTAATTTTCAAAAGGAAATTACGTTAGAATGTTCAATTTTATCTCTTACCTTTTAGTAATTAATTAAAAAAAAAATAGAACCGTGGAATTCTTTCTATGATATTACGATACACCTAGAAGCTACTCAAGAACTATTGGTGACGAGCCTCGAAATTATGAGCCACGGTCAAGTGACGCGGACATACTACTTCTACTCCACACCAACGTGATAGTTTTAAACTCTGAGAGAATAATATTCTTCAGCATATAAATAATATGTGTGTGTGCATGTGTGTGTGTTTATATGTATATATACATGTCTGTCTGTCTATATGTATGTATGTATGTATGTATATAAACAAGGTTCTGAAAAATATATTTTATATACACAAAAGATTTTAAAAGTGTTTTAAACAAAAACAACGAAGAGGAAAAAATACAAGTAGTTAAAGAAATAACCAAAAATTAGATTAAAAAAATCTTATGAAAATTAACCAAAAATTTCTGAAATCCTTAAATTATTTGAAATTTAAGACCTTTGCACATATATTTCAAATAATTTCGAGATAAGCTGAAAATGCTTTGCTATGCATAGGTTCATGCAATGTTTAAATAATGAAAATAGTAAACCATACAAAATTAGTTAATAGTTTTATGCGTATTAAATAAAAATAATTAAGAAATATGATGGATTTCCATCATTCGCCGTGGAGATCTTCCTGGCTAGTTTTAGCCATTTCGATGCAACTGTGACGCTTGTTATTTTTAATGGGTTTTCTTCTATTCACATTGTAAATTTGACAGTAAAAACTTTGAAAGTTTTTTCTCACATTATGAAGCTTTCGACTAAACTGAAATTTTCTATACACGATTGTTTTGGATGACAATATGACAATTAATTATAATTATGAAAAATTAATTGGTTAAAATTAATTATTTAAAGAATTAAGTTTTACGCCAAGTTTCTCGATAAGTCGCAAAATCCATCACCAATGTGAAGGGACCATTACTTAAACTCTATTTTGTTAAAAAAAATTTGAAAAATAAATTTTAAATTTAAATTTTTATTAAAATTTTTTTAAAAAAATAGCCTTTTTGCTCTTAAAATTTAAGGTATTCAAATTATGTTACGCAAAGTCTGAAATTGGAAAGAAAACCCATGTTCAAAAAACTCGTTTTTTACCCGTGTTATTTCCCACTTCTCTTTTGCATACTGGAGAACCGAAAACCAAGTGCACAGCGTGATATGAGCTGTTTTAACGTTTTTTTTTCTTTTTCATTGCATTAGTTAGTACGTATTAAAATAGGCATTCAAATGCACTACAGCTGCCTCTTTTTGTAATAGAGGTTATGGGCCAAGGCACAGGGTATACAAGAATATAGTTAGTATGTATAAATGTTTTTTGGAAGTAAGACAAGTGTCATTAATCTAAGGATGATTAGATAACAGAGTCAAATAGTGTACTTTATATTCTGATGAACCAAAAACTTATAGATTATGAGATCCAGTATTAAACGAAGTAATTAAAGCTAGAAATGCTAGATTTATAAATGAATACAAAAACCGCGGTAATTATGAAGAATGTTTAGAATTTTTCCTTTCCGCAAAGTCTCTTGATGTAGTTGAAACTTAAGCGTCCAATGCAGAAGCAATCCCGGCTGATGAAATAAAAGAAGACCCCTCAAACATGAAGGAATAATCTATTGAATCTTTAACTGAAGACTCAGACTGTAAAGAAATACATGGCGTGCTGATTAATTGGGTGCCAAGTCATCTAGAAAACAAGACAGGAAAGGCTGGAAGGCCGAAAGAAGAGTATCAACAAACAATTGTATAAAAAAATGAAGAATACCTTCAAACCAAGGTAAATAGTCAAGAAGCACAAATTGTTAAAGAAGAAGATATAAATTCGATATAAGAAGATGCATTAAATGAATGTTATGCTGAAAACTAGCATAAAGCTATGCTAAGTGAATATGGATCACTAGTTAAAAATGGAGTCTGGAGATAAGTAATATGACTGAAAAACAAGAAAGTAATGCATTGTCACTGGGGCTTTAGAGCCAAATACAATTCCAAATGAGCTGTTCAAGAAAGAAAAGTTTGGCTAGTCACCAGAAAATTCTTTTCAGAGCTCAAAATTGACTTCCATGAAATGTTTCTACTTTTGGAAAGACCAAACTCTATAAAAACTGACTACGTAGTGCATTGAACAAGACCTCACCTTATATCCACTTGATTTTGTCATAGTTTATATTAATGAAGAATTGAAAGAAAAAAATATATATATATCTGGAAAATAAAGACCAAACTCTTCCTGATAATGTAATGTGCTTCAAAAATACCTTTATGATTTTATCGTTCTAAAACAAGTGGAAGAAATTAAACGCTTAAAATCATAGTATTACAACTTTTACAAGCAGAAAAGTGTAAGAACAAGCAGCAAGAGAAAAGTACAATATGAACACACCTAAGTATGAATCGATATGAATTTTATGTGTTGATTATTGCAACAAATCACTCTAACTTATATACATAATTAAAGAAATGCCTTTCAAAAGAATTTTATATTTAAGATTTTGGCAGGTTGCCTTGGAATTGAATTTACCCAGAAAATTAATAATCATTCTATAAATTTCTGCCAAAAATATATTTCTCATATCTTAAGAAAGTTTGAAATATGACTAAAAACCTGAAGCAACTTCTTTGGATCCGAAATGAAGCAAAGAAATTGTCTTTCATCTGAAAGTGAAAAAGAAGAAATGACTAACATTTCTTAAAGAAACCAAATTGGCTCATTTATATATCTTTCAGTATTTATGAGGCCACATATTAGTTACGCAATCCGTCAATTTAATAACAATCTTAGAAAACTACATTGGTTAGCTGCAAAGCATGTACTTAGGTATTTAAAAGAGCAGAAATTCTGGTTTGAAATTTCATAAGACTGAAAATGCCCTCATAAGATATCATGAGGTTGACAGAAGGTCTGATTTATAAACATTTTTCTTAAATACTTTGCAAACGCTTAAAATTATTTAGAGTTAATATATGTGATATATTTGGAGCTCAACGCCTAAAGGGGAATTGAGAGATTTGGCTACCTCTGGCCGTTACATCTCCTCCACCTAGAGGATGCTCAGTTTTGGCCATTTCGGCGCAATTGTAACATGACCCCCCTCTCCTAACTTTTCTGTCTCCAGACTGGGAAACTAAACACCCTGTGCGTGGCGTGTGATATAAGAAGTTTAATATAATTTCTTTTCTTTTTCTTAGTTAAAACGTAATAAAAATTGGTGAAATACTCTAGCAAGCTCTTTTTGAAACAAAATAAATATTAAGAAGAGTTATAAAATAATTAAATGCTGCAAAGAGAAACAATATATAATTTTTTCAGAAGATGAAAATAAAATTAATAAAAAAAAGAAAACAATTTAACTGATTCTTGGATGCCTTGTTACATATACATAAATAAAAAAGTGACACCTTACAAAAATTATGAAACGTTAAATAAGATGCATATTTACCAAAAAGAATACAATACATATAAATAATGATAAGAAAAGGAAAATGAAAAAAAAAAGAAGTTCGAAAAGAAATTGGAAAAAAAAAATTAAATATAATATTTTTAAATTTTGTTACTTGCTTAAAAGTTTTGCTGAGCTTAACTCACTTTACTAGCCAAACTTATCCTAAAAGGAAAATGCTGTATGAAATGGTACTGAAGAAAAATTGCAAAACATCGAAGATTCAAAAAGAAGAAAGGTTTCTGTCAAATAACAATGAAAACACAGAGATATGTACAATATATATATCAATAACAAAGAATAATATAAATAAAGTATTAATCAAAGTATTTAAAAAAGATAACACATGCTGAACATGACGAAACAGCCAAACGGGAGACATAATTCGAAGCAAAAGTTGAGTCCAATGTCCCCTATGACACCCTCAAAGAGTATTATATGCAACATCAAACAAAAATAGAAAATAGAAAAATTGAGAAAAAAATTAAAAGTAAACTGAAATTTAAAAACTAAAAATATTTTTACTCTATTTTTTTAACAGTTAATATTTTTTAAATTACACTTACAAATTTCAAAAGAAAACAAACTTGCTGACAAAGTTTGGAAATATTATCAAAGTATTTGTACATGTCCTGTTTATTAATCATGATTCTAATGTTGCGTAAAATGTAATCATAAATAATGTTTATAAAAGTATTAATAATTAAAGAATTAGTCTCTAACAGCTCCTTATGAATATTAAAACAACATTTATTTCTCTCAATGTAAATATTACCATAAATTGTATTACTCTTTTATTTTTAAAAAATATAAAAAAATTCCTATTCATATATTTATATATATATATATATATATATATATATAATAATAATAATAATAATAATAATAATAATAACTTTATGAAGGTTGATACAAAAATTGAATGCAAAAAAGGAGAAAAAAGAGAATGAAATAAAACTAGATTTAAAATGAGATCTCTTCGATGATCAAAGAAAGGATGAAGTCTTTCTTCGTGTTCCAGTGAACGATTTTATACGTATTTTGATGGAAGCCTTTTTTTCCAACTTCTTTCTTTTTTCTTAGACTTGGCCTACATTTGTAGACATGGAATTTGTTTTATGGAATCGAGTTTCTTTTTCTTCTACACCCTTTCTCCACTCTGTTTTTTTTTTTATTCATCGTATCGAAAAATCCATTTTCAAAATATAAATTGAGTCGTTGATGTAAATGGACTGACATATGCAAATTTAATTCTCTGTCTTTGAAAGGGGCTTCAAATTCAGAAAAATTTCCCTTCATTTTTCAAAAACACATAACATTATGACAGCTTATGTACTTCGTATTTAAATAAAGTTTAAAATTTACTTCTTAGAAGAACTGTGATATATATATATATATATATATATATATATATAATGTACCTATATATTTAATACGAAATACACTTTTACTTTAAAATTACATTTTTATCGTTATAATTCTATTTATTTAATTTTAAAATTACAATCCTTTTTATTTACATTGAGCCTTTATCAAATCTGAACAAATTAGGATGTGAAAATATGAATATTTTTTTTTACTGGTGGCGAAAATGAGTTTGTTATGACTCTACATCTGATAAGAAGTGTTTAGAACCACATTTTTATATGTAAAGTTTTTTAAAATCTGATTCTTAGTCGGACTTTTAGTTTTAATGTGAATAAATGTTATCTATAAAAACCAAGAAAACAAATTCCTTTATAACAATAAAGTTTACTTGCAAATATTGGTTTATTGTGTAAAGACGTTATATGACTGTGATAAATTTGTAGTTATTAATCTTGATAAAAATATTGAAACTATTATTTTGACATCATAAGCTACTTAAATTCTAAAAAACAAAATCTATACTTATCATTGTAATATTTTCCTGGACATGAAACTTTATATGATATTCTAATATAATATGCATGAAATAAATGAAACTGTTGAAATTGAAAATTACTAATACATAATACTTTTTATGTAATTCAAACTTTAAATGATTTCTTAAATCTCTGATAAATTCGTAGAAAATTATTTCAATATCGGCTCGAGGAACTATATTTTATCCTGATTTGCTTAGCTATTTATCAGTCAAAGGTGTTTTTCACAAAGTTCAATAACTGTAAACAATAATTATATATTTTAAACTGAAAGCTGAGAAAATTATATTTACTTGTTTTGATAACTTAAGAAGATAGTAGGCTTGTAATAACATCGCTCTAGACGGGAAAGAAGGACATATAAGAAAGATAAAACTTGTGATCGCATCTCATTTCTAATTTTGACATAAAATCATATGAAGAATTTTATGCCTTAGTTTAACAAGCTGTGTCGATCACAAGAGACAATTTTTTTCTTTCCTTCTCTCTCTTTTTTTCTTACCCAAGGAATCGTATCTCAACTGAAGGAATTTAGAGAAATTCAACGGTTCTTCTTAGAAGACGACTACTCCTGCACTCAGAATGTAAATATTTAAATTTAGTGATATATACGAAAAAGAAATATAAATCTTCTTTATAGAGGTTATAACTTTTTCAATAATATTAAGTATGTGCAGTAATATTTTGTTACAAAAAACAAGCAAAAATAGGTAAATATGTAAACAAGAAAAGATCAATTATCTGCTGGTGTTCAAAATAATACTCTAGTTTATAATATGTAAATCATTTCAATAAGTTGGTTGATAAAAAGAAAATAATATTTCTTTTAACTATAAGGTGTTTTAATTTAGAAAAAAAATGTTTCAGGTCACAATCAAAATGCCAAAATAAAAATTAGTATATATATATATATATATATATATATATATATATATATATATATATTAAAGAAATTTTCCCTTAGTAACTCCTATTTTAATTATAAAGAAGTTACCCTCTTTATAATTAAGAAGGTATAGTCATGCCATGGAAGTTACTATCAAAGTGAAATCAATAAGACTGTAACTACTTTTAGTATAGTAAACATTTCTTTAAAAGCTTCTTGTCATTATTCATTATAACACACAGAATCAAGCTACCACGCAAAGGGAATAGACAAAACATACGTAGCTACATTACAGCAATCCCTTGATGAAAAGAGCGAAAATTAGTTGTTATACGATATGCGAAATATTTTATACTCGTTATTAGTTTTTGGATCCCCATTAGATGTTGAGTTGTCATAAATTAGGGAAAAGCCCCTTTTTCTAGAGTAATTACTCTACTCTAATAAGTGAAAGTTAAAGTAGGTTTAAATGTAATAAAGGTTGTGTTAAAAGTCGTATATTTCAAAAACAAGAGGATAGATTGAATTAATCACCATTTTTCTTACTGCAAGAATGCATTGTAGGATATTCCTTCCAGGTGTGCAATTTTGACGAAGATTTCTTAAAATGGATAGATAACATTTAAAATAAACCAAAATTTTGACACGTTGTACAGATAATCTAGGTCAAAATTTATTTCTGTATGCGTTATTTATTAACTTTTTTGTCATGTATAAACAAAAAAGGAGATTTGCTAAGATATTACAATAATTTTTGTATAACAATAAATTTAGTCAGGTGAGAGAGTTATAATAAAATATTCTACACATATATTTTGATATAATGTACAGAGACAAACAGACACCATAAGCAAAAACATTGGTCAGAGTGTAATTAACCCTCTAGCTAACCTAGACCTCATATGATACAATAATTCAAAGAAACGGTGATTTCAAACCTTTTTTCTCAATTTTTTCGTTTTAGTGATACCTCTTATCCATTTAAGTCGCAAATAGGACCTCAAATTGTTTCAATACATCAAAACTGATGGAAGCACCAGTCTTGAAAAATTGATTTTGTGAAAGAAATGCATCCAGATAAAACATCATTTGTTTGTTACTGAAATATACTACCAAATGAGGTAAGTAAAATGAGACATACATGAGTCATAAAATCCCATTAAAATTTTTACTTCGAAAAAATAAACTTTATATCTATTGGAAACCATAGTTTCTCATATGAGACTTAAAGTAACGCGTGGTTGTAAAAGGCTAAAATAAAATTAAAACTAAACTAAAAAAAATATTAATTCATAGTATGATTTCTTTCTTTGCTTTTTTTCATAATTTGTGAGCAAAAGGGTTGACATAAATTAAACAAAAGTATTGGTTTTGAGTATACAAATATAATTTGTTAGCATAAACAGAAGTATATTTTGTGTACTTAATTACACAACATCGGTAGAGTATAAAGTGACATTATGTAAACCTTATTGTTTCTGCAATATAGTTTATTTGACGAGAATTATACATAATAATTTTAACATTTATTTTGACAACAAATATAATTTACATTAAGGTTAGGTATGTAAAAAGTACATCATAAAGGATAAAAAAAAAGAAAAGAAAATTAGTATTATTTGAAAGTTAGTATTTTTAAATGCAGTTGCCAATAATGTATAATTTTAAAATACTGAAAACACAATGGTGCGTGAACTCTACATATATATATATATATATATATATATATATATATTGTTATAAAGACATATTAATGATGCATGAACCATATCAAACTTGAAATGCAATGGTATGTGAACAGTATTTTTATAATTTGAAATTATAATAGCGCTTAAACCACGTAAAATTAACAATTCAGTGAAGCATAAACCCCACATTCATGTTGTGAAATTAGAATAGTACGTGAATCATGCATAATTTTAAAAAGTGAAACAGGATTCCTTACTAAAGACAAAATTTTTTAAAAAATCTCCGAAACCATGTTATTTTTTTTATATATCTTACGAATGAGGGAAGAGGAGAATTTGCAAAACAAAGTTTGATGTATATAACCAAAGGATCAGAATTATCATTAGGAGCAGGAAAATCGCAGTTACATTTTTGATCATTTTGTTTATAAATTTATCAAACAAATAAGGTGCTTCTCATTTCATGCTTAGCAGCAGAACATTGCATATAAATATTTGTAAAAGACATTTTTTGTTCCTTTACCATAATTTTATAAATATAAATTACAGATAATATGTCATCTGGAATATTTTACGCATATCACAATGTTGTAAATAAATACTTGCAAAATATAAATGTAATTTTATTTTCATCATTTTTACAAAATTCAATAATATATAAGTAATTAACACTAGCAATTTACACTTAATAACACAATATTATATATATATATATATATATATATATATATATATATATATATATATATATATATAATTTGTAATTTGAGTTTAAATATCACTGAATAAATTTTTATAATACAATGAATTTTAAATTCAGAAAAATACGTAGCATAAAATAAAAATACGCAATACAATATTTGTCATTTCAGAATTCTTCTATTAATAAAAAAGTTCTTATATTTTATTTAAAATAGAATTATTTATTATTATGCGCAATGAATGTACACATAGTAACAGCTCAATTCAATAAATAAGACATATTAAAGCAAACTCATCAACTAAATATTGTCTTAAAAGATTACTTAAATAAAATCACATTTCTTAATTATGGCAGATATAATAAGCAATTATAAATGGAAGAAGATATTAATAACTAACATTCAAATATATACACAAGCATTATTTATCTATCCATTTAATAAACTTTTCAATAACATAAGTATTTTAAAATTATTTAATTCAACTATGTTAGTTACTTGAATCAAATCTTTACTTTTGTAAATGTATGGAATATCCATATGTTGTCAAAATATTGTAAAGGTCCGATTAACTTTCAAAGGATCTGAAGTGTTATCTTCTATTTACTGATGGCTTATGATTACTGTATTTCTTTCTCATACGTTGTCTTCTATCTCTGTTGAATGAAAAGCTTCTAGTTTATGATGCTCACTATATCAAGCTCCTTTTCATATTTGGGTTTCAATTCAGGTAAAAAAATCTTCTAAGGCTAAAATATCCGTATTACCTTGAGTATTCACAGTTTCGCCTAATGAACATGATGATAATAATGCAGAAGAGTATAGTCACTATTTTAAGTGTTTCTGAATCGATGCACATATTGTGAACAGTCTAAATCTCAAAAATTCATCATTTTACAAATAAAAGACTAGTTTTAATATTATGGAAGAAATCATGGTTAATTTTTTGAAATGAAGTAAGAAATGGAGAACATTCGATAGGATTTTCAATCATTCAAGCCGCATCCATGTAGGTATGGCGAATTCCACTGATATTCATGACAGAATGAGGCGCTATAGATATATCATACTACTTGCTGACTTGTTGAAAACAATTACTAAATCCTTTTAACCACAATGATACAGTCGTGTCGTATCCAACAACAAACCATTTTTGGTTTCCTGGAGTGTTCGTTAAATTAGAATCAGTAAAAGACTTTCAGGAAATTAAGCAATTCTTTATTTTTGTTAATGTCAATACCCATCATCACACACAGAAGCAAGACATCACGAAAGAGAAGCAAACAAAACACGCTTGACTTAATGAGAAAGATTCGCTTGACGATAAAAGAGAAAAGAGTGCTTTGAGCTTTAGCCGGGAATTTTTATACTCAGAAAAGGGGATGTTACTAATTCAACATTTAATTGAAGCAAGAGAAGTTGACTACAAGCAAGATTCGGAGAATTCTAAAGTGAAAGTTAAAGTAAGATTAAAAGTAACAAATTTAATAAGAAAGGAATTTGAAGGAGTACACACACAGAGATGTATAATATAGCTATAGAAACTATCAAGTTCAACGTAGAAACAAAACAGTAGTAGTGGTGATTGGATTACGGAACAGGTCAAACAATTTCGATTCAGGAACAATTTTTTATTTATAAACATGTCAAATGATATGGAGACACGCACGAAAACAAGGCGTCACAAAAATGATATCACATAGAAATAACACACGTGCAATGTCCGGCAACGGATGAAATGAATCTGTCTTCAATCTAAAAATCTAGGTACTTTCCACGTATGTAATTCGGAGAACTTCCGATGAATGTTCCAACTTTTTTTTAATTAAACATGCCAATTGGAGAAATCCGGTAGCATGATGAATAATTTTCCGAAATACACACACAGGTAATATATATATAACTTTTTTTGTATGATTTTGAAATAACACGGTTCACCAATATACTCTTTTACATTAATTATTTGTTCTAGAACGAATCCCCACTCCCCATTTTTTTCAAAATATTAAAATACTGATTTTACCGCCTTATACCAATTCATTAATTCAGCCCTCCATCAGAGTATTATACCGACATTTAAAATGTGCTACATAAAGCAAATGCTTAAATACATATGTTAGTAAAAACAATTTGGCTATTATGGAAGCATGGAGAAAGTTTAGACGATTATGGACTGTATTACACATGCTTCTTTTTCTATCAAACAGTTACGAGACCTTAAATGAATGTTGTAAAAAAAATTGCCACCATGCGTCAAAAATAGAAGTTTCGTAGTACAAAAATTAGCTGTGTGTAATGAAATTATAACTCTATCAAATGCAATTGGTGCCGAAAGTTTTAAGAACATGCAAACTACTGACATCGAAAAATTGATGTTACAAAGCCCTTTGCATGAGAACAATTTATGACAGTTCCTGATAATAAAGAAGTAGATAATGACGAAGTCTAGTGTGAAGTTCAACTATTAACAGCTGATTTAATTCGCGAGGGCTTGAAATTTCTATGAGTATGGAACGTTTCGTACACATGATCTTGACATATAGCGTGCATTAAAATTTCAACGTAATCTTAAGTTTTGTACAATAGGATATAAAGAATTATATAAGCAACTTGAGAAACCAAGAAATTAGCCGCTAATAACATATTTTGCAACAACAAAAAAAAATCAACAGAGGCCGTAAGTAACGAATGAGATTCTTCTTTTGAATCAAAGCCGACAGTTTTGCTAGACATATCTGACACATGTACTGGTTATAACATTTTTGATCCAGATTATAATAAACATTATTCCTGAATTCAATTAAAATTTTTACATGTTGTATGTACCTATAGAGTGAATTTTCGCTGTACTCCAATTTTAATGTTTTTGTAATAAAAATGGATTGTTTTTGTTCCATAAATATCTAATATGAATTTCCTTACTACTTTTTTTACGCTGCGTTTTTGGAGAATATATAAAATTTCTCCATCTTACACGAATTTTTAACTTTGTGGAACATAACATCAAATTTACCAAATGACGCATGCATTTTTTGCACGTATTGTTTTTGCACGGTATTTTTTTTTTTATATATATATATATAATTGAAACCAAATTTTAATTTAATCTGCAACAGAGTTATAATAATTATTTAAAAAAATTTTATTAATAAGTTCAACGTGAAATGTTCAACGTGAATATTGAAAATGTTTATTTTTTGCGAGTTTTCTTTACAGCTTCTGAACAGAATTACTCAAATTGTGATAATTCTTTACACATCCTCATCAAATTTTCAAATATTAATATTTAGTGAAGTGTTTACTCTGAATAATACTTTTAATATTATTTCTTGTTCAATTACCTTTCAAACATATACACTTATTATGCTTGAAAGTTAAATATAATGATAATATTCGAAGCACTGATATTTAAACATGTTTCAAAAATTTAAACATCAAAGGTGGAAACTGACAAAAAAAAAACTTGTTTGCCACCAAGATAAAATTCTTGCAACTGAAAAGATTTTAAAGTTTTAGTCTGTTTAAAAAATAACTAAGACTTTCCTCTGGATTCTACGTTCTTAAAAAGGTTCTTTACCATGATAAAAGAAAGTAAGTCTTTTATGTAGGGAAATGGAAGAAAAACACGATAAAATAAATAAATAAGCGGGGTCTAAAGAGCAGCGTTTTTTCAGGGTTAAAGAGAACGAAAATAAGTTAGAAACCGATGAATGATTTTTGTATATCTTTTTATGGAAGTATTTGTTTCCTATTTCACTACTCTTATTTCGTATTTCTATACTTCCGTAAAAGACTCCGGAGTTTTTACAGAACGTTTTCTTGTCTTCTATTTCCCAAAGTCAGTTCTATACTCGTGTTGTGTTTACACATTTTAACTAACCGTATTTCAAAACGTAAATCTACACATTATGTGTCTAAAATGAAATGAGTCCAGAAAGCTCCTTAGATATGCTGCTTTATCTAAAGAAAGAGAAAATCACTTGCGAAAATGAAATCAATTTAAAATTATTTCATCTTTTTAAATTCTTTTCCTATTTTTCATCGTTCAAAACCTTGTTATTTTTTCACATTTTTATTTTATTTTAGGGATAAAGTCAAAGCTCTAAAATCTTCTGCATTGAAAATGAAGTTCAGAAAAATTCAGTTGCTTCATTTCGTAAGTATGATTTTATTTTGTTTTATTCATTCTTCCATGCAGCATATGTTCATAACTGAAAAGTTTGTAAAAAAATATACAAAAATACATAAATTACATTTTTTTTATCCTACTACTTATTGATATTTTGGAAATAATTGAGGGGAAGATTTAAATTTTGGAACACATTCTTGAGTAAACATGATAATTCCTGATGACCTCTTTAAATGTTACGTGACTTAGCTTAATATATATATATATATATATATATATATATATACATAGAATTATTTAATTGAAATTTTTGTGATTTATTGCCAAATGTCTCAAAGTACTCTCCGTCTGTTCTCAGAATTCTTCGTTGGCTACTTAAATCTCCAGACATGAACACTATTGAGCATAACTCGGCTACCTGACAATGTGCTGCACAACAGACATATCCATCACCTCAACCCCCTCCGGAATTGTGGTCTACCCTGCAAGAGAAAATAATGTACGTTGTCCAGAAGATGTCTTCGCATGGTAAGGGCCCTGCTACGTCGTGTTACGGTAATTCTATGTCCTCGAAGGTGACCAATGGGTGAGGATACAAGATTTTTTTGCTCGTCAGGTTCATATATTGCTGCATATCATGAAAGGAATTTGAAAGTATGTATTTTCTTTTCATACATCAAAATATTCTTGCAGATTATAACATCAATGAAGTAATTTTGTTTAAAAAATGCTGATCTACTAAAATAAATTATTTTTAACCAAAACTAAGAAACTAAGTATTCATGTCGAAAAATTCAATTGAAGTGAGACGAGCTTCTTTTTTTTCAATGAAATTCGTTATGTTGAATAAAAATACATGAGTCATAATTAAATAAATCTCTTAAGATAGTAAGCAAAAACACCAAGAATGAAATAGATTTAATGGAACTTTTATTCTCTTAAAAGCAGGATTACGTTATTTTTAAAACTCAATAATTTCATTAATCTTAAGACTCAATAGTCAAATACCAAGTTTGTTAAGTGTAAACAATATATATCATTAATATGAAATAGATCTTTGTTTTATTGTATTCTGTTACTCATGAGATCGTAACCAGTTTCTAATCCATTTCAGAAACTACTCATTTTATACTTTCTTTAAAAATAACGAAACAAATCTCCAAATAATTGTGACAATTTACTTTTGTTTCATTTATTTCACACAGAGGGATATGAAAATGCAGCTCAAATTAATTATTTGAATCTTTTCAAAATATTGTTTAATTACCTTTAATTTGTATTGTACTAACGAAATACTTTATAAGTAGCATAAACAGATGCATTTATAATTTTCACAAAAATAATTATCCGCCTTTAAGGAAACAGGAATCAAAATCAATATTTTTTGCTTTAGAAGCTTTTTATTTATTTTCCTTTCTTTCTAGAAATTCTTTGAACTTTATTGAGTTATCAGGATATTTTATTACTACTGTGTTACGGTTTAATAAGAAAAAAAGTTAAGCTTTCAAATTTTATTCTGAAAACCGATTACTGTGTGGCTGATAAATTTACGATAAATACGCCATGTATCGTTTCCGATAATTAGATTTCCTTTCATCGTCACCTGTGAGCAGTGAATCTATTTGAATAAGTTTAAAGTTTTTATCACCTTACTTGATCAGAACAGTTTACGATCTTTCTTGTAAAGACGATAAACAACATTAAAAAAGGTTATTTACTTTTCTGATATAATCTCTTACTTTTGTGAAGTTGGAATATTGTTATTTTTAGTTTTAACAAGAAATTTGACTTCCTAAATCTTCGTTGTGAAGATTTATGTAAAGATTTTCGAAAGAAGAATTAATAATGTTGACAAAGTTCATTAACTTATTTTGGCTAGAGGAGAAAAATTTATTATAAGTTATTTTTGTGAATATAATTTCATGTAAAAGCTAACACAAATGTCTTTTAAATTAATTTAACATGAATTGCAAAATATTTTGAACTTCAAATATTTTGTTATGTAACAAAGGTATTTAATGAGTTCTGCGTTTAGTTTCTATGCTTTTATATTATCTCTTTTGTAATTTGTTTCTACATTAGCGAATTTAATAAGTTTATAAGTATTAATATAGTAAGAGTTAGGTTTTCTTATCTTGATTTACGAATATATTTGGTTTTCTTATCTCATGATACCGTAGGATATTATCAACTCATTTGAACGTATTCTACCATTTTATGATAATTTAAAGAAACAGTTTAATTAATTCTCGGTCATGAAGAAAATATTCTGTATTATATAAAATTAATTGTTGTCCTTTTTTTTTTATCTCTGTTATCGAATAATAATTTGAACATTTTTTTAAATATTTAATGAAAAAATTTTATGAAAAAAGTGAAACGAAAACTAACTTTCTAAATGCCATGCTCCAAAATACGTAATTAAGTTATGTGAAACACAAAAATTCTTACAACTTTCTTATTTAATAAGTATTCTAAATTTCTTTTAAAATTGTAGCATGACCTTATTTACTTTTATGAGAAAGCATTGATACATACAGAAGTAATTTTATAACGCAAAATTATTAATTTAACTTTTTTGATCAGGAAAAAATAGTTTTGAATAGTTAGTGCAGACAGAGAATACTGAAAATTTTATTGAGATCCAAATAAAAAAAAAACTACTTTAAGTTATTGATAGCGCGTACGGGGGGTATACAAAAATACGATAGTATTCTTACCTATTGAAAACTTATGTGTTCTTCACTCAGTATGAAATAATTCTCTTTTTCCTAACTATTAAAATGTATTTTTAAAAATTTATTTATAACAAACGATAAACAAAGTAAAAATCTAAACATTATATTAAATATTCTTATTGAATGTTTGCCGACAACATATTGAAAGAATTTTTTAGAATATCTTACCAAAAGACATTTGCGTTTTAGAATACACGTACGGTGTCCTATATGACAAGTACGTGTCTAATACGCCTTTTTTTCTGACTTTCTTGTCTACTTTTCTAAGAACTGAATTAGATTTTGGTACAGTTTTAGTCATGCAGTGCTATGCAGTGCTAAATTCCTTTATTATTCCTTTATTTAAATTATGCCTATGCAGTGCTAAATTCCTTTGAAATCGTATATTATTCATGAAAATCGATGGACAGTAGGTTAATAGTAGTCATTCAATCATAATTTAAAAATGGATTTCTTTCATTCGCACTGAAGTAATTTTTTTCTTTTTTCTTCCAATGAGCAAATACCAACAATCGTTTTCTTCTTCTATAAGTTTTATAGTACTTTAATACTATTTTATCAACAATGACTCTCAATTACGAGGGTTTTTTTTCCAATCTCAGATTGAACTAGTAAACAACCAGACAAATGGTAGAATGTAAGGATGCGCTGCGGGCAGCTGCACTTCTCTCTAACTATAATCTCTGCTATTACCGACTCCCTGTTAGATCTGTAGGCAGGCAGACATAGATCATGCAATTGATGTTCCCACCAAGTGAAAGTTGTGTAGTTTTATCCTCTTTCTTCAAGCAGAAGGGAAAAATACAGTCGAAATTCACAGAAAATACATGGAGCATTTATGAAAACCTTATGAGTGATGGTGACGTGTGGGAATGATACAGACAATTTAAAGACAATTTTTTTTTCTGTTCAAACTAAGCCTCAACTTCAGAAAGGTTATGATTGCTGGATTTTGGGACTGGGAAAAGGTGACCCGTTTGTTGAGTTTATGAAAAAGGAGAATACTATCAATGCTTTTGTTTAGTGTCAGACTTTGCAACGATTGCGAAGAACCATTTAAAACAAAAGAAGGGGATGGAGCTTCGAAATAAAGTGCAAGTTCGTCTCATATCACGAATGGCAACGTTACTACAAGAGAGGAAAGGAAAGCTCGGCCATTGATATAACAAACGCTTGAATTTTCACGGTGATTACGTTGAAAAGTGATCATGTTTGTACATAGCTTTTGGTAACAAATTATCTTGTTCTGTAATTTGTCTTTTCTTTATTTTCAATCGGAGTTTGAAAACAATTAGCTCTTGTACTTACAAAAGTGTGCGTACGATTTGTGGAGTTGACTAGTTTTGTGCATCTTTGGCTAGCTTTGTTAATTAATGCTGCATTTAGAAGCAAGATCTGTGTTTTTATCAAAGTATTTCGTAACTTTGTATTCCGGTTAAGTGAAGGAAAAACTTGTGATGGTACCCCACTCTCCAGATTCTGATATCCTCGAACATGAAGATATTGAGCCCAAAAAGAAATAACGTGTATCAACCCTTCTAAACGAAGGTCTTTAGTGGCAGCAGGATTCAAATCCGCGACTTGACTGAATCAGCAACGGCCCTGAATTCGCTGGCAGGATTATTCGGCAATAGCGGTAGTTCATCATGAGAAGAATCTCCAGTATCCCTTGTGTTCGCTATGCACGAGCGAAGCGAAAGATGTAATTGATTTTTTATATGAGAAACATTTAATTTCGTTAAGGTCGCTTCCGGTCTATAAACTTATTCTTTGAGAAACGGTAAAGAGAAATTTCGTACTGCAAAAGAATTACGCATTTCATCGCTAAAAAATATTTTTCTAGAATTAGTTTCTTTCAACACAAACATACAGGATAAATTTTATGGTTTAATTTTTAGAAAATTATGGTGGACCACATTTCATTGTTTTATACTAAATATTTTTCGGCCATTCGAGACAGTGTTCTTCTAAACAGTAAAATAAAATATTTTTTTGAAAATTTATTAAACATAAATAGAACATAAGAATTAAATAATGAATATATTCCTAAAAGTTCTGTTTTAGCTATCTGTACGTTTTAATTAATACCAATTATTATGTCAACTATTTTCAAATCAGATTCAGCTTCAATAAATGAAATAGTTTTCTGTCCTTTTTATTAGGTTATTTTTTGAAGAATGTATGAAAATATCTTTTTAAAATATCGTTAAATTTTTCTTGGTTATTTGATTAAATACAAAAAAAAAATCAATGGTAATATGAAATAATATGAAGTACATATAATGTATCGTACATAAATTTTTTATTAATGAATATTGTATTTTCCAAGAGGGAAATGGAGATGCTTTTTTTTCAATCTCTAGAGTTTTTTTTTTTTTTTTTAATAAATCATAAAATCTTATCAAATCTCTTTTACAATCTTATATTTACTTTTAACCTTAAAGTTTTCATACCCTTAGGTGACCAAGTGTCCGTTGCTATTACAGAAATCAACTTCTTAAAATACTTCTTTACTCCTGCACTCACAACGATAATTTGTAAAGTAATACCTCATTTAGTGAGCTGAGAATCACTGATTGTGTGTTAACTATGCCAATAATAAAAAATTGTTTGAAGGAGGGGAAGGAAATTCAGTGATTATTGTACTTTAAATTGCATTAATATATACGTTATTAATCGTACGAAATGTTTATGATGAGTTGAAATATATCTATAACAAATTTAATTAAAAAAATATTCCATCATCTTTACAAAGAAGCAAACGCAATATTATTCATTAAATACAATATTAGGCAAATGTATTCAAAATCAAATAAGTAGAGTTATTCAAGAAATGTTCTTCAATAAAGGAATTCTTTGTAAGAGGTTCATTTTACAACAAGAATTTGTCGAATAGTTTGGCTAATGTGTTCGAAGTTTTCTCAATTATACAGAAATTTTCTCAAGTTTTCCAAACTTCGATAGTTAGGATAAATGAGCCTTAGGAACGTCTTTTGTCCCGGTTGTGTGTTGTGAGCAATTATCTTCAACAATGCATTGCTTTGATTTGTCCAAGTCATTTTCATATACATTGATTTCAGATACTACTTCCTTCTAAAACAAAGTTAATTTAGTAGAAAATACGTTTGAACATTGATATGCTTACAAGAGCCATTCGGAAAATGCTTCTTCTTTAGAAATTAACCAATACATTTAAAAAGGTCATCTAGACAATTATTGGAGAAAAACATACATTATTTATAAATTTTATGCTCAAGACCATGTATTACGATATTAGGTAAAATTGGTTTTAGTTTACATGAGTATTTAGCTGTACCTCCGTTACTCTATAAACTTGAAACTTATTTTATGCAAGTGAATGATTACTGTACTGTGATTCAAAAATATTTTCTCAATATTTTAATTATTGTGTAAGATAAACAACATTTTTCAATTCATACGACACATTATTGATGGGCTCTTCAATTCTTTTTCAAATTTATCACTTCTACTCCCCCATTGGATTAAGATTCCGTATAATATATTGATTCATTTGCAATTATTTCGTAAATAGGCGTGTTGGACAGTCAAATTTTAATCTTAGTTTTATGTGGTTACACACATTATGGTATCAAATACTGATTTTTTGCTTCCCAGTTGACTGGCTACTACTATTGATAATTTTAATCTCATGCTTAATATTGATAGTTTACTGGGAACACATATATTAACATCTAGACCTGATTAATGAAAATTAAATGAAAGTCTATCATGTTCCATTATTATTTTCAGTAATCATATTCCCACTAAGTATTATTTACCTTCATTCAGATGTTTAGTCAACAATCTTTGGAAGACAGTAATCAAACGATTGTTAATTAATATTTTAAAGATTTTAAAATACATACCCGGAACTTTTAATTAGCTTTATTTTCTAAAGGTCCTAAAATTTATTTTTAACGCGGAACAAAGCTTATTTAAAAATCACGAGTACTTACAAAAAAAAGTTCAAAGGTGGTTCCAAAAGTTCCTGCTTTACCAAACAGATGATATTGCTAAGGTAATTTGGTGCAGTCGTTGAGTACTGCCATCGGTTACGCAGCGCCAAAACAAATGTGAGACGAATTCATAGGTAGTTTTTATTTAGTAGCAAATGGATGCTGAATCAAATTTTGATTGCTTCATGGACGAGAACTTGGATTCATCATAACACACTGGAAAGCAAGTAACAACTAAAATAATGGGTTGTTTCCATCGAATTTGCTCCAAAGCAGTCGAAGATTGTTTTTTGACCTGGAATAGCTTATGGTGATGTTTTTTTTAAGGATTCCTAAAGTGTCATACTCATTCACAGGGGAAAAAAACGAACACTGGATAATACTACAGAGAGTTACCCAGTTACCCATTTCCATTTCCTATTCCTGACACGGGTACTTTTTGAACCCCCCCCCCATCCTTTCGTATTATATTCTATTAAGCTTCTGCAATTTCATTGCCACTAAAGACACACTGTCCAGAGGGGCTGATGCACGTTAAATCTAGTCGAGGTCTTTTGTCCTCCCTTTGGTATGCTGTTGAAATTTGGAGTGGGATGTACCAAGTCTGGTGTCATCCTTGATCGAGGCTCAAAATTACGATGTCTGTCATCAACAACCCTCATGTTGCTTCTCAAAGCGATGTCAGTAATAAATCCAAAACACTATGAGTTTTTATTCAAGTGAGAATAATATTGGAGTTCTACAAACGGAACAAGGTAGAAAAGTGTAAGAATATTGGGAAGCGGTAACTTATCTGGAATTGCTTGAAATATAGATAAATAAATAATTCAGCCTGACCACATTTATCAAATTGTACTACAAATTTTTCTGGTTGTATCACAGAAATCATTTTTCCTTTCTCAGATTTCCAAAATTTAGTTTGGAATTCAGTTATTTAATAATAATAAAATATGCATGTTCCATACGTAAAATATAGTTCATCGATGGGTCACGAATCGAGTAATTGATCAGAAAACCACTTCTATATGTTGATTGTTGTTTCCATGGTCGATAAAGAGAATATTGAATGGTTGTTTGAAATCTAAGCGTGTGAGCCTTGTGTTATTTCATGATAATGAATACTTGCCATTATTCATCGATTAAGTTTTAATAATAATTTCCAACTTAAAAATAAACTTTTCTATCATTATGTTTATTTTTTATAGCTTTCAAAGTGGGATGTTTATACTATGAATGTTTTTAAATCAATACATGAAGAGAGAGAGAGAGAGAATTATAAAATAAATGAGCGTTTTCACCCCAGTAACAATTTCGGTGTTATTTTCATAAAACTAAAACAATGTGTTCAAGAAACTTGGTTGTTTATTCCTGTGATTCAAGGATGAAATATTGTGCTCAAGCAAAATTAATAACCGAATTTAAATTAATAAAACATTTCACTTCTTAAGGTCATAGGAAAATTTTATTAAAAAGACTAATTTTGATTTCCTTCGGTTCCTAAATTGTACATAAACTAACTCAAATAGCTAGTTTACTGTACGTACAAATACATAGTTCCACAATTGTTTCTCTCTAAGAAATGTATTAGTGTCATAAAATATTTGCAATATAATTTCATGTTAAAAGTATTACACTATATCGAGGGTAAAAATCTTCGTTTATATTTGCTTTTATTCAATATGAGAAAAATAAATTCCGCTGCAGTTATTCTTTTAGCTCATCAGGATCAGTTTGAACCTAGATTACTCAAACAGAAGACATTTTTGTTTTCTATTTTTCAAAGTCATCGAATAAATTTTATTGGACCACTTTGAATTTTAAAATATATTTGGAAATGAAATAAAAATTCTAGTACAAAGACAGAAAAAAGTATACAGGAAGGTTTCAAGATATTTTTTACTATCCGTCGATACAATTGGTAGGGCACGTCTTCTAAATCAAATTAAAGAAGATATTTTGATCTTTATAGCACATTTCCTGGAATATCTCGGATTATTTTCATGTCCTTTATTTGCTTAAATTTTAAAGCTGAGTTTTCATAAATTTTTAAAATTATTTGTGTGCATTGAGTCATGAATGTAATGTTGCAAATTCCTTTTTTCCTTCTCTTTTTTTTCTATTATGAGTTGTTGCCTCTAATATTGCACTTGTGGCGCATCTTTATTGCCTGAAACGTCTATAATCTTAGAAATTAACTTATTTGTAAATCTAAAGTTTTCAACTTTATTCATAGAATACATAAAGTAATTAAAATAATTTCTTTACTCTAAATATGCTTGTTGTTACTCCATATATACTTGTTTCTCTATATATAGTTTGTTTCCACTGTTCTACAAAATATATAATTATTTGGTAGAGCCATAAATAACTTCTAATGCAGCTAAGTAGAATCTATTGTTCGTATCTGCCTGCTATGTATCATTAGGGTGAACGAGTTATAAGAATTCAGTTAGTCTTCCGACAACTACATTGAATGGTACACATTATATTAAACTGTTGTAGCTAACCCCTAAAATGGCGAGTGAAAAAATGCATGATCGTTACGTGGTGCTTTGGGTATTTAAACTAGACAATAATGCTAAGACAACACCTGAAACAATATGCAGTATATACAATGAAGGACTAATAACTAATCGGGCTGTTAGAAATTGATTTGCCAAATAAAGTTCTGTAGATACGACAATTAAAGACGAACTGAGAGCTTTAGGTCCTTCCGACCTTGACGATAACCTTCTAAAGGCAATATTAGAGAAAAAATACATATCAATCAACAGCAAATACAGCAGAGAAATTCAATATATCACCATAAACTTTTTGCCGCCACCTGGAGAAATTCGGGAAAGTCAACCAGATAATAGTACAGATCCCTTAATTTGTTGTCTAATCTCAGATAACGAAATAAAGAAGAATAAATGTCAGTCGCCTCAAATCTACTCTCATGGCTGAAAATCGAGCCCTTCTAAGACAAGACTAAAACAGGTATTTAAAAATGGGTTACCTATGACAATATCGTCTGCAAAAAAAAAAAAAGGGCTTAATAAGGTTCCACAACGCTATCAGATCCAAAAGCAAGCATCCATGGGATGAAGGTCTTATTGTGTGTATTATGAGTTATCGAGTCATGATTCGTCACGAGTTGTGGAAGTCAAAATTCACGATAACTGCGAATACTTAAGTTCAGCAGCTGCAAAGAGCAAATGAGAAACTCCATGGAAAGCGTTTTGCACCCGTCAGTCATACTTAGTGATTCATGAAAAATTCTTGGGTTTGGATGGTCTGTTTTACCACACCTACCTTACTCTGCGATACTTCCCCAACAGACAACCACCTTTTCTGTTCTTTCAAACGTTTCAATTGAAAGAAATAATCAATTTGGAAAAGCAAGTCAGTCAAGCTGTTGATCAATTCTTCCGGCCCAAACCTACCACATTTTACAAAGATCGAATTGATAAGTTTCGAGGAAGATGGGAGAGAATCATGCATAATAGTGGGGAAAAAATAATAAACTAATATGATTTTGTTATCTCATGAAAGAAAAATAAACGTTTGTTAAGAAAACCAAAAAACAAAAGTTATTTAAGGATCAACCTAATAAATTTATTCAAAAGTTAAGATAAATTTTAACAATTTATTAAATATTTTCTGATATATAAGTATTAGTAATATAGTTACATTTCCATATAATTAATATTCAGATACCATCATCTTGTTTCCAAAATAAAGATCTTCAAAAACAAGAATCCATACATACAAAATTACTTATTTTGAATGAATATTTATACAAATATTTTAATTGTTTGATACGATGGAATAGAAAAAAGATACTATGGAAAAATATGTCTTTAAAAAAATGTTATGATATGTGTACAGGTTTTAAATAAAATGATAAGTAATATACTTCACATCACGCATCAAATCTGTTTTAAAAAAAATATCGATGTTTTTATTAAATTAGTCCAAAATTTGAATTGGTTTGTATATTCATAAATATTTCAAGAGTTCATATTTTGTTAAAATGATGTTTTTCATTTAAAGATATAGCTTTTAAGTAAATTACGAATGAAATTTTCTAACATATTTGGTATACTAAAGTAAATTATTAATTATCTTATTCATATTCAAACTGGAAGAAAACAATACAAAAATTTACAATCTCTGAAAATGTTTTTAAAATTAAAACCCTAATTTTCGTAGCCTTTTCACATAGTAAAAATGGCAGCCAGTCTCTCATATTTTGAATAGAACAGTTTCTACAAAAAAAACTTATATTTCTTAAAATTAAATACTAAAAAATGTTTACAATATAATTCTAATAGCTTAAGGTTGGAATAAAAGAAGTCAGTAAACATATGAGCACAAGTGTCTTGTAATTGATATAGATAAATTTATTTAATGAAAACTTATTTCTTCGATGATTTGTTACAAGTAATACTTGGTACAATAGGTTATGTCAAATCATTTAACAAATACCATTCTTTAAAGCTTTGACAAAACTATTGTATTAATAAATTGCAAATTATATTATATTGAGATCAGGAAAAGAAATTATTTTCCTGATCTCAGTATAATATAACTTGCAGGTAATTATAAAGATGATTCTTAAACAATGTAAACTTCCTTCTGAAAAGAGTCTTAAATATTTTTACCTAAATAAATCATTCGTTAGAATGAAAGAAATATAGTAGCCACAATAAATTATGAAGAAAAGCATTACATTAAAGTGATATGTAAATTTAAAAATATGTTCAAATATTTTTACTCTATTAATTTAATTATTTTAATTCAACTTAAAAGAAATGACAAAAGTTTTAGTTTCTTTCAGTATAGCATTTGGAACAATCTTAAACCAGATGATAGTTTTACAGATAAAATTCCTCAATATTTAAATATTTAAACTCATTCTGATTTACATAAATTGAAGAAAACTTTTAAGTTTCCCTTCAGAACACATTAATAATTTTTAACAAACTTCTATAAGAACTTCTCTTTGAATATCTCATTCATTTTATTGAGTGTTAAAATAAGTTAAGGTGAATAACATCCATTAAGAATTCATTCATCACATATTATACATTAATAAATGTCTGGAACCCATTTTGTTATTTACTAAGAATTCCGGAGAAGTTACAACCTGAAAAATGAGAAATAAATATACAAACATAAATGGAATTAAATGCAATTGCGTTATCGTATTATCTGAATTAATTAAACATTAGAAGAGTACTTTCGAAAGCACTTGAGAAACATTCTTACAAAATCTTCTTTCTAAAGTTTAGTGATTCATTATTAAATTTCCTAGGGGCTTATGAGGCTTATTTATACATTTCGTTGCATTTTCTTTTGCCGCAGGTACTTATATCATTTGATTATTTCGGTTATTAATGCACCAGAAGAGAATACAAGCGAAGCCGTTCTTATTCTTAGGAGCAAATAATCGATTTCTGGTTTTATAAAAACAATTGGTAAAATATGTTTGAAATTATGAGTTGCAAAGGAAAAGAGTGCACTACTGGAACGAAAATGTTGACTTGTTAATATAAATACAATGGAATTGTGGTAAGAGGATTTATAAAGATATTCCATAGTTTACGAATAAGACAGATATAGTAGAAGGATCTAAAAAAATTCTTACTGAATATAGTAACAGAGATTAAGTTGATGAAGATGTAGCCTGTTAAATATAATAAATGTTAATGAACGTGCAAATTAATTTTCAGTAGTTCTATAAACAATATAAAAAAAGAAATTTAAGTAAGTTATAAAGTATTTATGCAATATATAACCATTTTACAACTGTAGACATACATTGAAAATGTATATCATGATATAAGTGATTTTTTTTAAAAATTATAATTTAAAGTTATATTTCATGCATATGTAATCGTTTCTTCTTTCTCAATGTTTATCATAGAAATATAATTTAATTCACGATATTCCAGAGAAAGGTCATATAGCAAAAAAAAAAAAAAAAAAAAAAAATTTTGGGTTATGTTTTTTGTCAATGAAGTGTTTATACTTCGTAATTTCTTTTAATGCTATTCGAAATCATTTTATCGAATACTAATTTATCAGAAGGTTTTTAAATAAATTAGTGTAGTAATAATATCCTTCCTGTATACATATATGTATATTAAAGCAGAAACAAAATTAGAAAATATAAATTATTAAATTAATTCAGTTTATTGAATAAAAAAATACCGAAACTGAAACCAAATTAATTAAGTTGGAAATTTAGGTTCAGGATTGACTGGAAGAGTCAAACCAGTTTGAAGGTAACAATCATGCTCCTCAGCATTTATTAGATAATAGGTCAATCCCTTTTTCTATTAAATCAGGTAAGAAACAAAGTTAAAATATTGAAAAAGTATTTTAAATATAATTATTTAAAAAATATAATACAATAATAAGTAAGCAAGATTGAATAAAGATTAAAATTAATGCTCTTGGAGAAAATTGTAATATCAGGGAAATATCAAGATTGAAAGCTTTAAATCAAGAAATAGAGGACGTATCATTAATATCAAGAAATAAAGGATATATAAAATTCTGAGGATATATTGACAAATTCTCTTTTAATATATGTAGATTTAATTTATTAATGATATACAAAGAACAAAAATAATTTTATTTTGGCACCGATTTCACATAAAGTGAAATAAAAGTACTACAACATGTAACATTGTAGGAACAGTAAAAACGAAGTGTCATCTTTTGTATTGAAGATAACGGAAAAGTGTGTTTGTAGGTGTAAAACTATGTTAAAAATACTTTTTCTTCACTTACCTCTAACTGTCTTTATTAACCTATTGAAGTGTGGTGGATTTGTGAAGTGTTATTTAACATATTTATATGGAACCTATATATGAACAATAGATATTCATTATATTCATTATTATCTCTAAAATTTAATTGATTTTTTTGTGTTCAAACAATGTTTTAGAAAAAAAAAAATATTAATATTTTATAACTGCTATATCATGCATAGTTATTGATGCATGATATAACATAATTAATTATTTTATGTTATATCATGCATCAATAACTAAATAAATTATTAATTATTATTAGTTATAAAATATTAATTTTTTTTTCCTAAAACATTGTTTGAACACAAAAAAAATCAATTATTATATTATTTTATTAGAATGCGTAGTTATTGATGCATCGAGTCATAAATAATTTAAAGTTGTACATTTATAAATTATTGTTTAAGTATAGTTATCTATTGACTGAAAATGAAAATGCTTCTCTTTAGCATATATATTACTTTACAGCCTATAACCTATTGTTTGGATTTGGTTTTTAAATATTCAGCTGAAATTCAGATAAACCGTATTTATTTGAATATGAGCCGCACTATTTTTCAATATTAATGCTACTGAAAATCTAGTGTGGCTTAGAATAGAAGACGGAAAAAATTGTTTGATTGGAGAAATTGAGTTTTCACTTCTTTGAAATGGAAAAATGTAACCATCCATTCTAAGCCGATGACACATAACATTCCGCAGTTTATTTTCAGAGTTCTGTCTATCCTGAAATTCGCTCTTTGCCCGTATTGAGGAACTTTTTTGTACACGATTTCTTAATCACCTAAAAATTAAACATATAAGTAATAGCCGTATAGAGGATAATGACGCTCAAGATGAGTTCGCTAGGACTCAAATATGAAAAGGAAGGCGATTTTATATGCAGAAGAAGCCGCTTGTCGGGAGCATTAGTAAGCTATTCAAGGAATACGTATAAAGTAATTACGAAAACTGTTAGCACTTGGGGGAATCACCCTTTAAATGCTTCCGAGAAAACCAAGAAGGCAATTGCTTCGACAACTGCAGAATGTATATCTATTGCTTGGAAAAAAATATCTCTAATGAGTCTGTAATGCATTCTTTTGAAAAATGTTACATAACAAAAGCGTTGGATGGTACTGAAGACAACAACATGGGAGAAAAAAGAGATGCCAGCATCAGTTTCGAAGTCAGCTGTCACAGTGGGAGAGACGAATCATTTTCGGAAAATGATACTGATGGTTAGAGCAATTACAGTTTCATGTACATAGATAAAAGTTTTTGATATGCTGGTAAAATAAATTAATTACTCACTTCTGATTGATTTTAATTAATCAGTCCCCATTTTATTTATTTATTTTAATTTCGTAAATATCGGATATCGATGAAACTCTTCACGCTATTTTTTTTTTTTGTTTTTCCTAAAAACGTATGGAAAATTTGGGGTGTGGCTTAGAATCGAGGGCGGCTTGGATAGGAAGAAATGCTGTAGTTATTTTATACTAGTTTCAGACATTCTCTTTGGATAAAATGTAATATTATATCTAAATGCATTACTTTTTACTAAAAATTATTATGTCCGATATATGTTTTGCGATATATAAATGCGAGTTTATAATTTAGTTTAACTTATATAATAATTAATATAAATGGAAATATAAACTTTTCAGGCTTTGGCTAATTGGCCCATTTTGAGTTAAGATTTTAACTTGTTGATGATGATCTCCATTAAGTAAAATGTTATTTTCCTGTAATATCAAGTTAATAAGACAGAGAATGAGATTTAATATATTTACAACATCTATTAATTTATATTTATCACACAAACGTAGGATTACTTTTCTCTGGTATCACATTAATGAGTTTTGTTTTGGATCTTAAATTTTAGATTGTTTCATTAATTTAGTAAGTGTTTTGTTGATTTTATAAATATTTTTCATTTGACTTTTGATTATTTCTTTAATTACACGGTTTTTCTCTTAATTGTTTTTGTTTTAAATATTTTTAAAGTATTCTGAACTTATAATATGCCTTTTATATCATCTTGTTTGCATATCTTGCACTTTATATGATCTTATTGCCGACCACCATCAAACTGTTTTACAGCTGTACCTGTTATCTGGAAGGTTTTCCAAGCTCTTCAAACAGCCATTGTGTCAATTCCAAATTCTTATGCAACACTCGTCAAACTACACCCATTAAAGTTTGCTGATCATTCTACCACGAGAAATCCTGGTGGTTTCTTGTTTCCATTTTATTGTATCTTGTAGCCATGAGAAGTCGTACGAGTACGATTTCACTTTCACTTTCAGTGAATGTCTGGAAATGTTTTCTTTTTTTCTTTTTAAGGTGCATTGGCATTGAGCGCAAGCATTCTGTGCGATTGCGTGTTACGACGTCCTGTATGATGTCAAATAGCGGATATTTGTATATGCATCATCTTTCTACTGAGATACAGTTTCACTGTAATGGTCGCATAAAGGCCTTTTCAACAATTTCAAGTTTATACACTGATTGCTATAAGAGATTTCGCACCAAGAAAGATTTATGAGAATAAAGCGAAATTTTACATACATAAGAACAACGTTAATGTGAGTGATTACAAAATCAAAGCAAAATGATCATTTATTGTAGGTAAAATTAGAAATGAATGGAGGTTTTAGGATCCTGTTGGGCCACCTTTAGCATGAATGCATTATGTGATACCGTCAAGCAATGAAGCATACAAGTCCCGTATGATATCTTGCAATACCTCATTCAATAGTCAATGTAAACAGGCCTTTAATTTGACCAAACTCGAAGGTTGCTCACTTGGCGTCGTAAATTATACCAGATATGCTAGATTGGTGACAAATCTGGGGATGGAACAAGCCAGGGAATGGTGGAAATGTAGCGGAGGTAGTTCTGTGAAACCCTTGCTATGGATGGACGAACATTGTCCTGCTTGAAAAATGGCCCCTGATTGCCTTACCATGAGTGGCATTGTATGGGAGTAATGAATGTCACCAACATATCTCTGGGCTGTCATGGTGCCATGGATCAATATTAGGAGTATACCTGTGTTGTATGCAATGGCTCCCAAGAGCATCACACCAGTTGTGGAAGCGATGTGCATCAGTAGAGCGTTGACAATATTGAGATGTTCACTACAGGTCCTCCATACTGATACACAATAGTCATCATTGCCCAAATTTAAGCTGGATTCAACGCTAAAGACGACTTGATTCCATTTGGTTCTAGTGCAAACCCTTCGCGCGCGACACCACTCTAAATGGAGTTAACGGTGAGTGGGTGTCAATGTCCATGCACGTAATGGATGCCATGATAACAACTGTCGTTCAGCCAGGTGCCTTGCGAAGGTACGGACTGATAGAGGCCCGTAGTGATAGTGCTACCTGTGTATGGATAGTGGACAATGAGACAGTTGGCGCTATGCGTTAGTGTCGTATGATGTCACGTTCTTCTGGACTATTGGTCTGTCGAGGGAGTCCTGAGTCTAGTCGTCGTATAACAGACCTTTCCTTTCTCCACTGGTTCTTATATCTCCTCACAGAAGACTCAAATAGGCCTAAGTGGTAAACTAATCGGTTTCCATCATCCCTGTGATTCTTCCCCTCTCGAACTCTGATAGCTGCTCATATCGTCTCCGATGGCAGCGTAACAGCTTCTCTAGTTAAAAAGTATATCTCTGTAACATATTAAATACACACAAACAAGCTCTGATTACCTGTTTCATAATCCAAAGAGAACGAAGTTCAACGACCTCTGTTGCATTAGGCAATGCGCAATTAAGTTTCTATCCTAATAATTTACATATCTGACGTGTATATATATATATATATATATATATATATACACACGTCAGCCTGCAATAATGTGCTACATATTTACTTGAAACATAATATAGAGAATATAGGCTAAAAAAACGAGAGTTCTGCCTTTCTTGCAGATTTTTGAAAATATGTTCTTAAACATTTCACAGAATTCAGTTTAGAAATTCACGAATTTTTGACAATATTTGCTTTTATTTTTTAAACATTCTGAAATTTTAGCAGAAAACACATTACCTTTTTTCTATAAATTTTCTTTCTTAAAATTCCTCTTTAATCAAAAATGGGCAAAATAAATAGAACGATATACATTTATTTATTCCATCAAACTATTGATTTTTCTCCAACTAATTTTCTTTTTTATTGAAGTGCAACTGAAAAGTTTTACAATTCGATCTGGGTACTTTGGAGAAAACTAAATGTGTCCCAGATCGCTCGTTTAAGACAGTGTTAGAGTATCACATTCACGAAAAATTCTTTGTTCATAAGTTTTTTTGCACATTTTCTGAGTATTCTCATTGTTTCACTTCAGTTTCACATGGTTTACTTTCCAGTCCTCTAGTCAGCATTTTTCTTTTTTTTTATTGTTACAGATAATCCATAAGAAGGCATTGCTATGTTACCGACGAGAACCTGGTGAATATAATATATTTCTGGAAAATAAAATTCTTTTTGGCTGAATAAAGAATAAAACTTTTAAAATTGTGAGATTTTTTGATAAAGGAAGACAAGCATTTACATTAAAACCGAACTAGAATAAACTGTTTTTCTTAAAAGTAGTTCATTTAAGAGTTAGAGAATAATAAAAAAAAAAGAATTTATTCGTACTTTTTAGATAATTTCTTTTTCAATAAAATTAAATAAGTTGTCAACATTTTTTTTGCAATAAATGTATGTTGAATATCCTTTCTTAAATAAATGTAATGATTTTACGTTAATGCAAATGTAAAATTACTCCACTTTGTCCCCAAATCTGAATAATCTGATGACAGTTAAAATGAGTTTCATTATTCAAAGGATTTTCGTTATTAATTTTTTATAATTCTTTTTATATCACTACAGAACTTTTGAATTATAATTAATCGACTAAAGTATTTCTGATATCAGTTTGAAAAAAATTGCTAAAATGAGTTGGATAATTACATTTAAGGAATTTTATTTTTGATAGTGATGATATTTTATCCATATGTTCCGTATTTACTTTTAGCATATTCCGAATATGTTAGAAATAATAAACCTCCAAGAAAAAGTAACAATTGATGAAATATCCTCTACATTTCTAAGTAAATAAATTACTCATAAAACAAAATAAAAACAATAGTTATGCATGCATGGAAAGGATCAGTAGATTTATTTAAATTTATAATTTCTATCTGTGATGTAGCAACAAATAGAAATGCTTGGCTTAGTTGATTTATTTTTGTTGCTCAAATTCTTAAGCTTTCAAAACTAAATTAAGAGTCATGCTAATTGTTTTTGCTTTTATATAATAAAAAAAGTTATATTTTTATCATTAAAAAGATTTGGAAAAACTACCCTGCTTTTTGAGATTGAACACTACAACATTAATTTAAATGTTTAATTACATCATGTTTCTGCAGCCTTTTGTGAAAAACATAGCAATAGCAATATTAGAAAACATTCATTTCTTTTTGAAAAAAACGTTAATGAACTATTTGTTGAGTCATTTAAAAAAGACCACCTGCTATTATTTCATATTAAATTGCTCTCATTTGCTGTTTCTTTGCATTAAGCTAATTTGAGAATAACCTATAGCAAATGATCAGGTTGATTAAAACTAGATTATGTTACTTATTTTCCTTTTTTATCAATTCGGAATAATTGAATTATTTTCCCTTTTTTTCGTAGCGTATTTAGTTGCTATGATAACCTCAAAAATTCAGTAATATAATCTGCATTTACGTAAAGAAATTATTTTTTTGTTAAGATATCTGAAATAAACTGTAATTATAATGTCTTTTTATGAATTTTCATTATAAAAACATATGATGATATAAATAAAAACTGCTTAGTGCCCAGACTTCAAAATTTTCAAAATAATTTATAAAAATTCTCTAATTCTCTTAAGTTTGAGTTTAAGCCGATTTAGCAATTATTTTTCTAAAAATGAATTTTAAATGTAAGAATTATAAAATAGAATAAGATATATATATATATATATATATATATATATGTGTGTGTGTGTGTGTATATATATATATAAAGAGCTTCTTATGTTATAAGTTATATGTTCAAGAAGGTTTTACTGTCCTATACCATTGGCAGTATTAAATAGCTTTATTACTATTTGATTTATTATTTTTAAATGACTTTATTTTTTCAATATCTTTTGTTGAATTTAATTGTCTCCTCAATTTGTTCTCAATAAGTATGTAATTTTTTTTGTATCTTAAGTTTTTAAATGAGTTTTGATTTTAACATTTCTTTAGGTTTCTATATTTTTATTCTTTCAAAATTTGTGATAATTATTTAATATTAAATTTATCATATATATATATATATATGGAGGTGATTGTTAGTTTTGGTGAAGTTTGCACGCTCACTATTAGTCGCCATACTTGTGGAGAAGGTCTCGGCATGAAACAACGAGAAGACTGAGCTAGGAAGCAAGCTTCGATGGACGAGTGTAGTTCAGGAGATGCTGCAAAAAAGTTTGTTGATCGGAAGGAAGGTCTAGTATAGAGAGGCGGCTTGGGAAGTCGTAAGGATTTGGAAATTAATTATCGGATTCAATACGGGAGTTATCGAGAGCTGGTGAATTACAGCAAGGAGACATATTGTGAGAGCAAGGGTGCTAGAATCTTATTGTAGTATCTTCATATTGTAGAATCCATAATTGTATTTGACATTTGTCCAATTTCGTCTCATTAAATTTATCTTTATTAATAATCAACTTTCATTTATTTACATACACTTAAGACACAGAATTCATCAATTCTCTACAAATAACCACTGAAGCTGGCTTTCGCTCCAGGATGGACGTGTGAATTTAGATTTTGAATTTTAAGGTAATAATTAGAATTTTTGATGGCCTTGATTTTATTCCGCGGAGGACTCTAAAACATAGAGGATGGAATTTTGGATTTTAAGTTTAAAAAGAACAGAGTATGAAAAATTTTAGTGTGTATGTATGTTTGAAAATCACTTATATCCTGGAAACAGAAGTGCCTGTGGAATACAAGTGCTGTAAGCGGAAGATTAGGTAGGACTTTTTTGATTATTTTCATTGGAACTAGAAATATTTGAGAAAAGCAAATTGTTTAAGAGTGCGGAAATATCCTTACTAAGGGTCTAACGCAAAGCAGTTAAAAAAGAAACTAGAGAATTATGAGTATCTTAAGGAGGAAGCAGAATTTGTCATCGATCGACTAAACTTTATAGTTGAGAAACGGAAACGTAAATAAGAAATAAATTTTGAGTTAAAGGCAAATAAAATGGACATTCAATGCTTGAAATTATTACAACTGGCTAGACAATTTGAATTGGTAAATATGAGAGGTCAAAAATTACGTAAAATAGATTGTAGGACGAACGAGATCACAAATGAAATCATCGGAAGTTATTCGAAGCCTGCAACAGTATGCCCACAGCGGATTGAAATAGAACCCAATGGACAGCTTAGTTTCTTCGACAGCGAGACGGAGGAAAATCTTGAAATCTGGGGAGCTCCCGTTAAACGTAATCCAAGGAGTTTAGGAGCAGAACGAACTTGTCTTAAAGTGCATAAAAGAGTGTCAAGTTACAGGATGTGACCAGAATGTTGACGGGTCCTTACCCCTCAACCGGAGAGAAGGGTGTTTTGAAAGAGAGACATTCCACCATTCCGTGCGCTAAGGACCTTTTTTTGGAGTACTTTTTCCGTAATCCTACATTCGGGGATCGAAACCCTCCACGATGCCAGTGATGTTTTGTACAGGCATACGAAAAGAAAATTGAGCGTACTTTACCTCCACTGCAACGGACAGAAGGTAGAGAAATGGATTCCACTCACCGAAATAGGGAAGCTCGTGAAGAGGGTAGAATTAAAGCTTTGAAGAATATTTTCGTGCATTCCCTATCAAAAAGCGTGAAATCATCGAACTTTTTTAAAACGTACTTTCAAGTCTGCTGGAAGGAGAAAAATGCCTTTCGAAAACAAATCAGAGCAACACAACGTTCGAGATTTAAGGAACACAAAAGCCAAAATTGGAGAGTTTGAGGAGAAAAATAGGACATTGTCATCAGCGGATCAAATGGAACTTTGGACTGAATATAAGTCAGAAGAAGCAGAAAAAAATTTGTGAATTTTAGTGATTTGTGTACTAATTTTTTTTTTCCTTTTAGTTTTACAATTATACTAGATTTTTATTGTAGTTGCTGAGAGGTCTCCAGCAGGCTAGAATAGCCCAATGTGGGACGGAGGTTCATTTTACTCACTAGAGGGTGCCATACCTGTTGAGAAGGTGCCGGGGGGAAACAACGGGAGACGGAAATAAGCGAGGACGGACGTCGGAAGCTAAAGAAGCCACAAGAACTTAAAAAGAAATTGTCGTAAAGATTAGCGGGAGCTACCGAAAAGTGGTGAATCATAACTAGGAGAGATATTGTGAGCGCAATGGTACTAGAAATTTAATGTAGTATCTACAAATTGTAGGATCTATAATTATATTTGTCATTTGTCCAATTTAATAAGCACATTCTTCATTCACATACCTCTAAGATATAGAATTCTTCAATCATTCACAAAAAATCATATATACGTATGCGTGTAATTTAATATTTAAGTGTGATTAAACACCAATATAATAAGAAAAAACAAATTTAGAAGTAATCTCAATAATTGAAAAAACAATATGTAAAAAATCATTACTGTACCATTGAGTAAAAAGAAATAACTAAAATATGCAGATAAAACATTGTATAAAAACAAAAAAAGAAAAAAAATATTAAAATACTTTTATAAGTATGTAATTATTAATTTATCAAATGGTTAACTATCCTTGGAGACTTTAATTGAGATTGATTGCTGGAAATAACAATTTCTTCCCAACCAAAATGAAACATGATCATGTTAATTAGATGCAGGTGGAAATAAAGTGAAGGGATTTAGATATGACGGTATATAAGCAAAGGGAAATTTGGAGGATAGAGAGGACGAGTGTGGCTAACTCTGGTGTATATAAAGAGATCCACATAATATCATGAGTTGTTATGGGTGGCAACTGTTGCTGAGGATTTAATAAATGAAAGTAACCTCGACTGGAAAGGTTTTGGTAAGAGAGTATTATTGTAATAATATTTGAATAGGTGAATTAATCCAAGGGCCTCCAAAGAGAGCAAAAACCCCATAGGCATTGTATTACAGTAATTCATCAATAAATAGTTGCACTAAAACTGGCTGGTGTGTCTTTGCGTAGGTTATTGACTTTTAGAGTTAGTTGCATTTGACTGTATTATGGCACAAGAGTCGGGAAGAAGTAATAAGCACAGTTTTTCAATAAAATAAAATAGTTTGTTGTTGAACCTTTCAAAGGTCTTCTATATAATGAAATTTAAATACTTTTTACTCTCTAATCAATGTTTTATTTTGTAATTTTTAGATATTCTCTTATGCAATAAGAAAAAGAAAGATTTGGAAATGGCAACGAATATATTTGAAACACTAATTATAGGCCAATTTATATACATAGATAGTACATACGTGTATGACTCAAAAAGTACTAATTGTTAAAAACAAATGGAGTTGCTATAGAAAAAAAGGAAAATGATGTGTGAATATTACTACAGTGATTTACCCCCTTTCCCACTCCTAATACCTTGGTTTCCATTCTTAACACATATGCTTTTTGAGCTGCTCTAATTTAGTACATGAATTACGAAAATGCTCATGATCATAAAATAAGGAATGCTCAGGATGTTTTCTGTAAGGAATTTTCTGGGCATTTTTCTTTTCAACTAACTTTCTTAAAAACCAGGAACAATATCTAATTTTTTTTCTTTTTTTGCAAAAAATCGTTTTTTTTTTTCCTTTCCAGACAGTTAGAATACCTCTCAAAATACAGAGTGCTTCGAAACTTAGGGGAAAAATTAAGGGGTGATAAAAGAAACATCTGAACAAGCAAATTTCACTCAACAATTCACAGGCGGAAACTAAGCGATGAATCTCTAGAAGGTGCTATAAAAGCTCGAATTTTCTTACATATTTTCAATTCTAATGTAGTTTTTACTAGGTATGATCTTTTAGTGATTACTGTACGTTGCCATGCATCCTGAAATTCATGGTAAAATGACGATGTGTAAGAAAACTCGCGTTTTATGTTTTACATTACAGAGCCATCTAGAGGCTCACCTATCACTCTCGACCTGTGCATTTTGCAGTAAAAATTGCTCATTTAAATGTTTCTTATCAATCCTTAAATATTTGTCCATGATTTACGAAACACCCTTTATATTAAACATATTAAATAAGACATATATAAACATATTAAATTTATAAATATTGAACACATTAACATATTAAATCAGTAAAAGGTTTAGCAAGAACTTAACTATGCATAAACGTATAATGTACAAACAAAATTCTCAAAACATATTAAAATCAACTGCTTCTTGAAATGTATTTATTCCGTTTTTCTATGGTGACTGTTTTACTTAAGTAACATACAATTAATTCTAAAGAAGAAACATCTGTTCTGTAATTGAAAAGTATAAAATACAATTCAAAGATATTCATCAATGCAAATACATTATAGAACAGAATTTCATAAGGAATTCGGAAAGAATTTAACAAAAACAGACGCCTTTCGTAATATAATTAAGCAGATTTCTTCTCGACTTTTGATTGAAAACTAAATGTTTCAATAATAAAGGTTTCTGATAATTATCTCAGTCTTGATCCTCAAAATCCCTAATGGTGCGCCTTGGAATTTTAAAGAGTCAGGTAAATAAGTGTTAATTTGTCATCAAACTCGAGATATGAAATTGTTAATTTTTATTCCCCAAGAATACGTTGCATAACTCAGCTACGACTTAAATGCAATACAAAAAAAAAAAAAAAATTTAAACAAAAATATATAAAATAAGAATTGAAAAAAATTATTTTCTTACTTTTTGTATAGTTTATTTTTTGTACACATTTCCAAATGCAATAAATTGTTAATAACTTCTCCAACGTAGAGAAATGTTTTTCCACCAAGAAATTATCTATAACCATTTCTCTCTTGATAGCTGCAGACATCTTTTAACCTTTATTCCCCAGGAGTTAAATTCGATAAAACTCGAAAGATTTTCTTGGAGAAAGGGATGAGCTTTTTGAGGTCTTTTGCGGTTTATCCGGAATATACGACATTTCTTTTTTTTTTCATTCTATTTCATTCCTTTTACGAGCATTCTATTTTTCTCTCTCACCATATCAAAGGAAGAAGTGATGTCTCGCTAAGACTTTATGGAGCTCAGAATAAAAACTATTGCTCAAAAGAGACTTGCTTTAGTTTTGATTTGCTTTAAAATAAACCAAAACTGCAATGATAGTTATGTTGAAAGATATAAATGAAATGTTACAAATTTTATAACATTGTTGATACAAATATTCTATGAAGAATATATGTTTCCTTCATAGTTTCTAATCTGGTTTAGTTAAAATTACAAAAAAAACAAAGATTTATTTGTGTAATTGATAGTCTGTCATGTAAGAATTTCAAACTATTTTTAAAATAAACATCTGTTTTTTGAAAAGAAGGATTAGGACCAGTTAAATATGTTATGTTAATGATAAATATCATATACCGTTTTCTGATTACAACAATAATAGCCAGCAAAATCTCTTAAATAGTAACTGAGTGATTGTGGAATTTGAGCAAAATTCACTGGGGCGATGGAGAAAAACATATGAGTGATTAAAGCAATAAATGATTCGAATAACTAATAAATACCTAATAAATATTAGTAATTGACATTATGGCATGTAATTATGATGAATTTTTATTTTGACAAGTTGACAATTATTTAACACCAATATGCCAAATTCAAAGAACTGTATTTCATGTGAAAGAGAGTTTCTCTGTAGGGTTACCTATGGGTAAAATTAAAAAGCTGTTTTTCATTTCTTATCCAAATTAGTTTTCGGTTTCAAAGCTTCAACTGTTTCTTCCTAAACCGATTTTGTATTAACTAGTTGAAATAGTATACCTCAAAGTTACTTTGTTTAATATTTCCTTACTAAAATTAATATCACTCTTTTATTTAAACAGAAAAAAAATAAAGTTTTCATTAAAATTCATTTTATATTGGTAGCTATATGAAGGTATATTGGTCACGGAAGGTGACTAATCCCTAACCGTTGTTTGTTAATCCTAAGAATTTCATCAAGATTAGTTTTTACTAAGTGTCTCTCTACCATACACATTGCATTTCTACATTATATACAAACATATTTATAAAATTTTTAGTTATAAGAATGTTTGTACACTTTGACGCATACTCTTAAATATATAAATATATAGTTAAATTATGATTTAAATTCAAAATATTGTTTTCATAAAAATTCCATATGTATTTAAATCCAAAAAAAAAAAAAATGAATTTGGTTCATGAGTCTTCAATTCATACATATGTATAGAAGATAAAAGAAATATAATTTTTAGCATAGAAATTTTTTTTGTGGGATGAGGGGGTACACCTCCAAATGCCTTTTGAGATGGGACATTTTTAAGTAAATTGCAAAATTAAAAATACAGATTTACTGAAATTTTGTTAATTACGATGGACTTAAATACTTATATTACTTATAATCAAAAATTATTTTCGTATTCTTTTTTTTCATTTTTGAGAATTACGAATTGGAAAAAAGTAACTATAAGACATCCATTAAAATATTACAGAGATTTCTTTCAATTTTCTTTTTAATGGAAAGATCTTTTATGTTTTTTAACTATAAGAAAGACTTATAAAAATAACATATTATAATTAGCTGTTCATTTAAAAAAATGTTTCTTTTTCTTTTTAATTTTTTTTATAATTTATGTTATTTGTATCGAATATGGATTCGCACTACATACATAATATAAAAAAAGTGGTTTTCAGGAATGATGTATTTTAGCTTAAGGCATTAAGTTTCTTAATTAAATCGACATATAATATGCAATAATTATTGAACATATGTAATACAAAGCAAATAAAAAATTACCAATGAAGAGATAAAAAAAAAGATCTGAGCTAAAGAGCTCTGAAGGACGGTATTATTCTAATTACCTTTAGTTAGGTAATTATCTAAATAAAAGCAATTATATAAGAGTTCCTTACAAACCAGGATACTTCTAATTATGTAAGAAACATTTCTACAATTAACTAAGGGACTCTCGTAAAATATTTTTAAATGGTTATTCAATGAACTACTTCTTAATTTTTCTTCAGCCTTATTTACAATCGGATGAGTATCAATGACCAATAGGAAATATTTATAAAATTTTTGATAATTACGTTTGGGAATATTTTTAGCATGTTTAAGTATTTCTAAATCCTATTATTTCAGTTACAGATTAAAAATAATAATAAAATAAATATACTCAAGATATATTTTTGAAAAAATCGTTTAAAGAAATTCTATAAATTACTATTGCAATTTCGATCATGTAGTTAATTTACTAAATCCTAGAACACTCTTGAAACTTGTCTTTGATACTATGATATCATAATGTCTAAATTTTAAGATGCTATAACATTTTTAGAATGCCAGAAATACTTTTGAGTTATTAAACCCACAAATAAATAAATATAATTGATTTCTCCAATAATATTATTTCAATTTATTTCAACTTAAATGGATTAAAATGTAAAAATTTTAGTATAGCATTAATAAATATAAATAAAATATAAAAATATTGAAAGCGAAAAATGGGTGCAATGCCATTTTTTTAAGTGATAAAGCCAATGAATGTTGTTATAATAAGTATGAATTAGTGTCATAGATTAATTATCAGAATGAACTTCACAATTAAATCTAGGATCCACGAAACAACCACGACAAAAATTCGAAAGTCTGTCATGTATCAATTTGTTGTCATCATAGATTAGATATATTTAAATAATTTGTCACTTCACACAAATTCAGGGCATGATTTGACGCGTCTATGATGTGGAAAGTTCAAAATCAAACAAATATGGTAAATTTCGAACAATGTTAGACTGCTGAACAAGACACAAACCTCTCATGTTTATACTGTGGATGAAAACTGATTAATTAGAAAGCTTGTTGCGTGAATCTTATTATTGGTCTTCATTAAATTATAATCCCATTACAATAGGATCCTTTCAATCCCGCTTTGCTAAAATACCAAGACCATTAATTGTAAAATGGCGTCGATGAGGCCTTTTGTTCTCGGCTACCCATTCGAAAGCGGATGATGATGAACTGATTAAAGTATGATGGCGTCCACTCCAGTGATTGATCCTGCTTCGCTGAGCTTAATAAATTTCTTTCCCATGTTGTGAGACAGTCAATACATTTAAAGAATAAAGGAACTCGAATTCTCCTAGAAAAAGAATCAAAAATCTGTGCTTTGATTACTCAAACGCTTGTTTTGCTTCACTGGAAGAATGCGATTCGGAATTGATTAAAATCATGTGAGAATCTCTTTAAATTTGTAACACAAAAACAATTCCTTACGTTGTGACATTAGCGTAAAAGATATTAAAGAGAATGAGTTCTTTACTAGCCACACAATCAAAATAATTTATGTTGATTGTCGGTTTACATTTCCATTACAGAGAATCGTGACAATTCTTACTCGTACACGGATTCCTGGGTCTTGTCTCTTGGGTGATGGTAATGGTTCATTTTAATTTCGTCACTTCGGTCCTGTCTTTGAAGAAATAGCTTCATCTTGAATACGACAACATTTGAAACATTTTATAAGAATTTGTTTTGAGTAATTGTGAAGCTACAGCACTCCAAATGTAACATTTGGAATTTTCATAAACTATACGAATTATAATAAGTAAAAGTAAATTAACATAATTAAAATATCTGTTTCTTCAAATCGTATACCTTTATATCATAAATTTAACTTTAATCCTTATCTATTATTGTACCAACACTCTTGGTTAAAATAGTTTCATTTAATATAAACTAAAATGCGGAAAAACCATAACTAAAGTTAGAATCCTACCAATTCGCTAGATATCCTTTCAATGGATATCTAGCGAATCTGTAGAGCTATACTTCGGAACATGTTTACAAATCTCCTGTATTAAACTTATGTCATCATCAAGCAAGAAACAGTTACTTTTATTGTATCTGTAGCATTTTAAAATTACTTACATTTATAGTTATATGCAACTTACGAAAACAACGAACACGGTGCTTGCATAAACAAATTTTCTTCATTAAATTTTGATGAGGAATGACAGTAAATTATCCGAGAAATATATTACAATTAGTTTATATTTAATATGTCTTTTGATAAGAAAACGAAAGAAACAGAATTTAATTGTAATGAATTGAAATACATCATTTATTTGTGCATTTCATGAAAATAAAAAGATGCAGAATGCTTAAAAGTACATTTCTTAAAAAAATGTTTTCTTTTTTTTAATATCTCAATACAAATTCTAAGAAAATGTGGAAAATGTTTAATTTTTATACTTATCATAATAAGAAAGCTGATTATTTTTATATCCGGAAATAATAATTCTGTTTTTATTGGTAATTAGAAAAACATTTTCATAGTATTAAAATAATCTTATATTAAATTTTTTGTCTTCATTTTAATTTACATTTAACAAAACTTTTTTCATCGTATTTGTTTATATTGAGTTTTAAAATTCTCTAACGTATTAAAATAAAATAGATAAGGAATATATTTGAAAGTAAATATTAAAACTAATTAATTTTTCATCTGAAAAAGTTTCAGATTAATATATGAAAAGTTTGTTAATATTCTTATATGAAAAATTTTACTTTACTCACATAGAATCATTTAATCCATCAAATAGATGATATTTTAATTTTTTGAATCTATATATAGAAATGAAAATATTATTTTAATTTTTTTTTATAAAAATCATTTTTTTGAAAGTTTTTTTCTGTATCCAAGAGTTAATTAAGAAACATCTTATTCTAAAAATAATTTAAAATTTTATGATAAAACTTTTTTTTTCCAGTTTTCCTTTTTTCTTCATTTTTCAGACTCTCTGAGAATCTTCCATCAGAACTTAATTTTTTGGTTTTGGATAACATTAGGAGTATTCTTCAGTCTAAATTTTAGATGAAAGATTTTTATTTATTTAGCATAATGGGACAATCACACTTCTACTCTATAAATACAAATGAAATATTTAAATTTCAACAGCCTCCATGTGCATGATATTTGTATAATGGCTATGTCTTCTCTGTTGGAGAGGCTCTGTATGTGAGAAAATCTCGAAATTAGGATATTGATCAAATGGTATAGATGGTAATCTTTACGGAAAGTTTAGCTAACTTACACGTCTAAATGAGGTTTTGATAACTAACTCCTCCTATACTTTCGATTCCCTTCCCAGGGAGAAAGTGTAATCTTTTTTTTGACTTACTTCTTTTATTTAAAGTTTTCAAGTTCATGGAAGGTTTGAGAGGCTCATGATGGGAAGTTGAAGAAACGAAACACTTTGATTTAGAAAATAACCACGACAAGTCAGTCAAGGAAAGTAGCTATTTTCATAAGCCATATTTGCAAAACATTCTACTATCTTTATAATTTTTTCATCTTTTAACTGTTCAGATCTTAAGTCACTGACGTGAAGAAAATCAATCATCGCCTCACAAAGTTCCCAATTTATTCCACTGTTATGTTCAAAGTAGATGGACAGTATATCAGCAAAAGCATTTGATTTCCTAGGAATATGCTCCATCTGAAAGTTGTATGATTGCGAAAAAAATCTGATGAGACCGTGAAGATAATTTATCTGTTTGTGATATGACGGTGAACCTACACTGAACTATAAAAGCCAGGAACTTATTCAAAAATCAAATAACAGTAAGAGCGTTTCGTTCTGTTGTAGAATAACTTTTTTCACCAGGTGTTAAAAGTTGGTTGGTATATTCAACTAGATGTTCGTTATGTCTCTTACCTTTAAAGAGAAAACTTCACACTTTTCTCTAACCTCTCTTAGCATGTGCTGCTCAGATTTCAAGAAGACTATCTTATGATCCTTCTCGTGATAATTGATAATTGTGGACATAACAATGATTTCCTCCAAGTAGGCCATGATTTTCACACCAGAAATACCATTTTTGAAACTGTTTATGAGTCGTTGAAATGTCGCAGGAGAATTTTCAAACCAAATGACATTCTATTAAAAATAAAAGTTCCAAATGAGGTCTCAAAGACAGTTTTTCTTTGTCAGCACATACTGACTCGATGATAACAAGCTCGGAGATCGATTTTGGATACAAATATAATCTGCTAAACATTTTGGAGACGACCATGTATTCTTGGTAAAGGATAATAGTCAGTAACTGTGAGTGCATTTAAGGCACTGTAATCTGTACATAACTGTATATGACGTCAGACTTGGGTACTAATACGACAGGTGCAGCGTAAGGAGATTCACATTATTCTATTACCGATTTCTGTTGTAACTGTGTCTAATTTAATCCGCGTATAACTTTATCTTTAAAATTTCATTCGTAGAAAGAGCCAACCTGTAAGGCGGAACTGCTGCAGGAAGGTGGTCTATCAATGTGATGCTTTACGTAGGGAGTTACCTCTCCTTCTGGACAAAAGATTTTATAATACGTTTTAAGTAAACACTTCAACATCTTCTTCCGATCCTTTTGGAGAGGCTCTTTATGTGCAAGAGTTTTCTTTCTTCCCTCAAGGAACAAAAATTAGTTTCGACATCATTCTTTCCACCGGGATATCGAACCTTGGCCCCATTGTTTCAAAAGGAAACTTGCGAAGGCAACAAGTGCAATATTACAATATGTGAGTTGCAAACAAAAAATACAATTTTAGTCCGAAAATTTTTACATAAATATTTGTCACTTTATTTCATATTTCGATATTTCAGCACGTAACTTGGACAAAGGCATTAGTTACAATGTGAATACTTTTCAAATTTTCAGGTTTTTAATAATTTTAAATAACATTTCTTTTATGGAATTAATACATTTTATGAATATTCACTAGGGTTGTCAATGGCATTATATCATTTATTATTTTAATAGATTGTAAGGACTGTGTTCTCTTTTCAAAGTCATACGTACTCATTCATATGCCCTAAGGTTTTTGTTTTCGGTTAATGGCGAAATCAAGTTGATCACCCTTGGAAATTCCAGTAGAAAAAAAGATTCCACCTCCTTAATAATTTTTCCTTTCAATAACCTTAGAAGGAAACTATGTGATGTTTGTTCTCCCCCTACTTGAATAACTCTAAAAATACATGGAATATTTTGTGGAAAATTGAGGGATACTTAAAAATTCCCGGAATAATGTTTTCCTGGACAAAGTTAGCGTAGTTCGCATTTTTCTTACAGGAACGTGCAGCACAACTTTATAAGTCCAATGCTGCCTTTCGTATTCCCCGGGAAGTTTTTGTCCACATGTAGTGAATTTTTTTGTCGCAGGTGTTTCGCTTTCAACCTCACTTTTTTAAGGCTGCAGATTTAAGCAAACACCTCACGACTTGAAATTTCTTCCATTTGAGAAAAAAAGATCCATAAAAAACTTGTGGGATGTCAAAAAAGCTTAGAAAGAGGATGCTTTGAGAAAACCTCAAGTGTACGAGTTGATTTCTCTCTTAAAAATTGGCAACTCACCCATTGATAACATATATAGCTCTGTACTTCCCTCAACTATCTGAAAATACAAGAAATGTCGAGAATATTTGTAGATTAGTGTTTGAAGACTGACGATGGAGTCAACTGGATTGTCTCAGAGTTCGGGTCAGCGAATTTTCAAAGACTTTTGATTGAAAAGGGTAGTTGCCATGTTTGTGTCAGGTCCCAAATTGCCAGCAAAAAAGAACCTAAAACTGTATGATGGCCTTAATCCCATGTATCGTACTATCTGACTTAGCTCCGTGCTATTCCTTTTTGTTTACATGCCTAAAGAAAGCCATAAGAGAACATCGATTAACTGATGTAGAAGTGGTACAAAAACGAGTGAGTAGCTGTAAGCAATCAGTGTAGAAAAGTATCAAAAATATTACCGTTAATAGAATGAAAAATCAATTAGACTAATGCACTATAATGGGGAGTACTTAAATGGTGATAAGTTGGTTGTGTAAAAAATATTAAAACGCATACTTTTATAAAAATCATCCTAATTCTTTTGGACATCCCCCTCTTTCAAAAGTTCTTTATTGTCTGGTACACGTACAATTCTATTTTGACCAACGTAATCGCACACTTCTGTTTCGGCGAAAAAGAAGGATATACTCAAAAATTTGTCTTACAAAGAGTACTTGGTTGTGAAGAAATCAACACAGAGTAGTAACAAATATTGTTATCAGCATCATCAGTTGAGGAAAAGTACTAAAGTGGCGAAATTGATACTTTAGCTGTAGTAGAAGACTATGAAATTTCGCATATGTATCCATAAATTATTACGGATTGTCGAGTGTTAATGAAATCTATGTATAAAGTGGACTTTCCTTTTAAAATTGCTCAATGAGAACTCTGTTTTTTGCTCTTTAATCAGATACCCAGCTGAAACAATCTCATTCCTTCAAATAACTTACAAAGTTAAATTTTCATAAGTAAATGATGAGTATATTTCTACCATATATATACTTAATATATACTTACAATATATAAATTTCTAAAAAAATGTTCTCTGTTATGTTATTCTGTATAAGATTGTACAGTGAAAATATTGTATACTTTGGAATACTTTTGGACAATAAACTAAATTTTTTACTTAAAAATGTAATCAGTAGCTTCATTCAAACCCCCCAAACTTCATCAATAGCACTCACATTGTTCGCATGTTCAGATAATGACCCTCGCTATCCTTGGCTTCATCAATTCAAGTAATAACATAACACTAATAACCCATACTTTTTTGCGAAAAAGGGATCAAATTTATGTATTTACCCATCAATCGGTCTATTAGAAGAAGAAATAGTACCACTTTGAGTGTTTTCAATGAAAAGATTGATTTATACACTTTTAATTTTTTTTTCTTTTCTTCAATCTTTTCCATTCACTCATAAAATTTTAATTTTTCTTTGCTGCGTTTTCTTTTTTCTTTTTTACAAGAATTTCATGAGAACTCTGATGATAGAGAAGGATGTTGGATATTTACCCACAGGTTTTCTATATTATATTCGTGTTAATTTTCTTTGCATGCAGTTTCATGCAATAGTTCCAGTATTTATTGTTTTTCATAAATTAATTTGATACAGTCTTTGTACATCAAATGTAGCAAAAAAGGTTTTGAAAAAGTTTGCATCTTTGGAACCTGAAACCAGAGATTATTTAAAATTTCCTGAATCTGCCTTTTGCAATATTTACGAGATTCCATTACATTATGAAATAATTTCTTTTACTTAATTTAATTTAATATTATATGTGTAATGCAAGACCAATTAAAAATACTGCTGTTTAAAATATTCTATATCTTGGAAAATTTTCGCTAAAATCTTACTGTAAACTAGAATACAAAATATTATGTGAATAAAAATACTTATATATTTCATTATATTTATATACTTAAGGATGCACAATTATATAAATTTACATAATTATTATTCTAGTAGGTTTCAATTAATTAAAACGTTGTTAATCATCTGAAATTTTTAAAACAAAAGAAACTATTGTCTAATTCTGTTGGAAGTTGCTTTCCATTGCATCAACTCTTCTAAGAAAAGCGGACGAATAAGAATAAATTGAAATCAAGTTTTATTTGATCCATAATTGATTCACATATTCAGACACAACAAATAAAGAAAAACATCCAAGAGACTGAAAAAGTAAACCCGTAAGAATCTTAAGAGATCCATTTCTATTCGGTGCAGATATTTTTGCAGAGATAAAAAAAATGGAATATACAATTAATTAAAAAGCAAGTATGAATCTAATACAACCCTAATGGACATTAATTCGGAACTATTTGGACTTTGGGGATGATTTTCAATGTTAAGTAAAGTTCAAAAAATATTTATGCTTAAATTTTCTATAACTCCTCTCCATAACGTTGTTGAGGTGAGGTAAAAAATGTTTAATCATCCAAAGCTGTTTATCAAATGTACATAGCAATGTATATGAATGTTATTTGTTTTGTGTGTTCATATTTAACTAAATTATTTTTGAAAAAAAATCTCTCCTGTCTCTCTCTCTCAGCATCAGATTATCAACAGGTATTACTTAGGAAATGCATTTTTATATTATAAATTCTTAAAATAAGTGAATTAAGCAAATGTCAATTATAATTATTGGGAAGTACGTTTTATAAGAGAAATTCTGAGGTAAATAGGCTCATTTCTTTAAGAAAGCGCACCTATGTCATTTATAAAGGAAGCTTAATGCTTATTTTGCAAAATGTACGTTCCAATTTCTGTTTTGTGAAATCAAGGAAAAATTCGATTTTATTTATTTTATCGATACTAATCAGCTAAAAATTGTAGACTATATTCTTACTAAACCAATATTTTAATAATATAAGTTTTATGTAATAGTGTAACAAAAATATCCTGTTATTTCATGATGTAAAATTAAGTTTACTACATCGAAGAAAATTCCATTTTTTAAAAAAAAAATTCATCACACAATTATCCAGATTTTCAAAGCATTTAAATCTCATCACACAATTTACAAAAATTAAGAATAAGTTAAATTCAAAATATTTTCATAGATAAACAGGAAAACAGGAAGCCTACTAAAACAGGAACATTTCCATGTGACTTTCATTTTATAACAAGAATATAACCTTATTTTTAAAATTGCATATTAACATGAGAAACAGGTAATAAATAAAAAATAAAGAAAGAAAGAAGTAACATTTATTACGGTATTGATTTTTAAAAAGTTCCTTTCTTGAGGTAGTATATAATAAAAGAAACAACAAAACAATTATTCAAAGAATAAAAAAAAATAAGTATTATTCTATACAGTGACATCTATGTTGTCGAGAACCGTGAAGAAAATAAGTTATACAGTGTATTCCCATTAACATGCGATAGTTCGGTTTTCAATGTTTCTATATCGCGGGTTAAATGAGCTACGAGTTACAATATATTCAAACATCGATATGAATTTTCTGTGTAACAAACATTTGCATTAAAATGCAGAACTGGTTGATTCCTGAAAATAAATTTATGGTTCATGCATGCTATTTTTACAATATATAAGCCAAATGCTTGGTGCAAAAAGAATTACAAAAAATATTTAATAAAATAACACTAAAAATATTTAAAGAAAATTGAGCTTTTATTTTTTTTTATCAAGCAATTTATGATGGTCTACTATTACTTATTGGCATTTTGTTTCTTCCTAACTTTTCAATGACAGACCTTATTTGCTGTGTCCTAATTCGAGATCTCTGTTGTTAAAATACATTAGTAATAGTTATGTTGCTTGACGAGTCCTAGAATGTGAGTGATTCGAATCTGTTTGTTAATACATTTTCCTCTTCCTGAATATCTGACACTTTTCAATCAGAACATCTTTAATAATGTCGTTATGTGTTCTTGTGACTACAGGAAGTCCTAACGTGATCCAAACTAAAGATTAATCTGAATTTTATTAAAAAAGAGAAGAAGAACGTCACTTTGTATGGGATTGATATCATAAGTGATTATTTATCAAGGGAGTTACAGAAAAATCATTTGGACTGGAGACTCGCGTGTTAATGAATCGCTCGGTAACGGTCCGACTGTTGCAACGTTAGGAACAACTCTTATGTTAAGTAATAGAGTATTTCTATGCATACATTTGTAATAGAACTCATAATATTAATTTATGAGTACTAGAATTACCAACGGTTTTAATTCAATACTTTATATGATAAAGAAAAGAAAAATATTAGTCTGTAAATATTTGAAAACAAAATATTTTTAAGAACATGGATCACATGTAATTTATGTATTATTACTAAAATGATACACATAACATAAATTGAAATATTTTATTCGCAATATGATGCATAGTAAAAATATTATTTCTATTTTATTTTTGAAGCAATGATTCACTTTAACGGATACATGAAAACAAATGAAACGATATGTATTTATTTTCTACATTTGTTGCATTACAGATGCAAAATTATTGATAAGTAAACTTTATGGGGCTTTTCAATAAAAAAAATATTATTGTTTCATTCATATCGAACAGTTGTTAAAACAGCGGGAGATTAAATGGATATTCTCTCACTTCACATCGTAAATTAGAGCATATCGTAATTAATGAAGAGGCATAAATGTTGTATCGGGTTATGAAATTCAGAAAGGAAAAAAAAAACCCTTTTTATAAACAAATTAAAAACATGTGTTTTCTATCGATCTTTTAATAAACTGAGTTGCTTTTCTTTTTTGAAATTATGTTCTTTCAGAGTCATTAACAAAATGCTTCAGTAAAGTATGCATCCGATAATTCTCTTAACTGTGTTTACACATGGTAACTTGTCTAAACATGAAACAAAAATATAATCATTGCGGTATTAAAGAGAGTTTATCTGAAGAAGATAAACAAAATTAAATAAAATCAGTTACACAGCTTTAGAAAAATAATAAAGCCAAAAGATTAGATTTTTTAATATAATCCTGTAAAAATAGGGACTATTTGGGCATTTGATGTGTGCCACATATATATAACCAGCTCCGAATAATTTTTCCTTTGTTTTTATTCGTAAAAGACAACTCAAAAATATTTTGAAAATGTTAAAAGCATTAAGTAAATCAGGTTCATAAAACTTATTTAAAGATAAATTTCCTGTCTGGAAAAAAAATCTCGATTAAGAATTTACAAAGAATATTGAATAAATACATTCTTTTTAAAATTCTGAAAATAAAATTAATTTTTAACATTGTTTGACACATAGGAAAAATCCAGAAAAAATTAATCATAGATATTCAGAAAATACCGAAAAATAATAACCCTTTGTTTGCCGAGTATTGAAAAGTTTTTGTTTTCTTTCGGTTAACATTTTTGTAATGTTTTCCTTAAATAATCCCTCAAGTATTCCAGCACACAAAATGCATCTCAATAATCGTAGATTTTGATGATAAATTTTAGCATTGCATATTTTTTCAAAACGAAAACAAAAAAGTTGTTCGAAAAGGTTCGGTTTTGTGAATGAAGAAAAGTTAATTTTTTCACATGCAAAAAGTTTTATGTTTTGATAAGTTTTAAAATCATCTTTTAATAAGAATATGTGTTTTGAAAGTTAAGAAGCTATTTTAAAAGACTGAGATCTTCACATTGTGTTTTCTAGAGGAATTTATTTCTTACAAAAAAATTCAGATAGAAGAAACAATATAATGTCAATTTTTCATTTTCTTAAAATTTAAAACAACACTGGACACTTCCTCATATTATAAGAATAACAAAAAAAAAATGTCTATACATTTTAGTATTACATAAATCAGCGTTATATATGTGTGTGTGTGTGTTTGTGTGTGTGTGTGTAAGTAACAGTAACAATTGAAAATAAAATTTTTATCGATATTACATCTCGCGTAGCTACATTTTTGAGAACATATTCTTTAGAGTCATTTCGAACTCCGTATCATTTTTTTCCTTCGAGATAGATTTGAAACTACTTGGAAAAGCAAGCTCTTGAAAGTTGAACACTTCAGATGATTACTTACCTCTATCGTAATCCCAGAAGCATAAACAAACAATTCGTGAATGTCTGGAATTATCGAATTTCTACAAAAATCTTTTTTTCCCGCTTGTTTTACGAACTTGTTTCACGTCTACAAATCCTATAGAATATTATCTTCCAGAATGTTTTCTTATTTTTATATAAATTCTTCATTTTTTTTTTTGGTGTATACTATTTTTGATTTTTCCTTCTCTTCATTGTTTTTATTTTTGATTTCGGTACTAACACATTGTACTTCGATAATCAAGAGTTTTTATTCGTTTTTTTATTATTACTTTCTCTCTTTTAGAATTGTTTCATTCGAATTCCTTTTCTGTAAAAATATTTGTTATAAATAAATACTTAGAGATACTAAAGAATGTAATTTGCTTCAAGTGTGACACATTTGCTTCTTTTTCGGGAAATGTGTGTGTTTTATGTTTTTTTTTTTTTTATGAAAGAAGAGTTTTCTAATAATCGTATAATTATTTCCCGAAATCGCTTATGTTAAGCGACTCATTCAAAAGGAAAGAGCCTGAAGCTTTATTTTACTCTAGAGTGTTTTAGAGAATTATTTGTGCCTGGCCATCATTACAGACATTATTTTGTTTGTACTTCTCAAGTTACATAATATCTTTAAAAGAAAGGCATATAAGCACTATTTGTCGTGACGATTAACCACCTGTTGTACAGCCTCGCTGAATTCGGAGCGAAGGCTTATCAGCATATAGTATCAGTCATATTCACATGAACAGTGCGAAATATCACGAAATGGGGGGATGACCTCCCCTTTAAAATTGTCTTCTGAGTAGAATCCAATCACAGAAAACTTGAAGTCGACAAATGTTCCAATATTAATTCTGACACACACACACACACACACCTGTCTTTGTTCTAATAAGGTGGGCATTCTATAAAATGTATTTATTTTGAGTTAGGAAAATGCTTCCCCTCAAATCAGAACCATTTCATATTGAGGATGGGTATGTTTTGAATCCTTGTATAGCTAAACTTGTCTACCCGCTTTTTGCAATGTTCTTATCAACTAGTCCAAAAAGGATTTCCTATCAAGCTAGACTGAATGTAATTTTAAATTCTGTCATGACTGTTGAAGAAAGCCACAACGCACTCTTTCTTTACCACCATTAGAAAAATACGAAGCGGAATATTCTGAACGTATTTAAGAAAAGGGTGCTTTTCCTGCAATTGATATAACTCCCCTCCCAGTGGTATTGAGTTTCGTTTTGAGTAATTTCTGTTTGACTTCATTGGCTGTTTCGAGTTGAGATGGCTAATCTATTTGACGTCTATGGAGTTGTTGATATATAACTAGTTGTTATTCATATGCAGTTGTCTTAGTTGAGACACACAGATGAAAGCTTTTGCATTGGATGCACATATAATAAATAGTTCTAGGCCATGTTTCTATCCAGTGATCAAGTACTGAGTTAAACTTTGGCTGAGGAGTGAATTGGAGTTAAAACTTCGACTGTTTTTCTCGCTCCATCAGGGAGGATCGGTTGACCTCGAGTATTAGCGGCGTTCCGAACCTTCAATCTTTGGATTCGAAAACAAAAACTAGTTTGATTGCTTTGTGTAGAACTTTTGTTTTCTTGATAAAAATGGATTCCTTTTCGATCTATTTATTAATTCGTATTAATTTCTATCGTCGTTGTTGAAGAAGGTTACTGCTAAATAAGTATTAGATAAACGAAAGCCAAACTATATATAATTGAATATAAGCAATATTTTACTAACAATTTTAACATTTGGTGTATCATCCACTCTTTGTTGACATTACATTGACAATTCTACTTGACATACTAGTTAATAGTTAATAACAATCTCCAATATTTATTGCATTCCAAGCTTATTTAAGAGACTTTTTGGATGTTATTGATTGTTGGTATAGTTCACGCTTCAAAAACCATTTCATGTTAAATCAAATTAAGATTTGTGTATTGAGGTGATCAATTTAAAACGTCAATATAATTATAGAGAAACCACTGCATTGATGACGCTGATTTGACATAGAAAAAATTACTTTGAGTTATCCATGTTTGTTTCACTGAATAATTTCTAAACAGGTGATTCTAGACCAAATTTCAAGAACATTAGTATATTTTCGACTATTCATGCAACCCTCTCAAATGCATATTCTGCCTATACCGCTGGCAACCATGCATCACACAAATTTATCACATGATAATGTTTCCTACTTGTTTTAAAATGGAAACTCTTTTCAATTTTAAAACAACTTACCCCACTTACTCATCCTTACTACTTAGTTTAAACCCAACTTACTCGCTCGATGTTGTATTCTTCATCCACATTTTGTCTCATATAGATTACATGGGGTGTATCAAACACCAAAAAGCTAAGGAGAATTTGATTCTTTTTAAGTAACAAGTTTTTATCAAAAGTGTATTATTTTAAAGATAATTTCTGTTTGCAATAGAATTAAAACAATGCTGACCTATTTGCTTAATTGATCAGAAAAGGAATATTTTACCATTGTTACTCTATAAAGGTTTTGTGTGTTAAAGCACGGTTCAACTTTCCTCCCTTGTTTCTTTGCGAGAGCCAAAGCTACTTTATAGCCTTGCATATTTTTAAACTTTCAGCTACAAGTCTTTTTCTCACAATTCTAGAACGAATAGAGAGCCTAGATGTTTTCTTTGATAACACAGCAGTGAGCCTACAAAAGGATTTTCCCCCAAATTTCTTATTAATCTTAGGATTCATAGTTCGAATTTCATGGATTGAGGAAACAGTTTTTCGCTTAATTCTATCCCAATATGAAACCGTTTTCCTTGAAAACTTCTCAAAGCACATTGTACATTATAATGTGAACCTTTAATTTTATGGTAATCTCAATATGAGAATTTTTTCACTTGCTTAAAATAACGATGTGGCAGAGTTACTTAACACTAAGTAATTTACATTTTGGTATTTTCTGTTATTGCACTTTTTTTTCATTTAAAATTAACTTCTAAATAAATCAATACAATAATGAAATTTCACTAAAACATATAGATTAGAATTTTAGGAAAAATAATTTCATAAGCAAAATATAAAAATAAATTCAAAGTTGAGTTGTTCGTGTATATATATATATATATATATATATATATATATATATATATTTACACGAAAAAATATATACACAAACTTATATTTTTACGAATTACTCGTTTAATTATTTTAAATTGAACATTCATATTCATTTGAGGAAACTAATTTGTATTTAGATATTATTTTTAAAGATAACTTTAGAAATAGGAGGTGCCAAATAAATATTTCAGGCCAAGGATATATATATATATATTCCTGATCTAATTATTTTTCATGCGGTAACTTTTTGTGCACTTTGGCGATAATTTATTGCTGAAAAGTAACAAAAGCGGAGGCTAGATTATTTTGAAGATAAACATGTTTTCGGAAATGATTCTGACATTTTATCAAGTATCAAGTTCTGATGATAAAAATTTGGTAATAGTTTTTTTAGTCTCAGAAAAAGAATTTAGTGAAGAAAATTTTTCGAACATTAGACAATGGAGTAAGATTATTGTATTGTTTTTTACTGCAATTTTTATTGCTTGGACTTATTGTATTTTATTCTCTTTTTCAGGCACAAATGCCTACTGCTGATGACCTCATCTGACCCGTCTCGGAGCCTCACCTCTTCCGCCCTCGGGAGCTCTGGCCGAGATGCGTCTTTTAGGGCCTTTCGCATCAAGTTCTTCGCTGAAGCTTTCCTGAATCAAGCTGTTGGGCAGAACGCCTTCTGCGTTAATCATACCCTTACAGTAGAAAGATCGAGCTTTACTGTGAAAATTCTTTTATAATAACAACAGCAATATCTTAGCTGCATTGCGTGAATATCGTAGTTTAAAGGGATTCCGAAAAGGGCCTATTTTTAAGAACTGTTTGATTATTAAATTTGAAGTGACTAGAGACTTGGGTGTACTGAGAAGAAGAGGATGGAAACTGGTTGCAAATAAAATTGTTGAATTCACTACTGCTGTAGTTGAAATAGCCTCCAGTTCCAGTTACTCTTCAGCAAATGCTCGATCGGTGTCACTAGAATTGCCGAGTCTGTGCTCGACAGTATGAGAAATTCTGCTATTTATTTTCAAAAGGTATCCGTGTAAGATCCACGTCATTTAAATGCTGCAATTCAAAACCACCAAACACGCTCTGATTTTGCTTGCCAGTTTTTGGCAAGAATGGAAGTTGACGACGGATGGCCTCGAAAAATTCTATAGTCAGTTGAGAAGCACTTTTCTTTAGATAGAGCTTTGAATAATTAAAGTTACCGCATATGGAATGTTTCATCTCCGAATGTTCACATCAACAGCCACTGATTACATGACAATTAAGTGTGGATTTGCTGTTGATTTTATGCTCAGCTTGTTTTTCTTTGAAACTCTCACTTCTTAAGGTCATAAAACGTGCTCTTTAATGAGTTCAGGGTTCAGTAAACTCCTTCGACAGCAGGTCATTACTTCTTTACGGGAACGGCAATGTTTGCAGACTACTGTCTTAATGCAAATCTGCACATTGGGCGTCGAGTCAAAGAATTGCTTCAAGTTAACTTTGGCAAGAATCGTGTAATATCCAGAGCTTTTTCAGATGCCTGGCCTCCTCATTCAACTGAATTAAATCCCTATGATTTCTGGTTGTAGGGATTCCTAAAAGATTGTGTTTATGGAAGAAAAATTGGAACTTTATCTGAGCTGAAAGTCAGAATTATTCCCCATGCTTCGAGAATATCTTGAGAGTTTCTTTGCGCTAACATTAAAAACGCTGTAATGCTCTTTCAATAAGTAATTGATGTCAATGGAGCACATGTTCAGTATATTCTATAATTGAATAAATGTAAATGATTTTGGTAGATTTTTTGTCCTTCTTTAACCGCCACATTTCCCTATGGAGGTCTAAATGTGAACTATTTTTTATTGCAGAAATTGTTTTCCCAATGTCCATATAACGTATATACCAAGTTTCATCAAAATTTAATAAGTAGAACGAGTTTTAGAGTAGTCTGAATAGGGTCACTTTAATTATAACCACCTTGTATATGTATACTTTGTTAGTTAAACAACTAACGAAAAGTATCTAATGATATTTTGCGTAAGAGGTTTGTATAATTTTTTCTAACAATTATGCAAAAAATTTAAGTAAAAGGAAAAAAGTGAATAATATTTATTTCAACTACATAAACTCAAACATGCATACTTTAATATAATGTTCCTTCATTAATCGTTATTAATCAAATTGAGTGAATATTAATTTAATGTATTAATGTATATGTAAAAATCCATTTGCTTAGCAGGGGTTGTTCTTATGTTTGCAAATCAATAAAAATAAATCTTGAAAATTTCTGTCATATTTTTCTTGCACGTTACGTATATTTTAAATTTCTGTACTAATCTTCCGTCTCCATACTTGAATGAAGATCTCTGATTTTGAAAATATTATTTTCAAAAGAACTTTTGTCAGTTAAGAAAGTGGATATACGATTACGTAACATAAGGGACAAATAGGTATCGAAATGTAAGGCCTCATACACATGTGTTTCAGGTTTTTGTACCTTTGCTGCCTTGATATGTTTTACACTTTAAGAATCTCAAAAGTTTTAGAAGATCTACAGAGCTGCACCGAATAATAAGGTACTCTGTTTAAGGATGTTATTCGAAAGGCAAAATATAAGAAAATAGGAGAAAAGTTAGAGCAAGAAGAAAAATATCACACCTGCATGTGTAAAAAATATTGAATATTCACTCTAATTTACATATTTTTGAAGAAATATCATTTGTGCGTCGAAGAATATCTCTTTAAATGCAAAAGTAAAAGGATATATCATGATCTTATTTTATTTTTTAAAAATTAAACATATATCCGATTCTGAAAGGAATATATTCTCGAAATACGCATTTTTATGATGGAATTATGTACTCTTATTTAAAATACAAAAATGTTACTTATCGTTTCCGTTAGAATAAATCATTATACCTACTTCATAATTTAATTAACTGTAATTCAAGTTATTCGGATTAATTTTGCAGCGTAGTTAAATTGCGAAAATGCTAAGAAATTAAGTCACAGCCTTTGCATTATTCGCTTATATCCCACAAATCGTTTGCATACCACAATAATATCCTGTGTCTATATAAGAGTCATTATTGTAGAGAAATTAAAATAAAAAAAGCACGTCTTCATGAGAGTGAAATAGGTTACTGGGTTTTTGCTCCCGAGAAGAGAGAGAGAGAGATTTCCTTCTGTCATCATAAAAATTCTCTTTTTTTAGATTGAGATTGGAAGACCATCTACATCGATTTCGCATGAATAATAGAGAATTGCAAAAGAATTTTGATCTTTATGGCAATTTCTTTTTTAAGACTTAAAATGTGCCAAAATCAATTTCGGGTTCTTACCAAAAAGAACGGGAAAGTCAGATATAAAGGATGAAAAGTGGTAACGGACACCACATACGTAGAATTCCAAAATCAAATTTCCTTTGGCAGGAAAAGCTGGAAAATTCTTTCAATATGTTTTTGAAGAACGTTCAATACTGATATAAGCAGCAGTATGTAATTTTTATTTTATTATTTGTTGTTAGAAAGTTTTGTATAAATTACCAAAAAGAAAATTCTCACATAAAAATGAAATAAATATGTTTTGAATTGGTAAGTCTGATGTCAATTTTTAGAATATTTTAGGTAGTTATTAATATTTTTTTCATTTTTCAAATCTCAATCAAATTCGCATTCTTCTCATGTTTGCCGGAACCATTTGATATTGGATTTATCCTATTTAAAACTTAAAATGATTTATTTTAAGAAATAAATTTATTTCTTTGTGAAGGCCTTATGATAAAGGTAGGTAAAATCCTTCTAAATTTTCAATCAGAAATCCGAATATTTAAAAAAAAAAATGTGCGTTATGTTTCTTATCATTCATTGCATCTTTTGCAATATGGAATGGAGAGAGAGAGAGAAAGAAAAAGTTTTTTTTCTCATTTAATATCTTATAAAAATATTTCTTCACAATCTTATACATCACAAAAAATATTTAAACCTTAAGGGGTTTTTTTGATTTATCATAGGAACTATACAATTTGTTCTTCATCCGTAAACGTTATTACATTTTTTTCTGAATGAGTTTTTCAGCGAGGAAAGCGTTTGTATGGTTGAAACGTGTCATATATATATTACCACGTCTTGTGAGCAGTAGCCTAATTATATTCATTATTCTAGATAGTGAAAAGCAATTTTTGATTTAAAATGAATAATGATTTAATTCAAATTGAAACTATAAATAAAAATGTTCCAACAAAATTAGAACTCAATAAATACATCTAGTATAATAAAATTAAGATTTTAAGATAAGATTATCATTAACTCTAAAAGTAACTTAAAACAGTTAAAAGGGCGATTGCTAGTTTCATCCTTGTATGACATTTATAAAATAATATAAAATTTCTAATAGCAATTTTCATCACCTCTGGTAATAAACATTTACTTTAATTTCACTATTATAAGTACATGTACCGACTTGGAAACATTTTCTTGTAGATAGAGTTTTGTTCACATCTCTCAAACTTCCAAGCAAATCCCATTTAAAATAAGTTTCATGACTCAATAGTCCCTTAATGGGTAATACTTACAAGACTTTCTGGATACTTGCTTCTGTGCAACGTCAGTTAATAAATTATTCTTAATTGCGCTGCTCTGAAAGTACAATGAAAAGGAGGATAAGATATAGAATACTGTTAAATATCGGAATCGATCATTGAGAGGAACATTTTCAATTTTGACTCTTGTAGAATCATCCTATTTGCGTTGAAGTACTCGAATTAGTTAACTTTATGGATAAGCGAAGACATTTTCTAATTATGGGGGTAAATTAGTTTGATGCAGCTGCTTTAAAGGAAATGTTGAGATTAAATTTCCTGCATCATTTTCGTGGAACAAAATTGTATTATGAATAGAATTTATTTTGAAAATACTTTTAACACTTCAAATGTGATAGGAACGATTAAAATGTTTAAAATTAGCAGCAAAAATTTGGAATTTTTAAAGAATAAAGCTGAACTTTTTATTTTTTATTTTATAAGTATTATTCTCTTTGTATGTGTGTTTATCGTTACTTTTTAGATCTGTGAATGTTTTAAATATTTCATTTTGCCTTTCCAACAAAAATTATTTCAATGAGAATATCAAATTATTCTGAAACTGTTCATTAGATTTTATGATATTTTTCTTTATTTTCAATACAATTAAACAATTTAACACTAAAAAACACTTATTTCCTAGACATTAATAAACAAAGTTTATTCTCAGAATTTATTTGAGTTAAATAATAAAATTACAAGAAAGGAAAGTTTGAAAATATTGGAAAGAAATACGAAACTCTGACTAGAATGAAATGATACAAATTATGCCTAAATAATAATTTGCTGAACTAGAAGTTGCTATGTGTCTAAAGTCTTTGTATTCAAAGCTAAATTATATTAGCTATTACAACTGTAGTGGGAAAATTATCTTGTTTATTTAAAAGTACATTACGAATATCTCTCTCAACCACTACCACTTCCAGAATGCCAAAAAGCAGTTAGACACAATAAATAGATACATAGTTTTTTGTATATGCTTAAATATAACTTCAGTATTAAAAAATGGCTGATGAAAAGAATTAAATAGTACAAAATAAAATATTTTATTGAATTCTTCCTAACAAAGATTTCATTTCAGAGGAATTAAAAACTTAGACTATATCCACAAAATGAAATAAAATGAGAAAAAATAGCATGGTTTTGGAAAATTCTGAAAGACAAAAAGTATTTCGAAAGATTAAAATAATGGCTTTTTTTGCGTTACTTTCGTTTGCTTTAAATAAAAGAGCATAAGGCGAACATGCATATGAACTCATTTCATTTTAAACATAACGCGTACATTTACATTTCGAGAAATTTTAGTTAAAGTGTATGAACACTGTACCAAAGTAAAGACTTGAATTTGGGGAAGAGAAGAGAAGGAAACATTATTCTATAAAAAGTCCAAAGTCTTTTATGGAAGTACAAAAGTACGAAATAAAAAAGTAAGGAAATAGGAAGAAAGTACTTCCCTAAAACGACAAATAAAAAATGTTCACCTCTTTAGACCTTTTTTATTTATTTATTAAATTTTTTTTTTTATTTTCCAACATGAAAGACTTATTTTCTTTTATCACGGTAAGGAACGTTTGAATAAAAGATCGATTTAAAGAAAAAATTAAGCTTATCAAATTTTTTGTAACCTTAAAATCCATTTTGTTGCATGAGTTTGACGACAAACAAGTTTTTTCACCTTGAGTACTTCTATTCGCTGTTTTCTATTCACTAAACTTGGGGACTTTAATTAAGATTGATTACTGGAAACAGCTATATCTTCCCAAACAAAATATATCGTGATTAGGCAGATTAGAGGTAGGTAAAAATAAAGTGAAGTGGTTTAGATAGGAAAGTATGTAAGCAAAGTGAGATTCACACGATAGAGGTCGAGTGTAACTAGCATTGAATATATGCCTTACAGGTGGTAGACGAGGTCAAGAGTTGCTACGGGTGATAGTAATCGTAACGAAGACAAGAATCAAGTCAACTTCATCTGTGAAAGTTTCGGTAAGACACACTTAATTAATTATTAGTTGAAAAGGTGGATATATCTAGGGTGTTACTGGGAGAGCAAGTATTCCTTAAACATTATATTACAAAGTTGATAAATAAATAATAATGTGAGACTTAACTGGCGTATCCTTGCGTCGGTTATTGACTTTGAGAATTAGTTGTATTTGACTGAATTATATCAGAAAAGTCGAATAGGAACATTTATTCACCACAACTTTAAATTTAAGTATGATTTAAAAATACCCAATGAAGAAACACGAAACACTGTTTTACCGAGAATGAATTTCACCACATCTTAATTCTTGAATATTTTGTAAGGATGTATAAAAAATTATCAAAGTACAGAATGTGTTACAATTAAATACCTATGCTCAAAGACTATAAGAACACGCCAAAACACAATAAGAAACTTTTAATATTCACGTAGTACATTTAACATGTATAAGAAAGAAATGGTAAAGAAAAAAATACCTAAGAACCATCAATAAGTAAAGATACGACTTTGAAAAATCTTAAAGATCAAAATAAATTAACTTATCAACAAAAAGAAAGTTTAAATACATCTTAAAGATTTGAGAAAATAAGATTTTATACAAGTGTACAACACTCTTATATTCGATGGATTAGAGGAAATAAGTACTATCCTTTAAGGAACGTGAAAATTACAGAGGAAGCTTTCATGATCGAGTTTTGAAGAAGTAACAAAGGATTGAGCGTTGAACGAGGAGCTGTTCAGTCACAGCTGTTCATTTAAGCAAAGCCTGCTGACAGTGAAATTAACAGAAGAGATTATAACGGTTAATGTTGCGCAGGACAATAAGAAAATATATGGATTTGTTAAGTAATAATCTTTAAAATTTAACTGCAATTAAAATTTAACAATAAGAGTTGCCGACAGAAGAATAGGCAAAATGTTTGGTTTGGTATTTTTTGCTCTCTTGAGAGTAAGCAAAAACTGGTCGGGGAATGATTCGTGAAGAGTTTCTCTACTTTTTGCTGAATAGTGAATACTCAAAATATTTGAGCAAGGAAAATCCTCATCCTGTGCAAGAATCTTATTACCTTCTCAAAAATAGTAACCAATCACGACGCATCAATCGTGTGATTAGTTACAAAATTACCGCATTGACCAAGACTGCCGTTCATTTATTATATCTCATTCCAAGATTTCAATAAATGTGTTCAGAAGACTCGGACAAGAAAGCTTCATTTTATTCCTGGACGTAGTGGTAGTTTGATTTCTGATTTCACAAACGTGAGCATAAATTATATGTATCTGATGTACGGGGTAGAAGATCTGGATAGCTCGTGCTGAGATTTCTAGTGAAATGTATTTCCAGCCACAGCCTGTTTGAAAGTTAGTATTAGCGATTATCAGAGAAGAGACTCTTTCCAGAAAGCTGTTATGTGGCGAGAAAGAACAGTACTGACTTTGGGCATTGAGTGCAATCTGCCACATTCGGGACACGATACAAGTTCGAGTACCCGAGCAATAACATTTATGTGGTATGATTCCATTTCTTGGGTTTTCTAATGCACACGCATGTCAATTCCAACCAATTATTGCTATGTGATTCTGAGTTTTCTAGGTGCATCCTGCCCCCCTTAAAACTTTTAACCCAATGCTGAGACAATGATAATAATTAAATTACATTATAGTAGGGTATATAGTATATATTAGGCAAACCGGGAAGTAATGTCGATTTTGCATATGTCAATATTCGTTAGTTAATTATCATTTCATTGGTTTAAAGTGGTGCCAAAGACATTTTAAGGTTAGAATTATTTGTTTATTCGTGAGAAATTAAATCTTAAACTTTGCTTCGTAATTTTAGTTGGAATGGTCTGGCAAATATCAGAAGAAATACATATCCAGCATTGTATGATTTGAGTTTCATAAGGGTAGTAACGCAACTGTTGCTATCAGAATCATTTGTTATGTTTATCCAAACGTATTAGTTGTTCATAAATGCAAAAGGTGGTTTTCTAAGTTCAAATCCGGTAATTTCTGCCTTCCTGCTCATACTGATCAGAAAGTACAACTTTGGACAATGACATGTTAAGGACAGGAAGTTGAAGTAAATCCGTATCAGACAATCGAGGAGCAGTCAAACATTCTTACCCAACTTTGGTCGACCATCCAAGAACATTTGGAGTAGATATGTAAAGTAAGCAGAACAGGTGTTTCGGTTCCACATAATCTATTCGAAGAAAACTAATCGATATACTAATCTTAGATCTTAGTACTAAATGACAAAGTAACCGATCCACCACATGCAACTTATTGTTTCAGCGGAAAAAGACAGAATAGTTTTTTGATTGCTTGATCACTGGAGATGAAAAATGAGTCCTCTATGATAATACAAAACGCAAAAGCAATAGCTCTCTCCAAAAGAATCTCCAAGAAATACAGCTAAAATGCTTTTCTGTGTTTGGTGAAGTATTCTTTGGGTAATTCATTTTGAAGTGCTGAAACTTAAACAAATTGTTACTGCAGACCTTTACTGTGAACAATTGGATCGAGTAAATCAATTTTTAATGGAAAATTTTCCAACAATCATTAACAGAAAAAATATCTTTCTGCAAAACGATAAGGCAAGACCGCATTGCTCAAGACGAACCTTGGAAAAAAGTATTAAACTGGGATGGGAGCTATTGCCTAACCCACTATTCCCGGCCGATATTGTGCCATCGGATTTTCATTTATTCCGATCGCTACAATAATTTCTAAGTTGCAAAAAAAAATTTGAAAATTCGGATAATTTCAAAATACCATTTTCAGATATTTTGTTCAAAAACCAAATGATTTTTATCATTCCGGCATTGACAATTTGCTCACTAGAGGGCAAAAGGCTGTTGATAACTCGAGTGATTACATAATTGATTAAAAATAAAAACTTGGCAAAAAAGTATTTGTTTGAATTTAATGTAGAAAATCGACATTACTTTCCGGTCCTTTCAATATATGTATATGTATATAAATTACTGATGTCACTATAATCAAAGTTTTAATGCCCCAAATCACGATTTTCGTAGATGGCTGTCTATATTCGAGTTTAAGTCATGGCTTTTATATTTGATGCCATCAAAGGAGGCATCAAATATAAAACCCATGTAGAATGTAGCATTCAGAAAATATAGAATAACAAATAAAATATGGCTAAAGACTTTTTTAGTGTCTTTGTTAGGAAATATGAAAAACGCGTCGTTTTACTCTAGTTTAATATTTTATAAATTAAAGGTCATTCTAAACAGTATAAATAAGATAGTATATTTACTTAACATTCAAATAAAAATATGTAATTACTGGTTACAATTATAAATTAAATAATATATGATTCTAAAAGAAGTTTGTACTTTAGTTTTTGAATTGATCTACTGTTATATGGATTTGGACAAAAGGCAGGTAATCATGAAAAATTGCCTCTTCATGGTATACTTTGAATTAATCAGGCGATCAAACCATTCATTCCCTGAATTTATTAGAATATTTTTAAAAATTCAATTTTAATCTCAAAAAATTGGAAAGAAAAATTTTCAATTTAATATAGTTCAGTTTATTTCACGCACACGGTATGTCAAATTTGATTAACGTGCAATACGAATATTGAAATTTTACATAGCTATATGGTAAAGATTGTATAATTTATGATGTCAGAATAATACTGAGGAGAATTTTTTTTATTTATCTAAAATCATAATTCGAATTTGCTTACGTCAAATATTTAATGTTTCTTTCACATTGTTAGATAAAAAATTAAAGTGGCTGTTAACGATTGGATTCCCTTAGCCGAAAGAAACATTTCTAAACAGTTTTATTTTCCTTTTTTAGAAAAGGTTGAAATACACATATTTAAAAAAATACAAACTATTCCCTTTAGAAATAGGATTGCTTAAGTGCTGCAAATAAAAGTACTGTAGAAAATACTTCTTAATGAATGGAAATTTCGATAAATTCTCATTTTAGTCACCTCATGAAATAAAAAATGTGCAGTTTTTACTGTTGGATTTGCAGATATCGAAAAGCTATATATTTTAAAAATGCATCTTCTAAATTCTTTGCTGATTATTTTTCATTTTAATGAAAAATAAAAACTCAAATTTTCAGTCCAAAAATATAGGAAAGAAATAGATTCGAATATTAGTATTTTCTTAAGGAGTGATTGGATATTGAAAGTTTTACAAGATTTAAAGTTTATATTTTATGCAGAATAAATTTTAGAACATAAAATAATAATAATAACAAATACATAATAAAAACAAACTTCTAAATATTTTGTTTCTGAAACATTAATTTTGCAGCACTTAAGCATTAAAATATATTTTTTGGCAATTCAATACCTTGAAGAAAATTATCAAAATCAAAGAGTAAAAGTATGAGGATTATTAGAAAATAAAGTTTCTGATTTCATTAATTAAAAGTATTGATTACACCAAGTCCAATAGGTATAGTAATTTACGTTCATGTACAATTTATTACAATAAATGGATAGATGTTTGGAATCCATTTAAAATGGAAGTCAGACTGAGTGAATGGTTCAACAAAGAATTGAGACCACTATTTCGGTTTTTTTTATTGGAGACAGGAGAGTTAAAGAGAAGATAGCTTACGAAATATATTGTAAAAGTCTGCTGTATAAGGTACTAGAGTAACTTAAGAGTAACACGGTTGTTTGTTGCAAAAGACCCAGTTTACTGTCCGAAAAAATTCTGATATTGCATGATAACGCAAGGCCACATACGGCTTTTGATACATAAAACTTCTTGGACTCCTGGTATTAGGTAGTTCTGCCTCGTCCTACCTATAGTATTGATTTGGGCCCTTTTGACTTTCGTTCATTCCCTCAGAGTAAGAAACATAGTAATGGTCAACTTTTTCTCTCGGATAATGAATTTCAAGCAGTTACCTGGATATATCTTTCTACTACCAAAGTTATGATTAATTTACTTACTGGCACGATAAATGATTCAACAAGTGAAGGAATTATTAATAAAATAATTTGAAAACACACTTTCATTTATGCTTGACTTTCTCTAATGTAACAGGTCAATTGAAAGGTCCCCGGCCTACCATAGTAAAACACAGTTTTTTGGCAAAATTAGTTTTTCTTATTCAACATAATTCCCTTCAAGGGTGATACATTGATTATAGCGACCCTCCAACTTTTCGATACCATTTTTGTAGTACGATTTGTCCTTTGCTTCAAAATAGACCTCAGTTTCGGCGATCACCTCTTCATTCCAAGAAAATTTCTACCCAGCGAGCATTCTTTTGAGATCTATGTGATAGTCGCTGTTGATGGTCCTTCTTTTTCAAGGTAATCAATGAAAAATATTCCATACGCATCCCAAAATACAGACGCCATAAACTTGCCAGCCGACTGTTGCGTTTTCCCACGCTTTGGAGCGGGTTCATCGTGTGCAGTCCATTCGGATGACTGTTGATTGGACTTCGGAGTGAAATGATGGAGCCATGTTTCATCCATTGTCACATATCGACGCAAAAACTTGGGTTTATTACGCTTGATCATCTTCAAACACTGCTCCGAATCATCAACTCGTCGTTGTTTTTGGTCAAAAGTGGCACCCACTTTGCACAGAGCTTTCTCATACCCAAATATTCGTAAATGATATGATATACACGTTCAGTTGGCATCTTTAGAGTGTCTGCTATTTCATTCAATTTCAATTTACGGTCATTCAAAATCATTTTGTGGATTATTTTTAATGTTTTCGTCGGTAACAACCTCTTTTGGGCGTCCACTGCGTTCACCGCCTTCGGTGCTCATTTCACCACATATAAACTTAGCATACCAATCCTTGATGGTTGATTTTCCTGGGGCAGTGTCCAGAAACTCGGCATCAAGCTAAGTTTTTGCTTCAACTGTATTTTTTCCCTTCAAAAAGCAATATTTTTTCAACATGCGAAAATCCTTTTTATCCATTTTTTTCACAATAACAAAAGTTGCTTCACTCAAAATGCTAGAATTCACAAACTAATGATACGACAGCTGTCAAATTTATACACGCATCTTTTGAGGGTTATGGCTAACTGAAAAACATATGGATTTAATTCTAGTAGCGCCATCTATGTGTCAGGCCGGGGACTTTTCAATTGACCTGTTATACAAGAAATTCTTTATTAAAAAAAAAAAAAAAAAAAAAAAAAAAAACAGAATCTTTTTTTCTGATAGTCCCTCGTATAATGGGTTCCAAATTTCTCTGACAAAAATCAAATTTAAGAAAATGAACATTGTTTAAAGTTATTTCTACATCAGTCTTTAATTTGATGTTTCCTGTAGTAAGTATACTGTATTATAAGTGGAAACGAGGAAACTTTCAGATTTGACAGCATCCATATTGAAGTGTTTAATTTTCTGTTGACAGGGTATATTATGGAAGCTTTGTGTTTATTTTATGAGATATATAAGATAATTTTAATGGGTTCTACTGCGTTCCCTTTTCTTGAAATTTTTTGTCATAGGAACGTAACTAAAAAAAATAAGTTTTTTTTTAGAAATTGAATTGGAAATATTTTAAGTTAGTATATTCATGTAAACTGGGTGCATTTTTAGACGCCTGCAAGTGAAAGTAAGTCGTACATTTATAATGGAAAAAAAACAATAAGAATGCCTTTAAATGGGGTAGATTGATTAGCAAGCTTTAAGAAAACGTAGTTTGACGAGTGCTGCACAATATTTTGGAATTGACAAAAGTGTAGATTCAAGAATTTGGAACGCTTTACAAATGACAGGTACAGATATAAGAAAGGTTGGTGGAGGTCGTCTAAAGTAAACAAAGGCAAGTGATGACCTGTATATCATTTTGTTCGTAAAAGATACCGGAAACAGACATCGGGCTCCATTGTTCAGCAGCTACTTACGGTAACCGGACGACAGATATCACGGTTTACAGTGAACAGACGTCAGTAAGGGGACTTATTGACCTTTCGTCCTAAACGCTGAATACTATTAAAAGCAGCCCATTGGAGTCACTGATTTCAGTGGTGTCAAGAAGTCTTTATCTCATCGACGCAATCATGTTTTGCTTATTGACGAGAGTCGTTTCAGTTTGAGCAACGATTATCAGCACCAATTGATATGGAGGTAGGAAGGGATACAAATTTATCTTACCAACATCAGGGAAAGAGACCGTTGGAGCAATCCTGAAGTGCTTGTGTGGGGAGGCATTCTGTTAATTGGAAGTAATGAGCTCGATATTTTCGGCAGAGTTTTAATTACCGGAGATCTTTACTGCGATGAAATTATCCTCCCACACGTACGTTGATTCTGAGGTGCGATTTGTACACGCTTTCTTTTTGTGGAAGACAATGTACGCCCACACATAACCTCTGCTTTTTAGAAGCTTCTAAAAAGAGACGGATAATTGCAGAAGTGATTAGCCAGCGTGCTCCTTCCATTAAAATACTAGAACATGTGAAGGATGCTTTGGGGACGCACTGAAACAGATGCTTCTTTAAGAGTGACAATTACCACAAGAACTGCTAAATAATTTGATATTGAGTATGAACAGACGATGTCACGCAACATTGTAGTTAATTGAGGTTATATCCCTTGCTACGAGAATTTAGTTTGCTGTTCTTTTTCATGGCTAGACAATGTTTTTCACTAACGCCACTCTGTCAATAAAACTTTTTTCTGCTTTGTTACATAATGTATACGTACAATTCATTTTTAAATACTATGCTTTCATCAATCTTTAAGTGCTACATTGTGCCTCTGTTGAATGAATTTCATTTTCCCCAGTAGTATGTTTTTCGGAATAACTGCACAATCTAAAAAGTTGCTTAAGTTTTGCACACTATCGTATACACACTAGTGTACCCCAGCCCCATTATTTTTTTTCAGATGTAGAATATTGAAAATATAAATTAAAGTGTATGAAGTAAGATGACCTACATTTTAGTATAAAGTAAACTTTCTCTGTCAACATCCCCAATGAAAACGATTTTAATTTTTAGCGCATTTATTTAAATTACTAAGAACATTAATGAATTTGGAAAATTGCGCTCATTAAGGAATGATAAAAGCTTTGTTCCATAATGAATGTTAACTAAATAAATTAAGTGTTTCGCTAAAAAGGCGATTTTATTCATTATTCATGTAGTAGATAACGTCAGTTAAAATACCCTGAACAATTTTACTTCTTAAGTACACTAGCAAACTAGTTAAATGTATTTAAATCAACATTAATGTTTTCATATATCCTTTTTGTATTACAGGCTCTCTACGAATGACGTTGATTGCTTAATAGAATTTAAGAAATTAAGACGAGAGAGAAATTGCTAGGTTACGATAGAAAATTCAGCATTTCTGAATATTGGTAATGAATGGAGTATTTAAGAGATTTTATCTAATAACAAAACAGTATTCGATGGAAGTGATAAGACCAAATTTACGGTTCAATAGAAAGAACTGACTTCAGAGCAATAGAAATATGCAACATCGAAAAGCTGTCAGAATAAGAACAAATCATTTAACTCCCCTTTAAATATGTTACATTCCAAAACTTGTTATTCGATTTGATTTTCAAGTTGTAAAATGTATCTTGGAATTCAGGAATAGTGTGACAATTTTTTTTAAAAAAATAAATTTCTTTTCTATTCATTCTTAACAGCTTCATTACATTTCTTGAACACTTTTCAAATTCAAAAAATGACGCGATAAATTTTCTTTCGATGTACCTTAACATGATGATATTAAAATGTAGTTCTTACGCATATTTAATTTAAGCTTTTTTTTTTTTATCGAGGAACAAAACAATTGGAAAGAAAAATGAATTTTCACAGATTATTTTTTATATTTTCCTAAGTGTCCAGTTTATAAAGATATTATACAGCAATTTGGCTTCATCATCTAATTTCATTTCAATATGGCTGGGAAAGAAGCTATATATATACATATATTATCGGCATTATCGTAAATTTTTATCAATATTTACCAAATAAAGAGATTTACATTATGTATGTGATATAGAATAGATGCACATTTTAGTGACAAGAATGTGCACAATTTATACTTTTTAGCCACCTATTTAATATGAATATTTAGCATGACAGTTTAAAAATTACGTTGACTAAGATGTGCATAATTTTTGCAAAACACATTGTTTAATTATAAAACTCAAAGGATATATATTTAGTAATAAAATTTTACTTTGTAATATTAAAATATTTTTAATAATCACTTTGTGGAAGTAACTAATTATTATTCAACGATCTTAAGTGAATAATAATTCATTCAAGATCATTGAATCAAGTAATGAATGTAGCAAAACTATCTTTTTTAAATATAACTGACTAGAGAATAGATAGCCATTATTTATTAATGTATTTAACATGAATGAAAGAGAATAACTTTTAATTCAATTACTTTGTTTATGGAAAGTACTTACGTCTGGTTCTATGTAGGTCTATTAAAATCTAGACTATTTAAAAATACATAGTTCGGATATATTTGAATTAACAGGAACAGAAGTAAATCATCATTAATTGGCCAGATATATTTTTCTATCTTTCAAATGCAATAGTAATACGAAAAGTACATACAAGGTTGGTTTACAATGCATTTTTTGATGCGTTATACTCTTGGACTTCTTAGAAAGAAGGAAAGTGGTAAAAAAACAATGTTTCGATTAGTTACCCTAATCTTATTTTCCATTCTTGATATCCTATGTACCGTTCCTGATAGAGTTACCTTTGGATCACTGTTATATTTCTTTTACAACTTTTTTTTTTATTTTATCCTGATGCGAATCTAAAACCATTTGAGAAAATTTAGCTGTTAATATATTCAGACATGAATGTCATTTGAAATATAACACTGTACTAAGAAAAATAATGACTATTCCTTTAAATGTAAGACATATGAAGGTTTATTCAGATCGCAGCTATTTTAAATGGACTCACTGTGATATTCAAGAAATTCTGGGATGAATCCAAAATAAGTGATACGAAAACATATAAATTTGATAATCATATTATTAAGATTGTTTTTGTTCGTGATATGGGCTACATTAGAAAAAAATAGAGATTCCAAATATTTTCATGAAAATTAACTTATTTCATTCCAATACTACTTGTTCTAGAATCAAGGTTTAGAAAAATATCAAAACTTTTAATGTACGAGCATGCTCTCATCTTTTCTCAATAAAACATATCAAAGCAAACACTAATATATTAAAGGTGACATTATTTTTTTTAATTTACTAATATTTTGCTTAGATTGTAAAATTAAAGTAGACGATAACGTATGAAAATACACAATACATCTTAAAGACTAACACTGATATTCTGTTCGGTTGTTAAAATTAAAGTAAACGATATTTTACAAAATAAAATATATCTTAAGAAAAAAAAAATGTAATTATTACTTGCATCACATAAGAAGAAAAAAGGAAGAAAGAATTGTTCTATGCAAATTTTTAAGCGAACAAATTTAGCCCCACCAAAGGTGCTAACTTCTTAAATTTTTTTTTATTCCAATCTTCCATACAAGCTAAATACACTGTCATGCATTCCACATAGTTTAAATTTTGTTTATATGTTGATAGTTTTACAAAGGTACATGAAATGTATGGTTCAAGACTTTTTATAGCAAATACAAAACGTTTCGAAATACACGAGAAAAAAAATTAAGGGGTGATAGAAAACATCTAAACAAGCAATTTT